>OX596006.1:19494692-20046561 GCA_951394115.2 Drosophila phalerata
GTGCAAGCTTTTCAATTTTTACAGGTTTTTTTTTTTCAGGGCGCAAAAACAACAACAGCAACAAGAATAAAAAAAAAAGAACCAAGTAAGACTGGTTTTTTAGTCGAAAGTGCACGTATACGAGATACCCTTTGGTTCGATGATAAGTATGTTACATATAATTCTTGGATTTCGTTATTATCCCATACGATCGTTATAACGTTATTTGTAGAGCACATCGATACACATGTGTGCTGAGACACTAAGCATAACAGTAAACTTACTAGACTCGATCGGAGTAGGATACAAAGCATTCAAGATCTTTTATTTACTGGGATCTGGGATCGATGCATATTACAGGGGGACAGAACTAAATCAACTTGAATATTCATACTGATCAAAAATGTTATCGAAGGTGCCGTATTACGCCTGTTACATACAATTCTTCAAAAACATTACATAATTTTTGCTATATGCCCATTTAATGGGTATTATTACACAGTAGCACAACAATATGACGTCGTCTGTTATTTGGGTCGTGATTTTTTCCTATATCTTTTTATGTGTGTATGTTTCTGTGTATTGTGGATCATATATTGCGTTTTAATCTCTCTGTGCATATGCGACCCTTGAATCTGCATCAACAAAAGTAAATTCGACAATTTAAACATTTTATCGTATATTATTTTTTTAAAGAGAGAGAGCGCAAAAGATAGAGTATTAAATGGTTATAATTGCGTTTTACATGAATGTGCAGTTGGCAAGTGAATTCTGGCATCGACTTAACATTTTGGTATTCTGAAAAGCTTTTAACATTTCGGGCTCTGCACTATGGGCGATTTTTCGTTGTAGGCGGCATAAAGTCTAAAATTTCATGGTAGCATAATCAAATAATGACTTAATTTATTTTAAGTAGATTGTTCAGTTAGATAAAAAAAATAATATTTTTCGATTTGTTGGCAACCCTTTTTTTGGCAGCTCTGCAAAGTCAACCTACTTTTCATAAAACGTACTTGTGAAATTTGGCGCCCAATGTATGGTGACTTTTAAAAGCTAATAAATAAGTTTGATATGGATAAATATTCTTGGGGTATTTAAAATACATATCTCACCAAAGAAGCTGTGTTCCGTGGATTATTAGTTTTGTGGTGCACGCCGCTGCAAGCAACTAAAGATGACAAGTTTTTTGTGAAGGTCTATAGTCTATATATATATATGTATTTATCCTTTCTTGCACCTTTATGATCCTTTTAAAATAAATCACTTTTTAAAAATGTTATTTTGCTTATACAAATTCAGGGGCGGGAATGAAAGGCGTGGCCCAATTAACAAATTTTTTTCTCCAAAAATCTTGTTTAATATTGGTAATATTTGTACAAAATTTCAAGTGCATAGCTTCACTTTTAGAGTTTTTGCCAATATGTCGAATTTTCTGACCAGAGCCTAGGGAGGGGGTGGTCCAATTTCCAAAAAAAATATTTATAATTTAAATTTAATCTAAGTAATGTACATACAACATTTTAAGTCTCTAGTTTCATATCTAGATTTTATGCCGTCTAAATCGAAAAATCGCCCATATTGCACTGAATATATATGATGATGTGATATTGAATTAGTAGCGCCGACTGAATGATACATTTATTCCTTCTGGCTCTATTGTCGCATTACGCTGGAAAAAATCTGCCAAAGTTTAAATAAACATTCAAATAAATTTTCCATGTACACGTACTGGATTTGAGTAGAATATATGTATAGAGAAACCCGCATACCAAGTTTAGTGTATCTAGTTCTCATAGCTTCAGAGATTTTATATTTTATTTTATTTTATACATAACATACAAACCAAGTTTTATACGATTTTAATTTAGGTCTGCAGTATACTTTAATCAAGTATTTTGTTCACTTGTTAGAAAATACTTAAATTTTGTACATCAAATATCGTAATTATCTGTGTATATTATTCTATTATATACGAGTTTATATTATTTGGTCAATGGATATTAATATTAAAGTTTACATTTTTCAATAAAGGTATAAGGGTTTATACTAGCTGTACAGTGTACACATGTCTATTGGCTACAGGGCATATTTTTGTCTAACAAACATATTTATTGTAGACTTCTATTAATTGTTTTGGGCTTAGGTATGAAAATTGTTAAAGTCATTCCCAAGTCGGCCACAGTTAGCGCCATGTTTTGTGCTGATAAATGCTTATAAATTAACTTTTTTTCTGCGACACTGTGGCAGTTGCAGCTGCTATCAGCTGAATGCCGTGCTTCTCATTAATGTCCGGACTCCGGAGCTCAGAAAAATCTTCACTGGAATGACGTTTAGCACGTAATTATAAATTCGTTTTGTAGTTGCGGATTTTCTGTCTTCTGTTTTCTTTTTTTTGCTTGCTTGTTGCGAGATTCTTACTGTAACTTCTGTGGCGTACTTAACCCTTTTGACCCCAACATTTTTCCGGTGGTGTCAAACATTTTTCTTTTACTTTGAATCGTTTTATATTAATTTATGGAGTATTAAGCCAAAATTTAAAGTCCATTTGTTTGGGTGCTATCACAGGCAATTGATGAAATGAAAATATTAGTTTCTTCAAAATTATTCTAATACTATCAATTTCAACTTCTACGCCTAGAGGTTTATTCTATTCTGAAAACAATTGCATTATTACATTTAGAATTTTTTTAACGATTACAAAAAAAATTAATCAATTTAATTTGTCTTCGAAAATATTACAGTACGTTGCACAATATTTTCTTCGAGGCAGGTGCAATCATTTGAAAATAACTTCGTTAAAAAACTTCAAAATGTGAGTTGTTTTATTCACCCTTTGAGAAAACATATATACCTTACGATATTATAAGTAATCGTATTACGAAAACATAAGGATCTATTACAGTTATCTGTCAAACAGCCGAGTTGCCCGCAGGCAACAGTAGGAAAACCCGATGGAAAAGCTGATCTTAATTAGTATCTTTGAACGAAAGATATCGCCTGTCTTATTTTCCTACGTAGGTTATTTAAATCAAAGAAGTTGTATCAGTATGTTGTTTATTATTATTTATTAAATTTTTTTTTTTTATTAAAGCGATTTGAAAACAAAAATCTTAAAAATTCGCAGGAAATTTTAGTTATTTTGCAATCACAAATATCACGAAAGAACACCTTAAACTGCACATATCAGTAATATTAATAAACCAATTCAATTCAATTGACTACATGTAAATATAATAATACTAGTGACAAAATCATATTCCAGCTCTAAAATTTCTGATATACAATTTTGTGACGAACGTAAAAAAGATTAATATAAAACTTTTTAACAAAAATGTTAATTTAAAAAAAATCCCGAAAATTGGAATTCTGCACTGTGCGCAAAAAGGGTGAGGTATCACGAACATAATAAATACTTTTTGCGCAGGGCCGAATGCCAATTTTTGAAAAAGATTAAAGGTACGCCTACGGACATATCTGTAGCTTCTGTGGTTTGGAAACTGTTTGGGTTTCAATTTTAGCGGGAAATAGCATTTTCCCGCTGAACTAGCGGTTTTTAAAAAAACATAGATTTTCAAAAAGAAATAAATCCTCTTTATTACATCTAAAGTTTTTTTAAGTATGCCATTTTGTAAGTTAGTACTAACTCTTTTGATCAGTATATAACTCGATCGGATCGGACAGTCAAAGCAAATTTCCATATTAGCTTTATATATTGCTAGTCGCCATTCGCACCCTTCTTGCTGCTTTCGTCACTAGCGCGGACTGCTGTTCGCAGTGATTAACTTTTTGGCGCGTAGCGAAGGTTGACGGCAAAATTTTCAAGCTGTGTGAGCCAAAGCATTTATTTCTTTTAAAAGCTCATAATTGTATAAATATAGCTACTTAAATTAAAAAGAATATACATATTTTATTTATAAGATGCCTAAAATATTGGCAACCGAATAGATTAAAAAAAACCAAAATTCAAGACTCGAAAATTGGAAATAAAAGCAGCTATTCTGGCGGTGACGTGATGGGAAAAGCGGGGGGTATAGCGTGGTGGTAAGGCGGTGGAGGGGGGGACTGGAATTGGAGGCATTGGGACGTAACAAAGCTGAATTAATAACTCTGCATCCAAATACGATGGAGGAAAGAAAAAAAACCGCAACAAATACACACAGCACAGATACATACATACATTCCAAATAAAAGAGAGAAACAAATTAAAAATGGATTTTAAACTTAACAAAAATTTAAGTTGATGTGCTTGCAGTTGGGATGTGTGCTGAGTACTTATGGAACTGGACAGACGGACTTTCAGCACATTTATTTTAATGATGTCTGCTCTGCTCACTTTTTACTTTGGACTCTTCACTTTTCACACTGTTCAAATTTAAACAAGAAATCAACTCTGGGTCCGGCATCATTTCCCACTTCTACTCATTTCCCACACTCCATTTCCACCTTCCGCTACTCGATGCCTTTGAGCAGTACAAAATTATTTACTGACATTGACGAAGAGTCTTAGAATTGCTTCCTTATGTCTATTGTGACCTTTTAAAGCAATATTATGTACTATAATTGCCATTGTGCGTTAAATGTGCCTGCCCAAGTAATCTACCGTTGCGTAAATTAACCTTATTGTGTTCAATTTAAAGGGCCTATACTCGGTTGTTCATTTTATTTATAAGCCAAATTTAATTCAAACGCTCTCCATGGTGTCTCTTGTTATTTAATTAAACTCGATTTATATTCATATTGGTTTTTTTACATTCTCTGACTTTGATGTTTAATAATTCTTATCTGTTTGTTTCTTGCCAAAACTTATCATAGTTATTTGTAATTTGCTCTTCATTCTCAATTTAATCAAAGTAAAACATATATATATGTTAAGACGTAAGACAATAGAAAAAAACACAAATTTCTTATTTATAGCCAATTGTTTCTATTAATTTGATTTTTTTTTTTTAATTTCGATCGTGCGAACGCAGAATAATCGAATCGATGTTTCCCAACGCATCGAATATCCTAAAACTGGTTTACAGCGTCAGATTTAAGTCAGAGTTGATTAACACAACAATTGCTATACTTAACTTGTTTAAAGAAGTTAATGCTAAAATGATTCATTGATTGCTGCAACCTTTTCAAAATATAATAATAATTAAGGCAATTTCGTCACAAATAGATAGATGCAAGTTTGACTGCGATCAGTTAAGTATTTTGAGAACCACAACATTTTGCGTCTCAATTTTTGTAAAACCAGGTGCAAAAATTACTTGGTTTTTTGTGTCTGTTTACAAAAAAAAAATCGTTTACAGCAGTTCAATGGAGTCGGGAACTTTGTTGGTAAGATGTTTATAGTAATAGTTAATAATTTATTATAAATTGGATTTCAAATCTAAAATTTTTCTCTTTATTTCAAGCTATTTGTGATGACATAGTCAAATAACAAATAAAACATCAAAACACCCACGCTAACATGTATTTATTTAAATCAAAATATTGCAAATAAGGAAAATTTTGTTCACCTAAACCACTAAGACCGTCTACTTTAAACTCGTATTTTTTAGCCAAAAATCATGCTAGAACCAAAATTCTTAGAGAAATTTTCTTCGTGTTTCGATTCCAGTGGATATGCTCAAATTTTATAGAGATTAACCTTACTTTAATAATATAAGCAAAATGATATTTGTACCTACAGAAAGCTATAACAACTTTTTGGAAAAGTGAACCAAAAACGTTTCCGTATAAACGTTTCGGTTTTCTGACTCAAACATTTCATATTTATTGGATCTTAAACTGAATAAATATCCACAGGAATGTATGGGTTATGAAGGGTATCTCATGGAAGTTTACTCTCGACTTATATATATTCCTACTTATGCTTTTTAGGCTTTGGAGCGCTGGAGTGTTGTGTTTGCGCAGGTGTGCGTAAATATTAGCTTGTCGTCAATTTGTCAATCAGTTTTTAGAATGGGAGTATCAATGACTTGCGGCTTCAGGCTGATAAGCCCGTAGAACAGTTGTTAGATGTATGAATATCATTTTGGGGAATTCTGCCAAGTTGGAGGGGGGGCTAAAATAGATGTTAGGGTTGGCTTTTGCTGTATGTGGGTAAGAGTGTGTTGGCTAATCAGGCTTGGGAATCAACTGCGCAGCTGGTGGCTTATGGTATTCAATTGCTGATTTAAATGCCAGGCAAATGCAAATGCAAATGCTAATGCCTTATGGTGTTAGTCATTAAATAAATCTTCCATAAAACCACACTCAACTGAAATAAAGGCAGTCAAATACAAAAAGGATTCAAGACAAAGGCTTAAATTTATTTGCCTTGGCTTTGACCAACAGCAAAAGTTGGGCGAAAACTGCAGCGTAAGATTATTAAATGTGGCCCACAACAAATTACACTTCGAAATTTTGGGCTCATACACACACGTACAATATGTGTATGAGTCCTTCGATGGACCTTGCAATTGAATTTAAATTTAAATTTAATCTTAAGTATTTGGCGTGTGCACAGTGGGATTAATGTCCTAACTTCACTGTGTCTTATAAATATATATACAGTTAGTCAAGAAAGAAGATGTATTGCATGTTCAAAAGTTGATTTATCGATGGTAACCGACGTGGACACTAATGAAGAGAACCTGTATATAGGATATGAATTTAAAATTCGTACACAAGGTAAAAAGGACACGATGAATATTTCTGCATTATAAACTTAAAAATCGTGTTTATTGAGTTATGACACTCTTCTACTTACTTAATTTGAAGCTCGTGCTGTATAAAAATTACTGCATACTTTTAGGCGCCTATTTGCTTAAACAATAAAATGGCGGTTCTATTTATCCAATGTTAATGCAAATGTGCAAGACAAAAGATAAGAATAAAAGGAATCGAAAATCATCATGATGTAAGTTTTTTTTTTTTTTAAAACTGTGGGTGCGATGCTTGTGACTTGCATTTTATATTAGAGTACGTTATCATTAAAAGATTTGCATTTAAAAATTACATAATAATAATTACTTGATTATTTACAAAAAAAAAAAAGGATTAATAATAATAATTATTTTAGAGTAAAAAAATATAAATCACATATAATTATCACTCAGATTTGTATTTTTTTATTAACAATATATAACTTTTTGACAATTTTGTTGCATGTATTTTAAAAGGCAAAAAGATCAACCCGTGTGCTATAATTTCTAATTTAAATGGTCCATACTAACAGGTTTTATTTCCCTTTTTAGAGTATTTGCAAAGTAAACAATTTTTTTTATATTTTATTTTAATTTTTTGACTTTGGTGATGTTTCTGAACACTATTTTGTTAGAAACCACCTAACTTTGTTTTATTATCTGAGAGCAATAAGCACATTTTCACGAGTAAATGTGTGCCCACTTTCTAATATCGGTCAATAGTTAGCAAAGTTATAATAGATTTTTGGGTAAATTCTTAAAAATAATGTTTAAGAGTGAAAGTGTCTCTAAGAACTGTAAAATTAACAAAAATAAATCAAATTATTTATTTTATTATATTTTTTTTTTTTAATTTTTATTTAATAGTTGTCCAAATCATTTGAAACTTCGTATGTCATCTTGGAAATGCGAAATATGTACATATATATACAACCAAAAATGAAGTGAAGAGCTTTAAATTTAGAGTTTATGGTTAAAAAAAAAGGGGGAAAAAATAGTACCTCGGCAACAACTGAAACAGCGACGTCGCGACGCGTCAGCAGCACTTGGCGGACATTGTTCCAATTTCTAACGTTTATTGTTTTGTTGTTCAACTCTGGCTCTTTTGCTCCATGGACGTATGCTTATGAGTGTACATACTATATGTACGTATATATGCGAAGAGGATTTTTTTTAAGTGTTGTTGCTAATTTGTTTGGGAGTGACGCTTAATTTTTACACATGCGAACACACAAATGTGCGCTTAAGAGAAATGTTGACTACTACTATATATGTGTAAACATTAGGGTGTCCCTTATATTTAAAAAAATTTTGTTTTTTGACTAATAAAATGCAGACCCCCTAATAATACTAACACTGTTTTGATATACTTAAATAAAAAACTTCTTTATCCTGCCACAGCAACGTTGCCAAATCAATTGAAACATATAGATTTTATAAAAATAATAATTAAAATATAAGTTAATAATAAGAAATTTATTTATTAACAGACGGTAAATTTACAGATTAGCCGGGATACTTTGTTTTAAGTGTCTCTTTCTTACAGTCTGGATACAGAATTCTATGCGCTAGGACACAGCGCAGAAAAAATTGATTTTGATCTTTATTTGCTGTGATCAAGCCATGAAAATCTTGCATAAGCCTTACAGCTCTGTATCATTTACTGCTCTTAAAGAAGAAACTTTTCTTTTTGATTCTAAATAAGCAACATCTATATTCCACGTCGAAACTGGATTCTGAAGGAAGTTCTCATCAAGTTTTAAACGACAAAAAAATTGTGCTTTTTACACAAACAAAATCGGCTAATGATTTCTCCTGGAACAATAAATGGGAAGTTTTTTTTGTCTGTTTTGTGTAAAGCGTAAACAAATACCTACCAATCATGTATTTAGATAAATCTTCTTTTGATGGAATGTATTTCTTCCCAAAATAATATAAACCCTCCCTTTGTAAGTTATCTACAATGTGTTGCTTACAGCTTTCATCAACTTCATCATCAAAGAGAGATAAAAGGGCAATTTCTTCTGACAAATACCATAAATGATGACTTAACTTGCTTAGCGCTGATTTGAAGATCGTTTTGTCAACAACATCATATTTCTTAAGGCTTTGTATGAAGCAAAAATCTTGATTAGGTCCCTTCATTGCCAGACAACATATTAGCCATAGTTTGTCATATATAACCTCAATGAATACAGAAACGTTTGCAGTGCTCGTTTATTCTTGGCACTTATTTTGATGGGAGATTGCAACAAACTTATTTTTTAACAGTAAATAGCTCTCGCCATCCACATTGCTTGGTGCATTGCACCCCGAGGTCTGATTTTAATTTTTTTTTCTCATTATCTCCTCCCAATCACTTCCCGGTAATCATCCCGAACAATAGACTTTTGCAGTTCTCAATTATAAAATCCCACAAAAAAAACCTCCACACAAGGTAAAAGTCTAGTGACGAAAGCAATTTCTAGCCCCAAAATTTCTGATATCCAATTTTGTGACGAACAAAATTAAGTCTAATATACAAATTTTAAATAAAAATATAAATTAATAAAATAAAAAAACACGAAAATTGGCATTTTGCGCTGTGCGCAAAAATTACTTTTTGCGCTGTGGTTTCAATTTAAGCGTGATTTAGCGATTTTCCGCTAAACTAGCGGGCAAAAAATGTCGGAAAACAAACACTTCTAGATTTTTGGAGTGAAATAAATTCCCTTCATTACATCTAAGGTTTTTTTTAGCGCTTTGATACGGACAAACAAACAAACTGACTTTTCATTTCAATTTGAGAAGTCCACTAAAAATTTCATATTAATTATCTTTTGAACTTGTTGTCGGATTTGGGTGAACGAGGTATCAATCGACGCGTATTTTTGATTAACATTTTTCAAAAAATAAATATTTTATCAAATGGCCTCAACGGTCCCATTAGCTGCAATCATTTAATTTTTTTTCCTATCCCCTTACACCCCCTTATCTCATGAACCAGGTGGGTTAGCAAAAGTTTTAGTACTCCATTTTGTTAGTTAGGACTAAACCTTTCGATCGGTATATAACTCAATCTGGACAGTCATAGCAAATTTTCGCACCCTTTGTGCTGCTTTCGTCACTAGCGCGGAATGCCATCTCTTGTATTGTTGTACTACAAATATGTTGTGTGACAACATCGGTGTATGGCTCAATATCAGCAGAGTTAATGGTTTTCCAGTTGTCTGTAAACTTTTTAAATATCGGGATATCAGGGCTAGTTGTGACTTGATGGATTTTTGCTACAATCACACATTTTAAGATAATTTCTTATCTACTTTTTGTTCCATAAGAGCGCAAGCTCCTTTCATTCGCCCTGTGTTAGAGGCAGTTGTGTCATAGCACATCATTTCGACTTTTTCATCGAGATTCCAGTCATAAAGTGCGTTTGAAACAGCTTCAGCGTGATCTTGTCCGGAAGAGCTCTCCAGTTCAGGAACAACTAGAAGTTGTTCTTTTTCTTCGAGTGAAATTAAAATTGGCAGGCGTTCTTCTTTGCAACTTCTAATATCCATTCCAGTTAATAATTTCCTATCCCAGTGAACAATCACCATTTCAAAGTTTCCGCTCTATCGATTTGTGGTCGATTTGTTTATTGGGTAATCATCACAGTTGTTATCAAGAGCTTCTACTACAGGCTGAATTATATAGACAAAATCCCCAATACTTAATTGACATTTATCTAAAGCTTGAGATGTCGATGGCAAGGGCTCCTCAAAACTTTCATTAGAGCTGGTAGGTTGATCATCATCATCTTGTAGTGCGTCATTATCGTGTGCAGTTAGATATTGCGAAGTGTAAAAAAAATCGTTTCTTCGGCTATTTTCATCAGCTTCATAGCATTAGCGGATGCAATATCAAAAAGATTATCCAAATTGCTTTGAATGTTCATCTCACGGCTCTTGATAACATCTTGTGTTTTTTTGCAGCTCTTTTGCAACGCTCTTCAAGCGTGGTGAAGATTCACAAGCTTTTTCGCGCAATTTGGTAAAACTCTGGTAGGGACTCTAGCTTTTCCCAGAATATGATACTTTCTCGAATGGCGAGATTTGCTCTTTCACTTACAGTTTTCCACTGACATCTTATAATTACAACAATAATGTGTGGTAATAAAATAACTGTAAAAGTTCACGATAATTTTCTAGTCTTAATATTTTTGCGCTAGTCAGCATTCTTGAAATACCAAAATATCGCAATATTACTCTGTTAATTCTATTATGTTAATCACATCGATATGCATCATGTAGAGAAAAATGTTGATCTCATTATCGATAACCATATATAGAATAACAGCGTTATACCCATTTTATACTGGGCGCATCATTGTCGAAGGTGCGAAAAAATGATGCAAGTGTTTACATTGAAGTCGCATCATTCAGAACTGCTGTCAGTGTCAAAAAACAATTCGAGACGTAAACATAACAAAAATTACTAAAATGAAATTGATCCAAAATGAGCAAAAATTTCTTAAACGGTGCATTCGGTAATTCCATCGCCTTTGCTAATGGAACTCGTAAAGGAGGAATGAAATGTGCTCGAAAGGATGGAAGGCTCGGAAAGAACGCTTTGGGCCATTTAAAGGCACGGTTCCGGCGAATTGGAAGGAGGCTCTAAAATCAAATGCAATGAATGCAAACGCTATAATTAAAAGCATCTCCGTAAGGATCAATTTCACCATTGCTAGAAATGAAGACAACCTCCTACAAGAGAAAGTTCCCGCAGCAGTTCTTACCAATGTCAGGAAATACGTTTAGCCATGCTTTGATTTCACTAAGGAAGATCGCAGAAGCAAGCAAGAAATTCGATTTCTTTGCATTTATGAGTTTTTATTTTGTTAACAATTCTTTAAATGGATATTTGCAGGATCTACTGGGATCTACAGGATCCATGGCGCCTCGACTTTCAGCAATTTCTACCAGGCTCTATGCTGGTCTTGTTCGTCTCCTTCAAATGCTACAAAATATCTGTCAGCGAAGTCGGCGTTTCTCTTTTTTATGCGGGTTGTTCCTCTACGGCCGACATTGATAAATATCTGGCCTCGTCCATAAAGAACTAGGGGGCTCCGCCCCCTGCTCGCTTCGCTCGCCAACCCCCCGCTCGCTTCGCTCGCGGTGCTACAGTCGAGCATACTCGACTGTCGGAGACCCCGTACTTACTATGGAAATAGAAAAGACTACAAAAATTAAAATAATAATTTGGCCGCTTGTTGCTGTTGCAGAGCGTTGTAATACATTTTCGAGTACTTTTTTCAATGACAGCTATATGATATAGTTGTCCGATTTGAACTTACATCGGTCATGATATATAAAACCAAGCATACTGTAATAGTTTAGTTGAGATATCTCATAAAACAAAAAAGTTTTTCATACTAAAACTTGATTGTCGACCGATTGTTCCTATGGGCGCTATATGATATAGTGGTCCGATTTGAACCAACTTTGGACAGGATATATAAAACTAAATCTTATGCATTATGTATCAGTTTGGTTGAGATATCTCATAAAACAAAAAAGTTTTTCATACTAAAACTTGATTTTCGACCGATTGTTCCGATGGGCGCTATATGATGTAGTGGTCCGATTTGAACCAACTTTGGACAGGAAATATAAAACTAAATCTTATGCATATTGTATCAGTTTGGTTGAGATATCTCATAAAACAAAAAAGTTTTTCTTACTAAAACTTGATTTTCGACCGATCGGTCCCATGGCATCTATATGATATAGTGGTCCGATTTGAACCAACTTTGGACAGGATATATAAAACTAAATCTTATGCATATTGTATCAGTTTGATTGAGATATCTCATAAAACAAAAAAGTTTTTCATACTAAAACTTGATTTTCGACCGATTGTTCCTATGGGCGCTATATGATATAGTGGTCCGATCCAAAAAAGAAATGGACTTAGTATGCCTGCAATGTAGAGGAACCTACATACTAAGTTTGGTGTCACTAGCTTTTAAATTGTTCTTATAATTTGGATATGAAATTTTTGTTTTCGATTTGTGGGCGATAAAGGGGGCGTGGCCAAATTTTGAAACAAACTTGATCTGCTTGCAATATAGGCGAACCTACATACCAAGTTTGGTGGCTCTAGCTCTTATAGTCTCTGAGATCTAGGTGTTCATACAGACAGACGGACAGACGGACAGACGGACAGACGGACAGACGGACATTGCTATATCGACTCGGCTATTGATGCTGATCAAGAATATATATACTTTATGGGGTCTGCCACGCCTCCTTCTGCCTGTTACGCACATTTTCGTTAAAACAAACCCAATAGACCCCTGTACTTTTTTTAAGTACGGGGTCTAAAAAGTGAGGTGTTTGAATAAGCATCTAAATAAAAATTGTTATTAAAAATAATTTAAATTATTAATACGTGTGTTAATTACTTACTTGTACTTTGATCTATGTGAACCAGCGCTTCTTTTTATTTTGTTTTCCACGATTCTTGATTTTTTTTCAAATTACTTTTGTATTGCCCGCTTAATTTTTTCTATTTTTGATCGACCCTTTCGATTTTTTTCACGAAAAAATACTACATTTCTGTGAAATACTAGTCGAATACGGTCACACTTTCGGAACATTCGTCGCATCTTGTCAAATGTGACTCTTCTTCTATCCACAGGATTTATATGAAAAAATTCTCGCACCTTTGAAATGATGCGATATCATCAATGATGCGGCCAGTATAAATTGGGTATTTGACGTGCTTTCGCTATTTTTTAAATAGTTTTTACATCATTTAGAACATTTTGGAGCCCAAAAACTTGTATTAACATGTTATCATAATGCGAAAAAAAAAAAAGGTATGACACAAATGAAACAAAATTAAATAGTGCACATAATAATAATTGTTATTTTTTCTTTTTCAAATTTTCATATTTGTTCACAAAAAGATAAAAAAAACAACCAACAATTAAAATGTAAGAAAATTACTTACATAGCTTAAAATAAAATAAACAAAAAAAAAAAATTATAACTAACGCCAGCTGAGCTCAAGCTCACATACTTACGTACATATGTATGTATAATACATAACTGTTGTTGTACGTAATCAATTGTACATATGCATATGTTTTTTATCCGCAAGATGGCTAAATTTAATGGTGTGAATAGTTGTAATTGCTTGCATATTTTTAATCTCAATAAATACTTTAAGTTTAATTATATTTATAACATTTTCGACGTGTTGACTATTTTTTTATTTTCTTATCATCAAATGATTGTCAGGTATACTTTAAATTAACGACTAGAATTTAATTTACAAATTTTACAGCTAAATGTAAATGTAAATCAAATTAAAAGCTTAATATTTTATATAAAAACTAAAATATTTTTAAAAGTTTTTAAGGTTATTTTTACATCGTTTGACAATTTTCGGATTAGAAAGGACGCCACTTGGAATTTTGAGGGCTGTACTTAAAGCTTTTTTTTCAGGATGATTTTTCATTTGTTGGGTTAATAAATGAATGTTTAACTATCTGTCAGCCGGTACATCGAGAATTTCACTCCCTTTGAGACTTAACTTATCCAACTACTATCAAAGCGATTATAATTGATAATGATAACTAATTGTTATCCCTGTTAAATGTATCCCTGTTTCGAGCTATAGTCCGAGACTCAATTGATTTATTTACATTAGCATAATGTATCCGAGTGCTCTGACAATGGCGGCTTGTAGTCTCATCTCAAATATTGAACAATCACATTTTTACGTTTAAGATACATCTCTGACACAAAGAAGACGGCTGATGTCAAGTATTCACCCGGTAATACACATTTTTCGATTTGCAGTGCGGAACAAAATTCTGAAACAAATTTGAATTTTACCAGCAAATGTGGTTGCTTTGGCTCTTCTAGTCACTGAAATTCAACGGACATGGGCACGAAAAATATACATATTTTCTGTACACTATATAAGTCCGTACATAGAAAAAAAAGACCAGCTTCTAAAATCAAGAACATAAATCTTAAATATTTGGTTCCTAAAGTAAGATTATTTTAAGACCAAATTACAAAAACTAAGGGTTTTAATCTAAAAAATCATAAGATCTTAATATAAGAATAAAAATCTTAAATTGTTAGGAAGGTAAATAAAAATAAATAATTAAATCAAGAACATTAAAAATAAAACCTAGTTCTTATTTTAAAATAAATGTTCTTAAAATTAAAAAAAATTAATTATTAATTATTCTTAAAATAAAAATTAATTTTTTTTTTTTTAACTAAGTTTGATTTTTAATGTTCTTGAAACCAAGATGTGCTCTCTAAAATTAAGAATTTTTTGTTCTCGACGCTTTTTTTACACCAAAAATCTTAATTCTGAGACAAAAGTCTTGACTTTATAACATTTTTTTTATCAGTGTAGGTCCGTAGATGTCTGCCACTGTCCGTTACATGCATTGCCACAAAATTATTAGCCCCTTTCACAATTTGAGTATCAGGTCTAAAAACCGGCTAAAGCGGCAACCATATGCTTTTGGTTAGCCGGTTCTCTCCTGGCTACAAATGTCTAACCAGTTGTGTTCATAAGCCAAGCTGTTATTGTTGTTGTTGCTGTTGCCATTTTATGAGTTTGGTTTTGTTTTCTGCATAGTAGAAGCCTGAAGCAGCCACAACAGCAACAACAACAACAACAACAACAGCATAAGCAACATCAAGAGCAATAACAGCAACAACAATTATTGCCACAAAGCACAGTAGTTTAAACATTTGCATTCGTGCCTGTGGCTCACATGTCAGGTTGACCAACCAACAACAGCAACAACGTGATACATATTTAAATATATATGTATATACACACATGTGCACATATATGTACTATATTTTGTACATACATGTTGGTAAAATGTTTAAAGTGTTAAATACGTTAGGGAAATGAATAAAGAAAGAATTGTTGCCAAAATGCTTAGCCCAAAAGACTTGCATTACGTACAAATAACAAATCATTTTTATAACAAAGTAAAAGAGAAATATAAATATAAAGAACGAATATTAAATATAATTAAAATGGTTTTCCTTAAATGGAATTATGCTCGTTACTAAAGCGGGAAACATATTTTAAATACAGATTGTAAAGTAGTTCGCATTAGTTGACAAACATTTTTGAATGAATCTACCGAATTTTAATCTTGACAATGACTTATTAATTAATATAACAGTAATATAATACAGCCGTCACTCATTCAAAATCATGGTTGAAAAATCTGCTTTTAATTTGAAAGTGTTTGATGTTTCTTCACATATCTGAACCCATCTTACAGATTGTCTTTCGGTATTGTCTTTAACATTGCTATGAAATCCTTCTGAAAGTGGTTTACTATATATGCAATAGCTGTCAAAGAAACGATACGATACAAATCAAGATTTAGTATGCAAAAGTATATTAACCATATATAATATATTTGAATAAACTCTGCTAAGATCGGATAACTATATCATATATCTGTATTAGGAACGAATACTAAAACACAAATTTATTTATTGATCCGACTTGACAAGCATATAGTGCAGATAAACTCAAAATCATCAATACGATATAAATGTTGTTTATAAAATCGGACAGTTATAGCATATTTTCCATATTAGCTGTATAAATTGCTAGTCGCCTTTCGCACCCTGAGATTAAATGAAAAAATGAAATATTTTCCCAATTTTTAAATCGTAGTAAATTCCTCAAAAGCAAACATAATTTTTTTAATTCGAAAATATATGGTATTTCATCGAAAGTATATGTAGTTTCGCTTAAATGCGATATGTGACATACGATATGTGAAATATAACATAAGATGGAATATTCGCTTTGACAAATATGTCTGTAAACAAATACAATAATATAAGCCTTACTATATTTATAGACAATAAGCTTCAATAAGCTATAGACAAGTGTTCAGCACTAACATTTATGACTGGCCATTTATTCACAAGGTTTCTTAATTTTTGTTATGAAGTGTCTACAGCATGTTACAAATGACTGAGCTTCATTGTCCAATCACAAAATAATATTTTAAAGAACCAAATAAATTTCTGTATGCTTCATATCAAATTGCAAGTTTTCTTAAGTTATTCGGAGTCATTGACTGCACTTAAATCTTAAATTGGGCTGTTTCCTTTCAATTTCTGTCGTTAAAAATATTGCAAATTTTTTACACTTGTGCATTTGGAATTTTAAAGTGGCATTCAAACTCATTAATCGATCAATAGCAACTAATAATCTGACATATAATGTGAACATAGTTATAAAAGTGGTAACAGATAAATATATGAATACAAAGATAGAATTTGGAATTCTAGTCAAAGTATACACCTACATATACTATATATATTGAAAACTTAATATTTATTAAACAATTTATAATAGTTGTATTTTATTGTAAAAGATGCTGCGGGCAATCAACCAGTTATATCTAAAATATGAATGTATTTTCAATTCATACACTGATAAAAAAAGTTTTCTAAAATCAAGATTTTGGTCTCAGATATAAGATTTTTGGTCTAAAAAATGCGTCGAGAACACAAAATTCTTAAATTAAGAGAACACATTTTGGTTTTAAGATTATTGAAAAAAAGAACAAGTTCTTATTTTAAGAATAAATGTTCTTTAAATTAAAATCAAAAAATAAAAGCAATTTTTTTTTATATTTATATTTATTTTATTTTTATTTATATTTATTTTTTTTAGTTTGGTCTGTGCTGGTAATTTTATAAATTTTATTTTAATTAGTAACCAGTGGGGTTCGAACCGCCACCTACTGTTTTACAACTAAATCAGTGTATCTAACCAGATCGCCTCGGGGCCACCATTTATGTCATCTGAAATTGTACATTTTAATACCTTTCTAACACTTGAAGATTTTAATTCTTATATTAAGATTTTATAATTTTAGATCTTGGTTTTAGTAGATTGGTCTTAAAATTATCTTACTTTAAGAACAAAATATTTATAGTAATATGAATGTTCTTGATTTTAGAAGCTGCTCTTATTTTTCAGTGTATGTTAGGAAACCAAATGAAATTCTCAATAAAATCATTTAATTTGCACCTCTTGGATACAGATAAAATTTACAATGGTCTGACATGGTTTTAGCGAAACTGTTTAGAATCGAAAGCAAATATTTGTAAAGTTTTCAGTAAGTTTTGCAGTCGAGTACACGTCATGCCCACAGCATCGCGTGCCTTTTTTTTTGTTGTGTAGTGTATTGTACTCACACACTCTCATTTTATCATCATTATCACAGTTCATTCAACTCTTTTCACACCATATCGTCAAACATGAACTCGCCTCAGTCCAACAGCACACATCACATATGTATGTATATGTATATGTTTATGTACAATGTACATATGTATGTCTTAAGATTTGAAAATGTCAATTTTTGTTTGAAGTTTTTCGTCCGTACTCGCACCCCAAACCTCTGTGAAGGCATTTGAGCTCTACTATCAAACATACGCACAATATTTGATTTGATTTTCGTACGTTAATTAAATTAGATTTATGTGCCATTTGACATACTACTCCATATATATATTCTCTACCCAACCCTCCCCCTTGCACAGTGTGCTTCACAGGGCATTAAATGTGAGTATTGTATTGTTGTCGTGTCGTTTGGTGTTTTGGTTTATTTATTCCTGGACATGTCGCTAAATGGGTTTTCTTGTTTGCTCAAAATCAGATCATGGCCAATAAATCAACACTCAATTCGATTTGTGTGCGCCAGGCAAATTGATTTGCCAGCAAACAGCAAACATCATGAACATGAGCGACACTTTTCTTTCGACGGATAGATAGATAGAGGCTTTGAATAGGGAACGGTGAAACAGCAGGGAGGGGAAATGAGAAAGAGAATGTGAGTGTGAGTGTGAATGTGAGCGTTTAGTTTCCGCTGTTGTCTACATCAATTCATGATAATTTACAGAAAACAGTCAATAGCAGTCTCAGTCACAGTCACAGCAACAACAAAAACAGCAAGCAGCAGTGAACAAGACGAACATCATATTTATAACTAATCAAAAACAGGCTTTCGAAATACCAAGCAAGTTTAAACGGAAATTAATAAGTTGTAAAACATATGGCTTTAATATTAGCCAATCAACTCTCAGGTGCTAGGACCAAAGACTCAACTAGACTAACGACAAACCTCGAAGCGGACAACATAAACAGTTGATACAAACTGGAGTCAACAGTATCATAGACTAAAAAAGAAAAAAAAGAAAGAAAAAAATGAAGCTGCCTGGCAGGCTCGGTTTTTTGATGGGGCATGTAGTGGATCTGGATCTGGAGCTCTTGTTAATGCAGTTTAGATATCACGTATACGTTTGTAGTATACTGTATACGCCCTGTCAGCGGCATTCCAAACACGATCCGGTCAATAAGTATTCAGAAAGCAATGCAGATACACAGAGCGAAATAATCAAGTATTTCTTACTTCAAATGCCACTTTTCAAACTTGATATCTCACTAAGAATGAAACTACTGAAATCGAGGATTTCGCTCTCAATTCAAGTACGATATTTTAAGAACGAAATTTAAGTATTTTTGTATTTTTTAACTTAAATTAACTGAGTACAAAAATATGTTAAAATATGAAGATGATACTTGATTTAAGTATTTTGCAGACTTAAATCAAAATTGTGTATACTTGATTGATATGCATGTATGAAATTTTATTGAAATAGGTATTACCTCACGGTACCTGATTAAATTAACTTAATCAAAAGCGTGGGTGTTAAAATCTTTCACTTAGTGTGAAAGCAGAAACAGAAATTGTTTTGTTACAGACTTAAGTTCAGAGTATCCTTCGAGTTACTCATTGCAGGAAAGCAAGAACCAGTTGGGAATTCTAACCAAACGAACGCAAAAACGATTTAAGAAGTAATGAACTCATTTCAAGATTTGACGAACTTGATCTGTGAGTCGAGCCTGTGTCCCGATCTCATATTTAACATTACTCATTTCTACTCATTACTCATTTCTACTCATTTCTAGTAATTTAGGAGTTTTAATTGATTCAAGATTCGTTGTTTTTAAATCAAGAATGTTGGTACTTGCTTAAAGAATTTGTATACTTATTTTCAGTAATTCGTACTTATATCAAGTATTAATTTTAAGTATCCAAAGTACTTAATTCGCGTTTAAATTTAGTACGGCTTTTTTTCTCTGTGTACAGCTTCAACAACAACCACATCAGCAACAATTCAACTGCAAATCATTAAAAAAATCAAATAAAATAAAATCAAATAAAATGATCAATCGGTACATGGGTAGTCAATTCAAATTCAAATTCAACTGGACAGTGTTGGCTCCGGTTGCTCGGACTTGCTCGCCTCGATGGCCCTGCTCCGTTTATCTGGCCTTGAACATGGCCATGGGCTGGCCTGATTCTCATTCTCATTCGCAAACGCATTCGCATTCGCAATTGCATTCGCAGTCCAAGTCCCAGTTATAATTTTCAGTCAGTGAGCAACTGATTTGTGCTGATTGTGATTCGGCTTTTCGGCACACTCGTATTTACGCATTTTGGCGCGTTTAATTGATATTGACATTTGTCGATCATAATTCTGTTTCTTTGACACTTGGCTTGCCTTTTGGCTTAATTGAATTTTCATCGTTGCTATCGACCTTTTTATACGATATGTACATATATCATATTGAATCATCATCATTGTATAGTTCAACTATAGCAAAAGCGCATGTAAGACATCTTAAGCCGAGAGTACTCGACTTCCAGATACCCTGCGCCAAGATAGGTAGATATTACGTATTCATGGGTGTTCCAGATATCTTTGCTTTATTCGGACGTGTCTAATAGACATGTCTATATTGACTTGGCTAAATAATATTTTGATAGAAGCCTGTTACATACTCTGCACAAACTTATAATAGCCGGACAGTTGCCATTGGTACAATAATAACAAAACAGCGGAGCGCACTTGACAGTAGGATACTTAAATGAATTGAATTTTCGACTGATTGTTACAATGACATCTATAAGATCAGAAGCAAAATTTGGTCAGGACGTATAAGACAAAACAATATTCAAAATATGCCAATTTGATTAATATATTTCAAGAAACAACAAGCATATCTTTTTTATAGCATTTATATGATATAGCAAACCGATTTTCGCAAAATTTGGTCAGGAATTATAAGACCAACCTAGATGCATTTTCTGTCAAATTGTTTGAGACATCTCAAAATTCAAAGAAGTAACAGTCTGAAGACCTTTGCTGCTCTGGCTATAGCTATATAACTATAACAATAACAAATTTAGGATTAATAAAGATCGCACAAAAAAAAACCTCTACACGAGGTAAAACTCTAGAGACGAAAACATATTCTAGCCCCAAAATTTGTGATATTCAATTTTGTGACGAACGAAATTAAAATAATAAGCATAAAAATTTTTAATAAAAATATTAATTATTAAAAGAAAATGACATTTTGCACCCAAAAATTTCAACAAAGATGATAATCTATACGTGTGCCAAATTTATCTCTATCTATTAAATTGGCCTTGTAATTTTATATTTTAGTTTTTTGTCAATTACAGGAAATTTGGGGTGCGTGGCAAAATTCTAAAGCAAACTTGATCTACGTGCGCAAATTTTAAATTTGTCACCAAATTTTAATTCTCTAGCTCAGGACGCGTCTCCCCATCTTGTTATTCTATTTTATATAATTTACGTGGCCGAGCTTGGGCGTGGCCAAATTTTAAAATAAATTAAAAAAATAGGTGAACATCCTAGGAGTATTGTCACCAAATTATAGTCTCGGAGATAAAGGTGTTCAAAGTAGCTTACCATAATTGTCACGAATCTAATAGGCTCTAGTTCTCATTTTGTTTTGGGCACCGAGCTAAAAATACAAACTTGATTTGCGCACGGTATTCAGGGACCTACCTATCAAGTTTGAAGTCTCAATTGCTCAAGCACATTTAACCCCTATTTGTCCATTATTAATGGGCTCAAGATATAATATAAGCGATGGACAACACTGTTGATTTAATTACACGTGCACTGCAATTCAAATTGATATTGAAAATTTGTCAACTTAATTATTTCTTAGCATTTTCTATGTCGTAACAACGGGCACTGACAATTATTAACAAAAAGAGCAACGACAAAGAAACTGCCAAATTTTGCAATAATGAAGCGTTACAGTGATAAATCACAAATTAATAGAACTAGGAATTAGTTGGAACGTAACTTCAATAGATATTATACATAACATCTTTTTATCTTTTTATAATTAATTCAATTAGTTATAGCTTATACGTATAGATGCCATTATTTAATACCGACGTCAAATCGGTTAATAAATTTTAAGCTTTTATATGTACATATAACCAGGTGTGTTTCAGAAATCTTTAGGGCTTTTGAAGACAGTTGCTTTTGAAAACAACCGTTCAAAATAGCCAAGTCGATATAGCAATGTCCGATATAGAAATGCCCGTCTGTCCGTCTGTATGAACACCTAGATCTCAAAGACTATAAGAGCTAGAGACACCAAACTTGGTATGTAGATTCCTCGATATTGCAGGCATATCAAGTTTTTTTATATCGGACCACTATATCATATAGCTGCCATTGGACCGATCGGTCGAAAATCAAGTCTTAGTATGAAAAACTTTTTATTTTAGGAGATATCTCAACCAAACTAATACAGTATGCATATAACTTGGTTTTATATATCCTGACCGAAGTTGGTTCAAATCGGTCCAATACATCATATAGCTGTCATTGAAAATAGTAGTCGAAAATGTATTACAACTCTCTGCAACAGTATTTTTGCAGTCATTGCTATTTTCATAGTAAGTACGGGGTCGACGACAGTCGAGTATGCACCGCGAACGAAGCGAGTTTCAATAATTTATGAATGACTGATAGCTTTGCAATGCCTCTTAGAAATATCAGACTTACCACCTTTTTTGTGGAGGGAAATGATATAAGATTATTTCCAAAGGTATGAAGAGATTGATAATTTTTTAAAAAGCTTATGCAACGGAGCAGCTAAAGAAGAAAAGCATTCATTAAGTAGACAACTAGGAATGTTGTCTGGCCCAGGAATGAAAGAAGATTTTACAGAGCTAATAGAAGAGTGTTATAAGAAATATAGGGAGCAAACATAGTGTTTGATTGAAAAATGAAAAAGGAAAAGATGAGTTGGAAGTGGAGATTGGAGAGTAGGTGGATTGAAAAAAGTTAGCAAATAGTTCAGCGTTTAATTCAATAATTATTTCATTTTATGGAATCTCTCAACATTTTTTTTAGACATTTGAAAGCAATGCTTACTTGCTTTCAGGAACCCCAACAATGGTTTTTGTGCTGCTTTGGCGCTGTTAGAGATTTGCATAACACCTCTGTATATAAAATACATTGCTTAATGCGTGTATAAAATACATTGTATGCAATGCACAGAAACTGTAGGTGGGTGCAGGTATCGCAAGTTCAACAAACGTCAAATTGTTCAGCGTCTACAGAGTTGCCATCCGCACTTACCGTTCTGCAAGAGCAAATACAGAGGGGAGGGGAAGGTTCGTGCCATTACCCCCGACCCAAAACTTATAGGTAAAAAATTGTAAGCTTCCAAATTCCGCTCAAGAATAAATAGCATCAACAAGCTTCGAGTATTCGACCCTATATTTAGCTTGAAAGGTACTAGGAATGAATTCCAATTGTAATACTAGTCATGGAATGATCTTAAAAAAAAATACATGCGTAGATACAAAAATCGGTAGCCATCAATATATTTAAAATATTAACAAAATAATAATTAATTATTCATATCTACTATACATATGTATTTTGTCAATTAAACAAACATTGACAAATGATTTTTGGGGCTAGGTAGTGTAATGAATGATTGTCTTCATATACAAAAAATGAACTCATATGTATATCGTAATGAATAAATCCACAGAGACAAAAAGAAATACAAGGTACATTGCTAATATGAATGTATATGACGATACAAATAATTTTGTAGTCCCCCATTTGCACAAAACTGGCTACGCCTTTCCCGTCATTTCAGCAATTTCGTCTCACAGCTCACACTGTTTTATTGGGTCTCGGTTTGAGTTTGGGTTTGTGAGTTGGGTTTGGGTTTGGGTTGGGAACTGGCTCTGGTCATTCACATCGTTGCATGCGTTGTGCGTGCAAAAATTTAACAATTGCACTATGGGCGAATTTTCGGTTTAGGCGGCACAAAGTCCAAGTCAAAGATTTCATGGTAGCATTATAAAAAAATGCCTTCATTTATTAAAAGTAGTTACTTCAATTAGACTAAAAAATATTTTTTTTCGGTTGGGTGGCAACCCATTTCTTGTGACAGCTCTGCAGAGTCAACCTACTTTTCATTAAACGTGCTTGTGAAATTTGGCGCCCAATGTATGGTGACTTTTAAAAGCTAATAAATAAGTTTGACATGGATAAATATTCTTGAAGTATTTAATATTTATATCTACTGTCATTGGTAAATTTATATGTGTTGTGTTGATCAAAAATCTCACCAAATAAGCTCTGTTCCGAGGATAATTACATTTGTGGTGCACGCCGGTGCGAGCCACTAACGATGACAAGTTTCTTGTCATGGTCTATAGCTTTTTGCTACTTTTTGCTCCTTTTTAAATAAATCACATTTAAAAAATGTCATTTTGATTGTACAAATTCAGGGGTGGGAAGTAAAGGCGTGACCCAATTGACAAATCTTTTTTTTTCAAAAATCTTGATTAATATAGGTAATACTAATACAAAATTTCAAGTGCATAGCTTCACTTTTAGAGTTATTGCCAATATATCGAATTTTTTACCCAGAGGCGAGTGGGGAGGGGGTGGTCCAATTTCCATAAAAGAATTTTTAAATTTTATTTTGGTCTAACTAACGTACACAAAAAATTTCAAGTCTTTAGCTTCATATTTTGAGTTTATGCCGCCTAAATCAAAAAAATCGCCCATAGTGAATTGCAGAAATTGAAACTTTTGCTGCTCACTGTTAAGTCTCGAAAATACAAGACATAAATATGAAAATAAAATTCGCACACGTTGCAATCGTCATCCATGTATGTGTGTATACAGTGTATACTATACACAGTATGTGTATTGCAGTTGTTGTTTTTGTTGCAGTACAGTTCAGTTTGGATGCTTAAAATGGCAATGTACTTTGGTTACTTAATGTGCCTTGGAGTGCCACCTTTGAGACATTTAACTTGCACTTTATTTTTTCAATTGCAAATGTATGGTAACCCAGACTGCCAACCGATTTTGAAGCTTGAGGTTTTGGCCTAAATGAACCTCATTATTAACCAAACCTTTTCAAATATCTTCCATTTAAAATTTGGACTTTTAAAAAAAGTTTTGGCTTCAAATATAAAGCCAGTAAAAAATCTTCTGCTTTTTACCAATATTTTAATTTCACCCAACACACTTGAACGTAAATAGTTTTTGGGTTTTTACACCATTTTCACGCAAATGAAATATATTTGTCAAATTCGGATACATATGCTTATAATTTCTATCGTTGTTGGTTTTGTCATGATTTTCTTAATCTATTTTAGTTAGATTTAGAAACGTGTTCTCTAATATGATGTGTACGAATTGCAATCTGATTTTTTCTAGACAATATGAAATTCTGTGTATTCCCCTCTAAGTTTTGAATAGCTTTTTAGTTTCACATTTCTAAACCTTCTCTTCAAGTCGGAGTGTTCATGTGAATAAGGGTTGTGCTAATGCACTATCGACATGCAATTTTATTCAACCATCACGATTTAGTGAGCTTACTGCATTTTACAACGTAGCTCACTCCGTATATCATCCAGATTTAGTTATCTCTGCTTCTTTCCCTGCCACTTTGAAGACCCATCCTAGAAGTTTTCGTTGTTCAAATTGCCACAACAGCGTGGGAATTTTAGCAAGCTGCACTCGTATGCAAGAATTCGTGCAATTATTCAATTTGCGGCCGAATCTCATCGCAATCCAACCCAATAACAAGAAATAAACACGATTATTGCAAAGACGATGAATTAATACTCTTCTTATCTAATCATTTCAATTAATTCGATAAAGAAATAAAAAACGAATTATATTTTTTTAAAGTTTTGCTATAAATATTTATAAACTATAACTTGTGATAAATATATATATATACTAACATATAGTACATAATAACGTTCAACTTATTCGAGATAATTTTACAAAAGAATAAAATAATCTTAAAAATATATTGATGATTTGTTCACATGTGTTAACATTTCTGAATTTGCAGAGCAACAATCATACAACAGTAAGACACATCATAGCCATCATAGCTGGTGTAGCCTGTAACCGAGTTTAATAGCTTAGCAATACGTATACGTAATGCGAACTTAAAACGAGGCAAATTAATTGTCCTGTTGTACGTGCAACATATTCTTTGCATTATTATGTCAAATTGCAAAATGGCAACTTCGTTTATGTATCTTCCAGCAATATATTTCGATATTTTCATGCATATTTGTACCATGGTCGATGTTATTGTTTGTGCAAAATATATAACAGGAAGAAGGAAGCGTGTCAGGCGTCATTAACAAATAAACAATAAAAATGAAATTACAAGGGCAATATTAAAGGAGTGGAGGCTAGAAATTGTGAACAGAAAATTTCATTACAATCGGTTTGCGGACTCGAAAATTATTCAAGGTACAATTTTGCACAACGCTTTTGTACTTTTTCAGGGATATTAAATGTTATATTCTACAATGTTTGAAACCGGTTATGAACCACTTTTTTTTAACTGTCGATTCATGTGTTTTTATAACAATTAATTGTGACTTTGAATAAAAATATTTAAATCATTTTTAAGTCATAAAATTAAACAAGATTCTGGAACGTAAAGGATTCTTCCTTAAACAATTTATTGTATTGACAAAATGCAGGAAAATCTAAACAAAAAAATATTTTGTTGTATTGAACCATGTGCGAACCACATCTTGCAAAATGTATCAAGCCGCCAAACCAAAAGTTCTGACAAATTGAATGCTTTACTTCGTCAACCCCGAGTTGGAAATGCATTTAGCTGAATGCTGTTGAAATTTGATTTTCAGCTCGATTTTGTGGATCGATTTGTAGTTTTTACGCCACACTGTGCAATGCACAATTGGAACATTTAGTAGCGTATAACAATTTAAGAGAAACAGAACAGTACGAAAAGGAAAGCATGGTAGAAAGAGAGTGGTGAAGAGGGAGAGGGAGAGGGAAAGACGAGGTTATGGGGCCAGCGATTTAATGGCCATGGTAAATGTGAAAAGCAACATGACAGAACACTGTAGACATCTTTTGACCACTTTCCTGAAATGAAACATGTGGGTGTGTGTGCGTGTGTGTTTCTGTGTACAGTGTATGAGTAGTACACATTGTGTACCCAGTAGAACTGGTCCTCAAAGAAATATTGAGGAAAAGTTGGGGAACATTCCCTGGTCATTGAGGAAACATCGAGGTGTTTGTATGAAAATGATTGAGAAATTTAACATTGAGAGTTCCTAGAATCGAGGAATCTTCCCTATACATTTCTCAACGTTTCCCTAAAAAGAAACGTTGGGGACTCCTCGTGGAACTCTGCCAAGAAATCCCCAGGCACTAAAATAAAAAAAAAAAAATATTTAGAATGTATTGTTTTTTTTTTTTTAATTTGTTTTATTATTACTTTTTTTTCTTTGTTTTTTTCCTATTAATTTATGTTGTATTAAATTTTTGTTTTATACATGGCTATTCTAGTGGTGTTCGAACCGTGGCCCCCGAGCTGAAAAGTTCTGTTTCTTGGTGACTCTAACCATTGAGCCACGGGAGGTGAATTTTTCTTTCTAACAATAATGTATTAATTGGTTTGAAATTTTATGTTTCGAAAAAGCAGCGGCCAGTTGACACCGGCAGAATTATTACAACTTTAACAATGAAACATCAAAAAATGACAACAACATCAAGTAAACGTAAGGATAAATCAAGAACAGGGAATTTCAGTTCCACTGGGTCCATATAAGTGCATACATATGTATGTATGTTTCTTTGTATGTATGAGCTCTATAAGATAGTGTGCGGAAAGCAGCTTAACGACTCGGACTTCCTTCCCACTTGGCACGTGGGTCCAGTGACTCAATAACTCAATAACTTGACTCTGTTCTGCCATTTCCAATTGCGAACCAACCGAATTTGTGTGTCTTTTGGTCAATACTGTATCAACTGTCGCAGACGGTCTGTCTTTTTGAGTGTGTGTGGCAACCCTCTTCTTAGTACAGTGGTTTCCACTATTTTTACATATGTATCATAAATTGTAAATTAACGTTTAAGCTAAAGAAAATTATTTTCATTTTATTTATAATTTATACAATGTTTTGCATAATATTAAAATTAAGCAACTAGAGACATTAAAATTGTTATACATGTATATTACTTAATATAATTCGTTGATCAACTTTAATTTCAATTGTATTCACTTGTTGAGCTCTCAGGTCAGAAATTAAATAAAAGTATAAGGCAATCAGTCAGGCTTTAAAAAGGCAGTATAAAAACGATAGCATTCAAGTCTTCTGTGAATGATATTTTAGTAAAAGCATTCACACTCTCACACACACTCAAACTCACAGACAGACACAAAGCAAAAGAAGTACATAGATAATTTTTGAGCCATTCTTTTTAAAGGTTTTCCATGTTTGTGTATATTTACCTTTGGGATTTATGAGATTAGTTGCAGACAAGCGTATACATACACACAAACGCACACATACGTTCACATTTCTGTGAATTCGTGTATTTGTGCGTATGTGTGTGTGTGTGTATGTATACATATATACATATATATGTAGTATCCATAAGTTGACTGGAGTTCACAAGGGCTGCAAATGCGTCTATGGCTGCAAATGAAAGCAGTTTCAAATTGTAAAGAATGGAAGTGGAAGCACTGGGGAACACTTTAGTTAAGCCCGACTATAAGATATCTGTTACTAAATTTAAATCCATATTTATTGTATTTAAGAATTTCAAACTTGAACAAAAAAGAACACTGCATACTTTAGGCGCCTGAGTTGCTTACAAAATTTTAAATAGCCTTAGCTACCGATATATTAATGTATAATCTTTAAACGATTAAATTGTATGATCATAAAAAATATGGTCGAGAAATAATTTTTAAATTGATTTTATAAGCTCGTTTGGTCCTTAAAATAAAGCTTTTATTAAATTCAAGGTGCGGAAAGATGAGTGAAATAATGTGAAACAAAATATATCTACGATGGCTCCAAGGATTCTGTGTATAACTTTAAGTTATGCTAGCTCAGAGATCTATTTCTGCAAGATCTCTGAGGCCATGATATTCATATAGACATATGTGGGTACAGAAATTTTTAAGCTGTCCTGCCTTATTTGCCCTGTAACTTACATTGCAACATATAAAATACCCTTGATATCTACGACTAAAGGGTATAAAAATGTTATACTGCTCACAGCGCCACCCACAGACAACGACAGAGAGGGAGGGAAGAGAGGTTGTATGAAAGAAAGCTTAAACCAAGTCGAAGTAACCGTTCAACAAAAGATAGTCAACAGTCGTTGATGTTATCATCGATAAAACGTACAAAACTTTATTTTAAGTGCAGTCAAACGGTGTTTAGCAGTATTCCACCAGCATCATCACCACCGCCACCAACATCCCCATATGCATCTGTACACTGAAAATAAACACCAGCTTCTAAAATCAAGAACATATATCTTAAATCTCCGGTTATTAAAATAAGATTATTTTATGACCAAATTACTAAAACTAAGATTTTTAATCTAAGACACTGCTTGAGTTGTGAAGAAGTAGGCGGCGGTTCGAGCCCCACTATTAACAAATTGGAATAACATTTATAAAATTACTAAGACAAAATAAAATATATACAAATATAAAAAAAATTTTAAAAATAAAAAACTAATAATCTTAAATTAAGAACTTGGACGAAGTTACTTGGTATTATTTTAAATGTTCTTAAAACCGAGATATGTTTTCTTAAATTAAGAATTTTATATTCTCGACGCAATTTTTAGACCAAAAATCTTAGTTCTGAGACCAAAATCTTGATTTTAGAACATTTTGTTTATCAGTGTATCTGAATCTCTAACTGTGTCGAACATGTAAGAAGCATTCGTATTTCAACAATAATTTCCATAAGAGACGCTGTCGTTGGAGGAGAAGGTAGACATTATATCAAGATAGAGAAACAAAGTTCGGACTGACGAAGTTTCCGAGGCTTGTTTTATAAGTCAATGACTTATTGACTGACTGTCAGTACGGAGTCTCCGACAGTCGAGTATGCTCGACTGTAGCACTGCAAGCGAAGCAAGCAGGTGGCGTAGCTAGTGAAGTGTTATCCATTTTGTAAATCTTGGAAATTGCAATATGAATTATACTTATATATTTTGTATACATTAAATAAAAACGTTTTTCTTTCTGTTGCAGGTAAATACACTAAACTACATACTGAATCTGCATACACGTATTGTAAGTATTTATAAATAGAAATAATTATAAACAAAAAAAATTGACATTCTGCACTGTGCGCAAAAAGGGTGAGCTCTTTTGTACATAAAAATTAATTTATGCGCAGAGCCGAATGTCAATTTTTAATAATTAATATTTTTATTTAAAATTTTTATGCGTATTATTTTAATTTCGTTAATTATAGTAAGTAAATATACGAATCTAAAAAAAACAAGTGGGAATGGCTATAGTCGAGATCCCGACCATAGGATACCCGTTACTTATATCTATACATTATCGATTCAATCCTAATTTCATATTTGCGTTGCCAGAACTAGTTGAGAATCTTAAGCATTCTAATAAGGTTTAACAATACAAAAACTATTGCATACTCTAGGGGACACCTGTTGCTTCAACAACTTAGGCACGCAATAACTGCTGTTCTACTTGTCCGATCTTGTTGCGATTCAGTGGGATAATAGATAATAATAACAGATATCGGTTATTACCAAAAAATACGTATTATATGAAAAATTGTGGGTGAGATGGTTTTTCGCAATTTGCGGGGGCGGAGGGGGGCGTGGCTTAAATTTGAAACAAACTTGATCTGCGTGAGGTATATGGAAATCTGTGTGCCAAATTTGGTTACTCTATCTCTTATAGTCTCTGAGATCCGTGTGTTTATACAGACGGACGACCAGTTTTTCGCGAACTACGGGCGTGGAAGGAGGCGGGTCAAAAATTTAAAACAAACTTGACCTGCTCCAACGCTTTTGTGATCTGTGTGTGAAAGTTTGGTTACTCTATCTCTTATGGTCTCTGAGATCTAGGCGCTCACACAGACGGACAGACGGACAGACGGACGGACGGACAGACACACATGGTTATATCGGCTCGGCTGTTGATGCTGATCAAGAATATATATACTTTATGTGGTCGGAGATGCCTCCTTCTACCTGTTACGCATATTCCAACGAACACAATATACCCTTATACTTATTTTTTATAAGTAACGGGTATAAATATATTCATATATATAAAACATGATTAAAACGTGACAAATTTATTTTTCGATATTATTAAACTTGGACTATTTTTAGTGCAAAAAGTAGATTTGTGTGACCTTGATATAATCGAGCTGATGAAAGCATAAATTTTTCGCATTATGAAGATTGATCTATATATTTAACAAAAAATGGGTTACTAGTTATAATATGGCTTGTTTACCACTATAAGCATTGGAGTCCATAATTTCGGTTTATAGAGAAATAGGGGCATAGGGGCCACAAAACTCCAAGAAGATAACGACCAAAAAAAAATGGTGAGACGCGATCGCATTCAATTCGCGGCACAGTGTAGTATTCAGATTCATTATTCTGCGTTGTCGGTGCTTACTTCTTCGAAGAATTCGATAATACCGATACGATTATTGGAGATCGTTACTTAAACATTTTGAAAGAGTTTATTTTTTCAGAACTGCACTAAAAGGGAATATTTTGCTTAATTTTGATTGGTTTCGATAAGGTGGTGTATCTCCTTACATAGTCTTAGACGAAAATCTTCCAATAAACTCATTTCAAGTAACTCCACATTCCGGTGGCCCCCACATTGCCTGACCTTACTTCACCCAAATTTCTTTTGGTGGCCTTTTGCAAACAGGAAGCTTACAAGGCAAACCCAAAAAAATTTAATGAACTTAAGAAATTCATTCGAGAGATAACTGCGTTTATTCCTACCTCAACTCTCCGGGCAGTAGAAAACAACTTTCTAAAAAAATGACGCACATACGTTATCGAGAAGTGGGGACATTTAAGCTCAATTATTTTCAAAAATAGTTAAGCTATATTTAATAAAATTAAATAAGCTTTAACATGAATAAAAAAAAATTAGATCCATACACTGAAAAAAAAGTTATTTTAGTTTCTTAATGTAGCAAAATTCATCAGCCACCCTGTATAACTCGATTGTCTTTGAATGCGATTAAAAAATTGAGAAGAAACTTGTCCTGTGTGGGGTCTGTAGAAGTCTATGTACCAAAGGGATCTCTGAGATCTAAGCGCTCACAAGAACGGACAGACGGACATGGGTATGTCGATTCGACTTCATGGGGACGGAGGGACTTTTACTTTACACTTTTACTTATTTTTTAAGTAACAGGTATAAACATGGTAATTGCCTATACCTTTGCTTATGTTTATATATATATAGATCACACCTCAGAATCATGGGAATTTTTCTCACACAGACAGTGTATAACGCAGCGGTCAGCATCAATACAATCATATTTTTCTCGCACTTTACACTATTTTACGCACACAAATGCAATGATAAAGTGTGATTGTGTTGGTGCCACAGCTAATGTAGATGCACAATAATCCTGTTTTCTGAAGAACAACAATCACAATAACAACATCAACAGGTCCAAATCTGTATCGGAACATTATCTTCTCACCACACATAAACCAAAATAATCATATAAAATACTTATATACATATGTACATATGAACGTGTATGTATAGGTACATGTACACGTTCTTTATTGTGTTTTTCTGTGTGTGTTGGTCTTTTTTTAATGTTTATTGTTGGCGGCTGATTAAGTTATTATTATTATAGTTTATGTTAACGCCGTTGAAATTGAGCTGTGGTCAGTGGCAACTTCATGAGCCGACAAATTAATGTGAAAACCGCGCACCTGAGTGGCTTTTAATACCGACTACCAGGACATACACGTATCTACACGTATATGTATGTATGTATATTTATGTATCTACGAGAATATTAAATTTGTGCAAATGTGTGCCAGCAGGATAGAGCTTGTTATCTATGAAGCGCGTTTCGCACAGCGATTATACATGCATACGTGTATGTGTGTTCGTATGCATTTATAGTATATGTACGCGACATATGTAGATACACAGTAGAGCTGGTCCTCAACGAAATATTGAGAAAAAGTTGAGGAACATTTCCTGGTCATTGAGGAAACATCGAGGCGTTTGTATGAAAATGATTGAGGAATTTAACATTGAGAGTTCCTAGGAACGAGGAATGAGGAAGCTTCTCAACGTTTCCCTAACAAGAAGCGGGGAAATCTGTCAAGAAATCCCCAGGAAAGAAAAAATTATTTCGAATGTGTTGTTTTTTCATTTTAGGTTTTTTTTCATTGGTTTTTGTTTTTTTTTTAAATTTGTTTTATTATTACTTTTTTTTACTTTGTATTTTTTCGTATTAATTATTAATATATTGTATTAAATTTTTGTTTTATTCATGGCTTTTCTAGTGGTGTTCGAACCGTGGCCCCCGAACTGAAAAGTTCTGTTTCTTGGTAACTCTAACCACTGAGCCACGGGAGGTGAAATTTTCTTTCAGTTCAGTTTACAATACTAACAATGAAACGTCAAAAAAACCACAACAACATCAAGTAAGGGAAAATCAAGAACAAGAAATTTCAGTTCCACTGGGTACATATGAGCACTTCTACAGAAATGTCAACCGCAGCCAAAAACGTAAAATTTATTAAAAACTTACATATTGTGATATTATTTTGCAGAAACATTTTCAAATTACTTGTTTAATAATTTTACACATTAATAAAATCATTAGTTTGAGAATACCGACTGCATCCTTGAATAAATTACGTTTTTCCGTATTTTTGCTGTTTTGCCAAATGTTGACTTCCAAAATAGAGTGTTTGTAATATACTAACTTTTCAACGACATCTTTCTTTTTGGAACAAAAAATTAATGAAAACGCAAAGAAAACATTTCAATTCTAGTTATAAAGCTTTCTAGTGACTTAAAAAGTTAACATGTATTTCATACGAAGTAAACAAAAAACAAAATAATGTGATGGAACAAAATGTCGCATGTGACATGTCGCAATGATTTAAATTAAATTAAAAAGAAAAACTACTTAATATTTTTAAATAAAAACAAGTGGGAAAGGCTATAGTCGAGATCCCGACTATAGGATACCCGTTACTTATTTCACTACATATAAAAGTACTTTAAAGAAGATTTTCTAACAATAAAAATCTATTGCATACTCTAGGGGCCATGTATTGCTTAAAGAATCATTTTCAGACAATAACTGCTGTTCTACTTGTCTGATCGTGTTGCGATTCAGTGGGATATTAAATAATAATAATAGATATCAGTGACTACTACAAGAAAAATTATATTATCTTAAAAACCGTGGGTGTGGTAGCTTTTCGCGATTTGTGGGGGCGGAGGGGGGCGTGGCCAAAATTTGAAACAAACTTGATCTGCGCTGGGTATATAGAAATCTGTGTGCCAAATTTGGTTACTCTATCTCTTATAGTCTCTGAGATCCTTTTGTTCATACGGACAGACGGACAGACACACATGGCTATATCGACTCGGCTGTTGATGCTGATCAAGAATATATATACTTTATAGGGTCGGAGATGCCTCCTTATCCCTGTTACATACATTCCAACGAACACAATATACCCTTATACTTATTTTTTATAAGTAACGGGTATAAAAAATCACATTATTGAGAACAATCAATACATAACATTTAAAAGTTAATTACATCGAAATATTCGTTAAGGTTTCGCTAAAATCAGTTTTTGAACTGATCGCCGAAAAACTACTTCTGTTTCAAAATTGGTTATTTTATTTATTTTTTTTGAAAACAAACAATTGCCCAAAATCCACATTAGCACCAATAATAGTGCAAATCAAGACCTATAAGTTTGCCTTTTGTCACAACAAAATAATATTTTGGCATATGTTTTTTCTTCACTTTGAATGCGTACAAATTTCGCATTCGACAGTATGGAAATGTCCATATGTACATATACACATTTAGAGTGGTATGTTTACATATGTATATAAAAGATAGACTCCGGGCCCGAAACCCATTCTTAAGACCTGGTCAGGTAAAATTTTCTAAAAGCACAACCCACCTCATCCATAACTAAATTTTAAGTTTAACTAGTCACAATAGTTTTGCTTATTTTCAAAGTAAAAAAACGGTAAAAGGAAACGGTTTTTTTCTGATGAAAGGCTTTACATACAGCATTTGATTAGCTCTTTTATTTGTGCAAGATTGATTTTTGGGTAATTTTAAATTCTTAAGATAACAGCGAAATTCAAGTGATTCGCACGAGACATGAAACAGAAGTGGCTTGTGGGGTCAACCAATACAAACGCCAATTTCAGCAATTCCAGAGGCAATACTTTAATCAAGGCTGCAAAAGGGGTCTGAATCGAACCTCGCAGAGCCGGTTCGAACCTCGCAGAACCGGCTCGGTTCGGGTTTTTAACCTGAACCGGATCATGAAATTATGTATTTTCCGTACCCGAATCTAAACCGAACCGCTTTCTTAAATAAAAGGTTCGGTTCGAAAAAAAAAAAAATTACATACATTTTATGGTTTTGTTATATTACGCAATTATTTGAGACTTTGGATTAAAATAAGACATATTTAAATCTTCAAATAAACTTAAATTATCATGAAAATGTGATTTCTTTAAAAAAAAATGTAATTGAATAAAAATGTAGAGAAAAATGTAAACAATGAAAATATTTGTTTGTGTTAAATTGAACCAAGGCGCGAGCCAAGACCTTAAATTCAGCGATTCGCGAACCGAACCTAAATTTTTATGGCTTTACTCAATTTTTATTGAACAAAATTTAATCGAAAAATATTGACCACTCCACGCTCAGAGCCTCAGTGCAGTCCACTCATCTACCATTTTTTAAATTGCAGCTCAAAAATATATCAATGCAATTTCCTTACTTTGTGAATGATAAATATGTACTAACACCTTCACGTTTTCTCGCACACATGTACATAATATCCCCTTATATGCCTCTATTACTTTCTCCTGTTGTCCCATCTCTGACAACACAGCGCGATTTCTCTGAAATTCAGGCTGTAAGCGCGGCATGCAAATAATGTTCATTTAAATGCGAGTATCATCGACAACAGCAGCAGCAGCTTCACCAACACCAACACCACCACCATCATGACCAACATAGGCAACATAGACTTCACCACTATCACTACCATCGCAAACAACAACAAATTAAAACAATCACGCGTACACAGTACGCACACAACAAGCGACAGTCAACAGACTTTTGAGGCGTTGAGCGATTTGTTTGTGTTTGTGGTGTTCGCAGACCATACCCTGTATCCACAGTACTATAAAGGTAGTCTCATGTCAGCAGCATGTCATCGGGATAATACTTCTGCCTGTCCGTCTATCCGTCCGTCCGTCTGTTTAAAGAGATATCTTAAGAAATCTGACAAGTATGCATCTAAGTTGGTCTTTTATATCAGATAGCTTTCATTGGCATACTAGTGCCTGGGCACTGGGTATAATACTGTCGAGTGCGCTCGACTGTAGTCGACCGCAACACGAGCTATGCGAGCAGGGAGCGTAGCCCCCTTGTTTAACCGAAATGTTTTTTTTCTCGTACTCCTTAGCATACGTTCTTGATATTATAAATACAATAGAAATATATAAAATTTGAATTTATCCGAGCTTAATTACCCAAAAGGACCACTGTGCGAAAAATATCTTATTTCCATTTAAATATAAATTCATTTAATATGTAAAATATTTATAAGTGTAGTGGGTCAAATATGATTGAAGCCACTGTACGTATATGTACGTGTACAGTGTACACTGACTGCAGTTCGCTCAATAATTTTGTTGTGGCTATTTTTGTGTTGTTGTTGTTGTGTGACTGCTGCTGATGATGATCAAGTTGTTGGTAACACACGGCTATTTTAATGTGTTTACCAGATCACGCAAAATTTAAAGTACCATTAAATTTTGTTGCATTAAATTAAATATTAATGCGTCTGTTGTGTGTATGTTCGCATGTGTATGTGTATGTGTATGTACATGTTAAAGTAACGTTTTGTATTTAAGGTGAGAAATTAATTAGAATTATAAACACAAGCTTAAATAACTTATACAATGAGTCTTCATCAAGAAAATTGTAAGCTTTAAAAATATCTCGCTCATTTACATAAAGAGTGGCATAAGTCAAAAAATTTGTGATAAGTCCAATTTTGAGTTAATGATGTAGTTATGTAATAATCTATGTTGTGTCAAAATTTCATTATCCTACATTATTTCTATATGATACGGTTGTCCGATTTGGATCAAATATTACCAGCACGTTTGGGTCATAGTAACACACCAAACCTGCAAATTTGGTGCTGATTGCTTGCAAAACAAACATTTGCATATCGCAGAATCCAAAATAATGGGACCATAGCTATGGTCCCAATGACGATTCTTTAGGAATAAATTAATAACTCGAGAACATTGCATTGCATTGGGTTTATAATAGCAACAAATGTCCTACAAAAGTGGGCGTGGTGTCGCCTTTATTTTCGATTTTGTGATATGCAAATTTTTTGTTTTTCAAGCAATCAGCACCAAATTTAAAAATTGAAATAACAGTTTCATGTGCTTTCTGTTCAAAGCAACTCTGTTTCACAGCTGTTTGCTAAACAGTGTTGGACAATGTGTCAATTTTGGTCCTGCTTCATTTGAGGTGGAAGTATTTTGAATGCATCGCCATCAAAAATTCGTTATTTTTAACAACTTTAAAATATGACTTTATTCCAAAAAAAATCGTCATAGTGAATTGTGGCAACATTGGACGTCTGCCTACACTTACATATGTTACATGTACATTAGTTGCTCGTAGTTGGTTTTCTAGTGCTGTTAACACGGCTGATTTGGCGGTCTGCGGTGCCTTCCAATAGCTAGTTAAATTACCGAAAGCATATATCAAAGAGAAGGAGGAAATAGGAACAGGCAACAGCCGACAGCCGACAACTGACAACCGACAGTCTACAAAAGACAACAGCTAGACGAAAGCCAAATAACATGACAGACTGTACAAGAACTTCAGGGAAACGGGGCAAGTATGCTCGCCAAAGCGCAATGTGGCTAATTACTTTCGAAGGCCAAGTTATTAGCGTGATTACAAAGGCAATGCATGCAGGCTCCAGTAGTGAGAGCTACACTACTAACAACAACAACAACTAGGAAAACGATGCTAATAAAAATGTCTTACTGTAAGATACCGTGTAATCGGTTAAATGTAAGTTTTAGGATTTGCGTTTTTCAAGTTTAGTGCGAATTTAATTGTGGACCAAATATATTGTGTAATAAAGCAAATGACTGAATTTTAAAAATACCACAACGTTTTTCAATGTCAAGTTTAGGGGTTTGATAACTAACTATATCAGAGATATATTTTGTAAGTTGTGATTAATTATTAAATTTCATCAAAGAGACATTTTCCAAATTGGCATAAGCCTCATAAGAGCTTATACACGCTGAAACAAAAACCTAATGATAAACACAATCACCAAAAGTACATTAATATAAAGTACTAAGAAAATAATTCTTCTGAATGTAATACCTTAAGTTTGCTATGCCAGATTTATCAATTTTAAGCACACAGGGTATAACAAGTGACTGGCTGGCGTTCTTCAAGGCAGCATCCAAACAATAAACAACAATAGCAACAACCAACAACCAACAACAAAATGAACAAGAAAAGGGCTTACATGGAAATTAACGTGCCAAAATGCAGGAAAAAAGACTGCGGCTGTACTAGAGTCAGTGGCGGTAGAGATAGCAGGTGTATTTATTATATGGTAAAAAACGTTGACCTTGTAAAATTTATAAAACGGCAACAGTAACTTACGATGCTAACAGACACAGTTGGTAGACTCTCCAAACGGTACTTGACTGAGTGCTCATATAATTATTATTAATTTTTTTTTATCACTGCGGACGGCAGTCCGCGCTGGTGACAAAATCAGCAAGGTTGCGAAAGGCGACTAGCAATATATACAGCTAATTTGGAAAAATTGCTACGACAGTCCGATCAGATTGAGTTATACACCGATCGAAAGGCTTAGAACTAACTTAGAATAAATATAAATAAAAACAAAACCTGAAAATTGGAATTCAGTACTGCGCAACATGTTATTTTTATGTACAAAAAAGCTCACCCTTTTTGCGCACAGTGCCGAATGCTTATTTTCAGGTATTGTTTTTATTTATATTTATGCTAAGTTAGTTCTAAGCCTTTCGATCGGTGTATAACTCAATCTGATCGGACTGTCGTAGCAATTTTTCCAAATTAGCTGTATATATTGCTAGTCGCCTTTTGGATTGGAATTCAGTACTGCGCAAAAAGTTATTTTTATGTACAAAAAAGCTCACCCTTTTTGCGCACAGTGCCGAATGCTAATTTTCAGGTATTGTTTTTATATATATTTATTTAATATTTTTATATTAAACTTAATTTCGTTCGTCACAAAATGGGATATCAGAAATTTTGGGACTGGAATATTCTTTCGTCACTAGACTTTTACCTCGTGTAGATGTTTTTTGTGTGATTATTTATTACTGGTGAACAAAATCGTACAACAAATTGGCAATTACACGAAGAACTATTTTAAAACCAGCGGGAAAGGCTATAGTCGAGATCCCGACTATATGATACCCGTTACTTACTTAAATATATTGAAAAGTACTTTAAAGAAAATACTTGTTTTGCTCTGAAAACTTTAATTCGCCATAACTGTCGTTCTACATGTCCGATGTTGATGCGATTTAGTGGGATAATAGATAATGCTAATAGATAACGGTAATAATCACAAAAAACGTATTATCTTAAAAACTGTGGGTGTGGTGGTTTTTCGCGATTTGCGGGGGCGGATGGGGGCGTGGATTAAATTTGAAACAAACTTGATCTGCGTGAGGTATATATAAATCTGTGTGCCAAATTTGGTTACTCTATCTCTTTTAGTTTCTGAGATTTCTTTGTTCAGGGCGGAGGGGGGCGTGGCTTAAATTTGAAACAAACTTGATCTGCGTGGGGTATATAAAAGTCTTTTAGTGAAAGTTTGGTATCTCTATCTCTTATGGTCTCTGAGATCCTTTTGTTCATACAGACAGACAGACGGACAGACGGACATGGCTATATCGACTTGGCTATTGATGCTGATCAAGAATATATTTACTTTATAGGGTCGGAGATGCCTCCTTCTCCCTGTTACATACATTCCAACGAACACAATATACCCTTATACTTATTTTTTATAAGTAACGGGTATAAATATTGTCGTTCGCAGTGATTCTGACCATATTGGGGTAACATTGTATTACTATATTATATAAATGCCATTGGAACGATCGGTTAAGCATCAGCTTTTATTATTAAAAATGTTGTTGTTTCTTGAGATATACGTATCAAGCAACCTGGTACTGTATTTTACATGCCTAAAAATTTGGTTTAAATCAATCCACTATATCATATAGCAATCATTAAAACGATCGTTTGATAATTAAGATATTGTGTTGCTACTTATATTTGTGTTACTTTTAGATATGTCCACCAAATTTAAGGATTGTGTATTTGGAATTTTTTTTTCTTGTTTGGCCTCGTATCATATAGGAGCAAGCGGTATTATCCAGGCCAACCAGACAGAACTGGCGGTAAGTGCCAAGTATCCTGATAGCCTGATAGGAAGGATGGAAACGTTCTGACGACAATAATCTCGCTGTGCCGCAACAACAGCAGATAACCGCAAATTGTTGAATTGCGTAATAGTTGCAAACATTTTATTTGCATTTGTCCGGCCAGCAAAGCGCGGATGTGGTCCTATATCCGACCTGCTTCCCCAGGACTTTGGCTCCTTTATCTATGCTCATCCTCCCTCCTGTCTCCCTCCGTCACACCGTCTCTCCATCCGCCCGTTTGTCTGTCTGTCTGTGTTAATGTTTGTTAATTTTTAGCGCCACATTAAAGAGCGCCAACCAAAATATGCAAATTTCTACAATGGAGCAAAGTTAACTTCATTTTCGAGCGTCATCGTTGTTGATTGTCGTTGTTTTTGTTGTCATTATAGTTGTTGTCATTGTTGTTGTTGTTGTCATTATAGTTGTTGTTGTTGGTATTTTTGTTGTCAAACATGGCATTTGAAAATGCGACATTTGATTGCAACAAATTGACCATTTCACATGCCATTGCATACTTTTGCGGGTGCTGTAAAATTCGAAATCTGAATCTGATTTTAATGCCCAGTTGCTGTTGATTTACAAAATGAACTGCCTCGCAGTGCACATTTCAATTATCTTGAAAGCTAACTGCCACCAATTAAGTGCAAATTAAAATGCATGATTTCAAATTAAAAAAGAAAAAAAAAAACTACACAACACAATGCGTTTATTATTGTTCTTAATTAAATCTATTTCGCTTACCAATTTAACTGTTCATCATTCCACTCACTTCATTTGACGATTCTTCCTTTTTTTTTGGCCGTAAACTTTATATTGCGCGTTACCCATTTTCTCCTCAAAGTATGCAATTGATTTTATTAATCAAAATAACATTAGAGTTTCACTAAACAGATTTTAAGGTTCAGGCTTAGTCCGAAATAAGTTATGCACTATGGGTAATTTTCCCGATTTTTTTGAATAAATTCAATTTTTGAAAGTTATTAAAATGCGTTCTTAATAACAGCAATCGTCCAGGAAATGTGCAAACTGTAATGAAGCATACCAGAAATTTTAACAAAATTCGCCACTGTTAAGTTATAACAGTGCAAACAGAGGTTATGCAATTGAAAAGCACATGCTGTATAGTTGCATTTTTCATCAAACTTTAACTACAGAAAACTAATAAATATTGTTAGTAAATTGAAAACTTTTGATACGCAATCTGTTCAGAGAAGTTTTTACTTTGTGTTTAAAAGCTTGGATTGTAGAATTTGGTCGTATTGACGTCGTAGTTATATTAAAAAGAGAGCCATCTTACTCGTTGAAAATTTAAATGAATTCTTAACTTTTAATGGAAAAATAAAAAAATTTCCACCTATGTCCACCATAATATTTGTTCTTGTTATGTCAATGTAATTACATTTTGCGATATTTTATGGAAATTAACTTTTAATCATTGAACCCCAAATTCCAAAATGCTTGGTTTGATTTTAAATGAAACTTTACTAAGGTAAAAAGAGCAAATGAGGTTGCTTTTTTGAGCTTCTTTAACTCAATAATTGTTAGCATTTATTTAAAAAAATTTTCACGAATTTTATGAGCTAAAAGTTTAAGGTTTTCTTTAGCTGTTACATATAGGAATTAAATAGAAAATAATCATAACTGTTCATTACAGCCGATTTTTCTATATTATATGGTAGTCAAAGGTTGACTAAAATGCCAGAAACTTACACACTCTTAAAACTGCTAAGTTTTGCATTAAAATATTGAAAAATAATAAGGTTTTCAGAAAAAAGTGGTCTTCAACCGATAAATTTTATTATTTCGATATGATACAGTTGTCTGATTTCGATCAAACTTGACCTAAGAGTTAGTAGTTTAATAACACACCAAGCCTATAAATTTGATCCTGATAGCTAGATAAAAAAAAAAGAATATCGCAGAATCCAAAATAAAGGTGACACCCCGCCCACTTTTCAAGGACATTTGCGTATTGATATTTTATCCCCAAGGCAAAAAACTTACCCAAAAAAAACTTCATTCGTTCTCGAGTTATTAATTAATTCCAAAAAATGGTCTAATTCCCCATAGTGGAGTACTTTAACACATTTGTGTGTTGAAGTGTGTGCCACAGGATTAGGCAATAATGATGTAGAAACCGATGAGCATACTTTGTCTATGCCATTTTCTTTGCCTTTACCTACAACCTACAACCCGCAAACTAGCATTCTAAGTGCTTTGCCATATGCTACTTCTTTCATACCAATACCCAATAATGGCACGAACAACTAGCGTTAACACTGGACTATAAAAGGCATTTTCAGAAGTTGATCTAACTATCGACTAGTAGATGCGACTGAATATGAGCTATTCCACAGAAATGTCAATTGTGCAAGTTTTGTTAATACATTTTACACATGAATTACATAGTTTTCTATTTCGAGAATACGAAATGCATCTTGAATAAATTCACTGTGTGCGTGTTTTTTTTTTATAATTTGATGAAATCTCTCTTCCATCATCAACAATTTTATAAAAATGCAAAAACATTATTAGGGTGTTCACTATAGAGTAGCATCATAGCAGGGAGCAAATGTGAAACACTTCACAACAACAATTGTACTAACAAATTTCGTGCTACGTTGCTAGACCCAGACCCTTGACTACGAAAAGTGTTTCACATTTGCACATGTAAAGATGACAAAAAGATCGATAAATGTCGATTATTTCAATCGAAATTTAGTAGGCATATTTTAGTGCTCAAGTTTCAACAATACTTGTTTAGTGACGTCACGACACTAAGACATTTGATTGTAGGAAAATTGAACAATGAAACCGACAAATTAATTGGCAAGTCGAAATAACAAAAAATTAGCGGTATTTTCATATTCTATAAGCATATATACCGTAAATAATGGATGCATCGAATAAAAATAAACAAAAAAACACAGGAAAAGTTTCCAGATTTGAACCGGCAACTTTTGCACGTTGATCGTCAACTCTAGCATCTAGACTACCAGGAAAGACTAGACTACAATGAATTTATAAAACTGAATTACAAAATTCCTGAGCAAGACTGAAATCTTGAGGTATGCTCACGATATCAGTGTTTCACATTTGCTCCCTGCAATTATGCCACTCTATAGTGAACACCCTATATATTCTGATAAAAATAAACTAGCTTATGGCTATAGAATTTAAATATATTTTATAGAATGGAAACAAAAAACCTAAAAATTATAATGAAGCAAAAGGTCGCATGCAACATGTCGAGTGCGACAGTGACTAATACGTGTATTTAATAAAAACAAGGGGGCTCCGCCTTTTGCTTGCTTTGCTCGCCTTCACCGGCTCTGTTTTTGTAGCATGCAAATGCCTTGGTTTTTTTTTTTTTTTGTCAATTTCTTAATAAGGAACCATTACCCAAAATCAACTTTAGCGCTAATAACAGGGCTCATCGAGAGCTATAAGTTCCGCCAGTTGTCAATATAAAAAAATGTTTTGGCAAAAAACATTATTTCACTTTAATGTCAAATTCGACATTAGAGAATTGCCCATATTTAAATTTTGATTTACTTATTTCCTTACAAAGTCTTGGAATAATAAAAATTGTTCAAAATAAAAAGGTTTTTGTGTTATACTGTTATACAGTATTAATTGCTTTGAACACGTTCTTAGTTCTGCAGTTAGTGTAAGGAACTTATATAGAGTTTTTGCCTTTTGCTGGCAACTCCAACTTGCATATTTGCAATTGGCGTGAGCCTGCGGCTATCTGCGATCTAAGTCTGAGTCTTGGCAATGTTTAAAAAGGTCAGTTTCGTAAATTGGCTCTATTCTAGCCATGACTGTCGGCTGCTCTCTGTTCTCTGCTCTCTGTTTTCTGCTCTCTGCTCGCTTGACTTGGCTTGACATGCTTTTGGCGCACCGCATGGCCGCATGTTGAAATAAAGCTCCTCTCACTACTTGTTCTGGCCATGGTCCTGTGTCCTGTGTCCTGTGTCCTGTGTCCTGTGTCCTGTGTCCTGTGTCCTGTGTCTTGCCTGGCCTGGTCTAGTCTGGCACTTGCCAACTGCCGGCCGCCAAATAGCCAAATAGCAGTGGTGAGCCAACAGCGGGAGGGGAGTGCTGCCAGCCGAATATTCTTGGCACCGATTTGGCCACAATTACAACATCTTAATAGACTCAATACACACAAGCACATCAAAATTGGACATATGGGCGATTGAGATGGAAATGGAAATGCAGATAAAGAAATACTGATAGCGCTGTAGAGTTCGCTTGATTGGTTGTAAACGATTATTTTGAATTTCTGGGCTCAATGATGGGGAAATTATCTGGTTTAATATTTCTCATTAGGTTTAAAATATCAACAGCAAATGGGCGTGGTCCCGCCTTTTCTTCTAATAAAATCAGACAACATTATTTAGTTGCTTAGTTTTGTTAGGTTTAGAGTATTATTGTGGTAATAAAACTTTAGAACAATTGGTGCAAGTGACTAACCGACAACTATCTGTAAACACATTGTTGAACGACCTAAAAAAAAAAAAAAGAATGGTTATCTTCAGCACGACAAAGATGAAATGACCTAGCAGACTTGGGTCAACTTATTAAGAGCGGGTTAATAAATTTGCAATGTTCACATGTGTATTGTATATAGTTTATTGCTCGCGTTTTGCACTTCAAATTGATTGCATATTTGTACATTTATTTTGCACACATATGTACATATATATATGCTCTTTTGGCAGGATATACTATTCATACACAAATACATATTATTTATGTACAACATATGTACTATTACATTTATGTGCACATAAAGATTTATGTACATTGTACATTTATACATATGCAAAAGCGCTGCACTATGGTCCAGACGACCAGTTTTGTTAGCCAAAACTAATAACTCAAGAAGGGAAAGAGATATTTTGGTCTATTTTTTTTTTTGCATTAGGCTTCTAATATCCTTTTTTTATTTTATTAGAGTATCCAAATTCGGTGTTTTTGACGCGATTTGGACCAAACTTATAAGTGTGGGGTGTCATCATCCTATTAACACTTTGTCCAAAAATTATCGAAATCGGCCAACTATATCATATAGCTCCCATAGGAACAATCTGCCGAAAATTAACTTTCAGTACAGAGTACCTGGGCTCAGGGTATCCTGCTGTCTAGCGGGCTCTACTGTTGCCGTCCACTGGTTTTTTTTTATAAAAAAGGTACCGAGAACATGAAAATTTTACACCAAATTAATACGCCTCATTTTGACCGATGTCCACATGGCAAGCAAGTCAGCATTTTTCAATTTGAGGTTATGATCTATTTATACAAATTTCAAGAATTGTGGGTAAATGTGGCATTTTCTACTATGTATGTACATTATAACAAGAATTCATTGCTCTACAACACACAATAGGTTTTAAGGTGGGACTCACTTAGTATATCTTTTCAAAATATTGAACGGCTCACTTTAACCTTTAATTATGAAGACATCACAACTACTATAAACAATACACAACACAAAACACGTAGTACAAACCCGACTGATTAACATACATCACAAAAATTTTATATATGAATAGACTTTTTCAATTTATGACAAATATTAAAACGCATTCAAATTGGCTGTGCTCTACAGCTGATTTCGCGAAAGTGGCGCCATCTACAGAAATTTCTGGTAAGCAACTTTGGTGGTCACCCTTTTTCTAATGCAGAGCCATCAAAATCATGTTAATATCTTAAATTTTAAAACAGGGCTTTTGGCCAACAAAAGTGGTCGTCTGACCATAGTGCGCTGCTCAGTGTTCGCTTTGACTCGCTCACACAAATGGGTGAATGTATATAAATATACATATGTATATAATATTATCCGGCCAGGAAACGCCTCCATCATCAATTTAATTATTTGGAAATGACAACTTGTTAAAATTTGTTTTGTTTATAAACAATTGATTTACTTGTTAAAAGCACAATAACAGAGCAAAAGTGCGTAAAATGTACTAAAATTCTGATAAAAACAGAGTATTTAAAGTCTGTTAAACTCCAACAGATTTATCCTAACAGCACACGTTAATTTAACAGTGGCGAGGTTAAAACATTGTCCAGTAAGCCGATTGTCCGGATTACCGAGTAAAAAAGTTAAAAATAAAAACTAAAAGATTATTTTCAGATTGTATGAAATATTTTTATTAAATTCTGTTTAGTATTTTATATTATTTATTAATTAAATACAGATATTTTTAAAATTTTAATGTTATATGCACTAACCAAACAAAAATAAATAAATAAATTAAATTCATTTTCAATAGAGAGCAGGGGGCGAAGGCTCCGAGTATGAAATATTTTGGTTAAGTTTGAAATGATTTTGTGGCAATTTATTTTTATATGTCCGCAAATATGTTTGAAAACTTAAATCTAACCACAAAAAAACCTCTATACTAGGTAAAAGTCTAGTGACGAAAGCATATTCCAGCCCCAAAATTAATGATATTCAATTTTGTGTCTAACGAAATTAAATTAAAAACAAATATTAATTTTTAAAAATAAAATTGACTTTCTGCACTGTGCGAAAAGATGAGCTTTTTTGTACATAAAAATTAATCACTGCGAACGGCAGTTCGCTCTAGTGACGAAAGCAGCAAGAAGGGTGCGAAAGGCGACTAGATATACTTACAGCTAATTTGGAAAATTTGCTACGACTGTCCGATCAGATCGAGTTATATACCGATCGAAAGGTTGAGTCCTAACTTACAAAATGGCATACTAAAACTTTTTGTAACTCACCTGGTTCATGAGATACGGGGGTGTAAGTGGGAGGGGAAAAATTTAAACGATCGCAGCTAATGGGGCCGTTGGGGCCTTTTTGAAAAATTTTTTATTTTTAAAAAATTCTAATCAAAAATACGCGTCGATTGATACCCCGATCACCCAAATCCGATAACTGGTTCAAAAGATAATAAAATTTAAAATTTTTAGCGGACTTCTCAAAATGAGATGAAAAGTCAGTTTGTTTGTCGGTTCGTTTGCGCGTATCAAAGCGCTAAAATAGCTTAGATGTAATGATGAGGATTTGTTTCTTTTCAAAAATATAGAAATGTTTGTTCTACGACTTTTTGAATTTCCCGCTAGTTTAGCGGGAAAACGCTATTTCCCGCTAAAATTGAAACCCCAATAGTTTGCACACCATAGAAGCTACAGATATGTCCTATATATCATTGGAAAGGTGAGTTTAAGGGCTTTTTGACGTACCTTCAAACTTTTTTTCTAAAGTACTCAGGTAACACTTTACAGGTGAAATAAGGTTTTTTAGCTTATATTTTGGCGATTTCTGACAAAACGGCTCTAACGATTTTTATTAAATTTATGTATGTTTTAGTACGTAAAATTCTGCGTTTTTTGGTATATAACACATCAATTTTGGTTAAGGGGTTTGGAAGATATTGCCTGTTAACTGAATATATATATTTTTCCATCGGTCGAATATCACGTTTTAGTTCGAAAATCACGTTTTAGTACTAAAAACTTTTTGGTTTTATGAGATATCTCAACCAAACTGATAAAATACGCATTTTACATTGTTTTATATATCCTGACCAAAGTTGGTTCAAATCGGACCACTATATCATATAGCTGTCATAGGACCGATCGGATCAGAATTAGGTTTTAGTATGAAAAACTTTTTTGTTTTACGAGATATTTTAACCAAATTGATAGAATATGCATTTAAGTTAGTTTTATACATCCTGACCGAAATTGGTTCATATCGGACCGCTATATCATATAGCTGTCATAGGACCGATCTGGTCAAAATTAGGTTTTAGTATGAAAAACTTTTTTGATTTATGAGATATTTTAACCAAATTAATAGAATATGCATTATATGATTAAGTTAGTTTTATACATCCTGACCGAAATTGGTAACCGGTAATCAAACCACTATATCATATAGCTAAAATAGGACCGATCGGGCGAAAAGTCTTAGTATGAAAAGTAGACAGTAGTAACGCGAGCGAAGCAAACAGGGGCGGAGTCTCTTAGCTATATTTTTTACTATCTCCCTGCATTTATGATAAAGTAAAAATGTCAAAAGCAAAAGCATTTGCAAAAATTTCTGATATCTCACAAAAAAAACCTCTACACGAGGTAAAAGTCTAGTGACGAAAGCAATTTTTAGATCCAAAATTTCTGATATCCAATTGTGTGACGAGCTAAATTCAGTTTATTATAAAAACTTTAAATAAAAATAAAAATTATTAAAAAAAAAAAAAAAAACACGAAAATTGGTATTCGGCACTGTGCAAAAAGTAATTTTTATGTACAAAGAAGCTCTCCCTTTTTAAGCACAGTGCACAATGCCAATTTTCGTGTTTTTTTTTTTTTTTTTAATAATTTTTATTTTTATTTAAAGTTTTTATAATAAACTGAATTTAGCTCGTCACACAATTGGATATCAGAAATTTTGGATCTAAAAATTGCTTTCGTCACTAGACTTTTACCTCGTGTAGAGGTTTTTTTTGTGATTTGCAATGACACGTTATTGCTGCTGTCATATTTCAACTCTACGTAATATGTATATACACCTATTTGCTAGTATCTTGAGAAAGCGAATTTTTACAAATATGTGTGATACATCAAAATAAGCGGAATTTCATTGACTATAACATATTGAAGTTTGATAAAGATGTTGAATGTAAATTTTTTTAAACCGCCAAAATGTGAGTCAAAAATCTTATTTCACCTGTAAAATTTTACTTGAGCGTCGTATGGCCTACAATCATAGAATTCCAACAATATATATGACATATCTGTACCTTATTTGGTTTGGAAATTGTTAAGGATTAATTTTAGCGGAATCTTGCGTATTCCCGCAAAACAAGTGGCAAACAAAGCCGTAGAACAAACATTTCAAGATTTTCGAAGAGGAATAAATCCTCATCATCAAATTTTAGCTTTTTTTTTGCGTTTTAATACAGATACACAAGCAAACAAACAAACAAACAAACTGACTTTTCATTTAATTTTGAAAAGTCCACTAAAAATTTAAAATTTAGTTACCTGTTGAATTAGAATTTAAAAAAAATGATAACAAAGGCCCCATTTGCGGCAATCATTTGTATTTTCCCCTCCCTCTTATCGTATGACCCAGGTGAGTTAGAAAAAGTTTTAGTATGCCATTTTGTAAGCTAGGACTAAACCTTTCGATCGGTGCGTAGCTCGATCTAATCGGACAGTCGTAGCAAATTTTCCCATATTAGCAGTATATATTGCTAGTCGCCTTTCGCGCATTTCTCTTATATACTGACATACAACTCTGGGTGCGCTTAAATTTTGTTTAGCTACTACTTTATAGCCGCTGTATATATGTACTTTTTAGGACCTGCCACGCCTCCTTCCGCCTGTTAGATACCTTGGACAAATTGAAAATATACCATCTACCAGGGTAAAAATGAAGAAAAAACATCTTGATGCAATACCCTACGTAAATACAAAATACATATATTTAGAGAGCGCACATTGAGCTTGGCAATGTTTTGAAAAGCGCTTTAGCGTAAAAACGCTCCGTTGGGCACCACAGCGAAAGTGAGCGAATGGTGGCTGTTGAAAGAGCCAGAAAGAGATGGTTAAAGAAACAGAGAAACAGAGAAAGTGAAAAAGTTTGTGGCTGGGCCAAATTTAAATTCGCAAACTTACCTGCCGGCTATGACGATGGCGATGGCGCTGGCGATGGCGACGTAAGGCGTCTTGTAATTTTCTTTTAGTCAACTTTGAACGCTCTCAAACTGATTTGCATGCATGCCTTTTGCCATGGCAATGGTTAACGTGGCGTATGCGCACTATTTGTTGGCAGACATCGTGCCTTCCGGTGAAATACCAGTGAATGTGCTCTTACAGAACTCTGCCGAATTCGTTTACACAAAGCAACAAATAAAAGAACAAAGCCGAAGATCGTCATCAACGTAGAAATCGTGGAAAACTTCAACAAGACGGAAAGCAGCTGATGGTAATCGAAAACGAATAAGAGGTGCGAAAAGTAGCTAACCGTCCGACAAATAGAAAACTTAACCACAAGACACAAAAAGAGAAAGCAAAGGGCTAATGAAGGGTGCCGGTTTTGGTCATTGCCCCCTACCCTGGCTAAATTCATAGCTAACAAAAATTATATTTTCCAAAATCAGAAAGAAATTTCGAACTCTCGACCTTTGATTGCTTGAGAGATATTTAGAATGCATTTCAATTGTGATGCTATTCACGTCAGCGACTTAATTTTTCGCACATATTTGTAGACACTAAAGAAATTTATTTTATGTCGATTTGTTCAGTAAAGTCAATTTAATACAAATTAATAATGTTGACACTTAAACATTGCTGCATTTGCTACTTTTGGTTTGATAGTAGTGATGTCAAAATATTTCGAAATATCGACAACTCGATATTCGCGGAAGCGTTTATCGAGTAATTTAACTGGATGATTTTTTTTGTCGACCTATCGAGTTGATTAAATTGATTTCCATGAAAAAAAGACAACTCACTGGGGATTGTTCATCGTAGTTAATTTTAAAAATAAAGGTTTTTCGTTAAATTTTTGATAAGAATCCGTAATATATAACCTACAAAATTGTCAAAGTTTGAATTGGGCATGAAAACGATGCGAGAAAAATAAGATTTCTAATAAAAGTACGCGTGTTTTTTGTGATTACAATTGCGTTTTTGAAAAAACTCGATATTTGCAACTTGATCTACTATTTTCCGATATATCGACAGCTCGATACCTATTTTTGGCGATTTTCTATTTCGATATAAAGCTCGATCTAAAATTTGGATTTACATCACTAGTTGATAGTAAAGCATACCCGTATAATGAATGTTTTACAGGACTATATTGAGTGCGCATAGAAGGTTAGGCTCTAAAGAAGGTTTGTATACAAGGTGAGCATTGTTATTTTTGTTTTTCGGAAACATAAGTTGACTAAATGTTTGTACTTACCAGATTAACAGTTAACCAACTGGATGTCTTCTGCATTTTCTTCCGTTCTCCGTTCGTGGGCCGTTTGGAAAACTGTTTTCTAATTATTTGGCATAGATAATTACGTAGCTCATGCCATTCGTGTGGAATGATGTAACAGATTCTGTACATTTTCAGAAATTCATTTAGTTGGGCGCATTTAATAAAGGGCAGAATGAAAGTGGATCTCAAAGCTATAAGTGTTCCGCATAATTTTGCGGTGCTGTTGTTATTTTTATACCCGTTACTTAGAAAATAGGTAAATGGGTATATTGTCTTTGTTGAAATGTATGTAACAGGGAGAAGGAGGCATCTCCGACTCTATAAATTATATGTGTACTTCATCAGCATCAATAGCCGAGTCAATAAAGCCATGTGTGTCGGTCCGCCTGTCCGTTCATCCGTCCGTCCGTATGAACAAAAGGATCTCAGAGACTATAAGAAATAGAGATACCAATTTTTAACTCACAGACTACTATATACACCACGTAGATCAAGTTTGTTTCAAATTGAAGCCACGGTCCCGTCCGACCCCGCAAATAGCGAAAAAACCGTTTGTCTGTTTAAACAAACGGATCTCAGAGATTATAAGAGATAGCGTAACCAAATTCGGCACACAGATTTCTATATACCTCAAGCAGATCAAATTTGTTTCAAAATAAGCCACGCTCCCCTCCGCCCCCGGACATCGCGAAAAACCACCACACCCACAGTTTTTAAGATAATACAGTTTTTATGGTTACTAACGTTGTGTATTAATTATATTTATAACCCCACTTAAACGCAGAAGGTTCGGGAAAATAGAACAGGAGTAATACCTAACCAAAGTTATTACTTCAATGCAATCCCCTAAAAGTATGCAGTAGTTTTTCTAAGGTAGTAATTTTTATAAAGTACTTTTATATATATTAAAATAAGTAACGGGTATCCTATGGTCGTGTTCTCGATTATAGCGTTTCCCACTTGTTTTATTATTGTTTTTTTTATTGAAATTCTCCTTGCTTACAACCCCTTAACTCAGCTCACATTTCAATTGTCTATTGTAGCCCCCTTTTGCCAGTTGCTGTATGTGGTTTAAGCCTCATTTCCTTGCACTTCCGTTTTTGGTATGCGAGCAGATAGTACGGCACACACACAACACACACACATACACACACACTAGGGTGGAGTGAATTTCACTTTTTTCGATTTTCGAAAACACTGTATCATTATATTCTTCTGAATGCAAATTACAAATATTCTACTTGACGTAAGACCTAAAAACCTAATTTTGATAAACAGGTGCCTGATTTCGTATTTTGGAAAGTTCAATCATAATCTTTTGGCAGTTGCGATAATAAATGTATGGGTTATACGTTAAACTCTTTACTGAAAGAAATAATTGTAAAATAACCCCTATATTTTTTTAATGACAGGTACTTGTACCTAGTATAGTTTTAGGGTATTAAGCAACCTTTTGTGGTTTCCACTCGCCCATATTATAAAATTAACCAACCTAAAAAATCATTCAAACATTTTCAAAAAATAACGTGCCTTCTCATACATTGCACACATACCAAAAGAACCAATTACAATATTCTTAAAAAATCTGTAAGTTCGATATATTTCCACCGATCTATACAGTGGATATGGTTTTAGAAAAACACCAAATTTTTTTAGTCATTATCTTTTGGGGTTAAATTTCAGTTATCTCGGATTTTTATTAATTTACCGATTTGCTAAATATATAGTCGATGCGCCACCTCAGGATGACCTTCAAAAAATTGATGATACAGCGTTTTCGAAAGTCGAAAAAAACTGAAATTCACTCCACCCTAACACACACACACACAAACATGTATAGACAATGGTAACTGCTTTTTGGAAGGTTGCTTGCTGAAAAATGCAAAACTTTCATTCGCACTCGGTGCTCGCAATGAAGTGGAGAGAGGAACCCAAGGAAATTGCAAGAGTGTGTTGCAAGGAGAAGAAGGGAATACGGAGTTTAGGAATTGTACGGCCTTTTACTCGGTTATCCCCGGTTATCATTGCAGTGCAATTTATTAGAGTTTTGTTTCTCTTTTTGATCTCTACCTCCTCTCTCTCTATCTCTCTCTCTCGTTTTCTCTTTGAATTGCATAAGTAAATAACACACGAAAATGCATTTCTTTTTTCGAAGTCCCAAACTGCAATTTAAAAACAACAACAGAAAGCAACTACAACTAAAAACTACAACTAAAAACTACAACTAAAAACTACAACTTAAATGCTCTAGCCATGAAGCATAGCATGTAGCTAACTTTAAATCATTCTCTCTTAAATATTGCAGCTGGCTATAAAAAGCAAATGAAAACGCAAAAAGTAAAAGGAAAAATATAAATTATATAATATACATTAAAACACACACCTAGTATCCAACACACTGAAATCTTTGTCAGTATTCTCTTCAATAATAGCAATAAAACATAAATAAGTTAAATGAAAAATTATTCTCTAAAATAATAATGTAAGTTTAATTTGTTACAACAATATTATGTAGATACTGGGAATTACTATCACGAATCACGAATGACATTTATATTTTATGTCATTAGATAGAGTATTGACATATCGAGGTTAGCCTGAAGGTTTTAAATGGACTGTGCTCCATAAACCGGACAACAGTTAGAACGGTCAGCAGGCCGAAAAACATTTTCTGCAGGCCGCAAACAATCGTACCACATACATATATTTAATAAACAACTTATTTGTGTGGGTGAGAACACAACTAGCAAAAACTGCAAATTGAATCGGCAAAATGGAAACGGCAACTGTAAAATGGAAGTTTAAACTTGCAATCGGATCAAAACTTTGAACTTTTTTTTTGCCTTTAAAGATTGTTTCGTTGTATGACAGTCTTTCTTCCTCTATCTTTCTGTGACAGACACGCTCTTAAGCTCATCGACTTCACCCACAGAATTATTTGAGTTTGACAAGTCTGGTACTTCATTTCGCGGACAAAAGAAAAAATAAGAAAGAATAGTTCCGAACACAACTTGATTAAAATATCATTCGAGAATCCGGCATTAACTTTGGACGTACAATTATTACTTGTGATGTAAATCCAAACGTTAAATTGAGTTTTATATCGAAATAGATAATCGCCAAAAGTGAGAATCGAGCTTTCAATATATCGGAATATAGGTGATCAAGCTGCAAATATCGGATTTTCTCAAAAAATAATCTTTTTCATTTAAAAACGTAACTGTAATCCAAATTACTTGCGTACTTTTATTACAAATTTTATTTTTCTTGTATCGCTATCATTCTTGATTCATTTAACAGTTATTCGATATGGACGGTTCCAAATTACAACCAACAAAAAAACACTTAGTAATAAAAACAGGCATATTTGAGTTTACCATATTACATATATACATATTACATATAAATTATATTACATATAATATATTACATATAATATATATATTACATATAAATTATATGATATAAATACAAATTTTACTTAAATTAAATATATAATTTTTTTTTTTGAAAACAAAGCGAAAAAACATGACATATACTGCAAACTAAACTTTCAGTTTGGAAGTTAGCTCAATTAAACTTCGTAGAGCTTAGTCTATTTAAATGCAAAATATGTTTGTTTGTTTATATGATAGTAATTTAGCCGTCTCTCCATAGATTTTAATGAACCATATCTTTAACGACGCTCAATTAATGCAGCTATGCAACAAGAGGCTAAAACCGCAGTTCAGAAATTTTTTATATTTTATCTCTAATTTTAAAGTAAAAAAAGCTTAAAAAATGCTTTAGGACGTGACATTAAAAGTTACAGGCTTTTCCATTAACTTCAGCTAAACCTTCTTCTATAGTGAACGTTTGAAATGATATGCTCCTGGGCATAGACTATGACAAAGGCGTGAAATAGAATATTTCCGTTGGCTTAGTTATTAAGCGTCAAAAATACCTAATCGAACACAATAGTAGCAATAGTTTTCTTTTAAATATCTTCTTGAATTTTTAGAGAATCGTATACAAAGGTCAAATTTTCCAATGTCGAGTGGAATCAATTTCGAAAATCAACCTTATGTTGAAAGAGTCTCCAAAATTATAGGTGCATAAAAAATAAATTAATTTTTTTTTTTTGTAATTAATCTCTTCATTAATTTGATTTAAAGAATAAACCTCTTCTCGATTTCAGATTCAATCAATCACAATTGCCTTTAAAAAGCGTATTTTTTACATTCAGAAGAGTTTTAAAAATACGTTGAAAAACCACACAAAATTTAGTAAAAATATAAACTTTCTTCAGAATTTTTGCCAAAAGGAACAACGCAAAAATTGAACTTTTGCAAATGAGCCATAGTGCAATACAATGGTCTTCTTCATCAAAAATAGGAGTATGCTGCTTCGCTTCGATAACGCATCAATGAAAAGCAATCTGCAAATGTTTTGTTGCCAAAGCATTTTTAAACTGGCATTTGCATTTGTAGACTATGTGCGCACAACATATGTAAAAAAAATAAGAGCAGTCTATTTTGCCAAAAAAAAACTTTAAAATAATCCTTTTTTTAAATAATCTCCTGTAATTTTGATATTACATTACACAAGCTTTTAAAATTTATTAGTATTCATATCCTTATATGATTTTTTAATCCTGATAGTTTTGTTGTGAAAACATCCGGGAAATAGCGTTTTCCCGCTAAACTAGCGGGAAATTCAAAAAGTTGTAGAACAAACTTTTCTAGATTTTCGAAAAGGAATAAATCTCCATCATTACATCTAAGGTTTTTTAGCGCTTTGATACAAACAGACAAACAAACTGACTTTTCATCTCATTTTGAGAAGTCCACTAAAAATTTTAAATTTAATTATCTTTTGAACCAGCTATCGAATTTGGGTGATCAAGGTATCAATCGACGCGTATTTTTGATAAGAATTTTTATAAAAACAAGCCCCAACGGCGCCATTAGCTGCAATCATTTAAATTTTTTCCCTCCCATTTACACCCCCTTATCTCATGAACCAGATGGGTAAGCAAAAGTTTTACGCCATTTTGTAAGTTAGGTGTAAACCTTTCGATCGGGATATAGCTCGATATGATCGGACAGTCGTAGCAAATTTTCCAAATCAGCTGTATATATTGTTAGTCGACTTTCGCACCCTTCGCGCTGCTTTCGTCACTAGCGCGAACTGCCGTCCGCAGTGATAATTCTGAAGAAATAAGTCGTCGTATCGATTCCGACAGCAGTTTTAACAATTTAAAAGTATACGCTAAGGAAATCATATATAATTTTAAAAAAAAACTTCCTCAGTACTTCTGATTAAGAATTTTCTGGTTATAGCATTTTTTAATTCGTTGTAAACATTTTTTCAATGATTTTTTATTGGATTATTTTCTACCCATTGAGTCGTTTACTCAATAACATCAATATTATGGGAAGGTGTTCTTATTATTTTGCTCACGTTTGTATGTATACTTGTATATATGTATAAATATGTATAAACAAACAAAGAATTTAACAAACATACAAGCAAACACACATACATACGTACTTGCACTCGCACACATAGACAGACACAGCTAGCATATTTGCTTGGTTTACGTGTCTGCTGGCAAAACACAACCAACATCTGGAAGAGAGTTGGCATGGATCTGACGGAACCTACTCTGATGCTTCAATGTGAGACAAATACTGCTTTTCACATTTGTATGTAGAGCAAAGACACTCCATTTCAGCCCCACCCTTCCACCCTTCTGACCACGTGCTTTACAAGCTGCGGATAGCAGCCCTTTAGTTGAAAGGTATTGTTTTTATACCCTGTATGGGTATGTGGGTTAAAAAAGGGTACAACGTGTTTGCCAAAATATATGTAAAAGGCAGAAGGAGGCGTGACAGACTCTCTAGAAAATATATATTCTTAGCCATATACAATAAATACATATTAGCCATGTATGTCTGTTTGAAAGCGTCGATCTCACAGACTATAAGAGCTAGAGACTTCAAGCTTAGTATGTAGGCTCCCGAAGACCGTAGAAATGTGGTTTACTTTTTATTTTGGGATCGGGCCGCTTTATTATTAAGTTGCAATTGGAACGGCCAGTTAATTTATATTATCAAAAACTTCTTTGTTTTTTGATGATGAAGTTGGAGCAAAAAGGCTTACTTGTAAGTGCCTGGGCATAGGGTATCCTACTGTCGAGTGCGATCAACTGTTGCCGTACCTCACCGCGAGCCCAGCGAGCAGGGGCGGAGTTCCCTTGTTGTTTTTTAGTTTGGTTCTGTGCCTGCGACTGAACATAGGACTTTGCTAAGGTAAAGCAACAATTTTGTATTGTTTGTGTTTCAAAAAAAAAATGTCGAGTCATACAAAAGGGAAACGACAACAACAGACAACGAGGAACAACAACCACAACAACAATTAAAGCGCCGACAACAAAAGCACATTTACATCATTATGATTATGCAGCTCTTCATTATCTCACTATAGAGTGCAGCTACCTTAACTTAGATACTCCTACACACATGTATCCGATCAAATTTACAAGATAAAAGTCTAGTGACGAATGCCTTTTTATGCCCTTAAATTTCTGATATCCAATTTTGTGGGAACAATATTAAATTTAATGTAAAAATTCTTGATAAAAAAAACTTTATTTCACCTGTAAAATTTTACGTAAGTACTTCATATAAACATACCTTACCCACGTTTCGATATAAAAAGGCAAAGTGACTTTTCATCTCAATTTGGGAACCAGTGATCAAGGTATCGTTCAGCTGAATGTGCACTACGATATGCAAAATTGGGTTCCAGGAATGGAATAATAATACACGCATTATTTTTGATTAATTTAGAGTTGAAACTGGTGCACTTTATAAACGCACTTTATTTGGTAACGCCTCATCATTCACTTTGGGCCAAGTTTCGATTACATTATGCTTAAGCATAAACGACATATTAATTAGTGGCTTCCTATTACACTTTGCATCCCTTGACATTGTTGCCTCCCTTCATCATTTTGCTCGATTTTTTATTTCACTGTAGAAGCAGTAGAAGTCGAAGCATAAGCAACAGCAAAAATAATAGATCTCTGTAAGCATTATTCGGTCACCCAAACTGGTAACGGGAGCGGAAATAAGCGGTTCCTATTTATGATGCTGCTATCCATGAAATGAAACTTGGGTTTTGACTTGAATTGGGATTGGGATTGGGTTTGAGTTCTGGTCACGTCGATGTGACGAGAAAGTGCAACGTCAGGCAGATATGTGATTTATCTTCTCCGAACGCTTTTTTCAATTACTGTTGTATGGAAATATCGGACAGTTTCCTGATGTCTGAACCAAAGTAATGCCATTGGTTCCTTCTCATATTAATTGGATCGCTGTGTAATGTTCTCTACTGGCTCCGAGTAACAAAAATAGGACAATATTTTAATTAAGCCATAACAAGAAACGTTACATGTTGGTCAAATAAAAGTTATCGTTAGGTCAATGTTGAAATATATGTATCAAATTAAAAATAAATATGTACATAATAACGAAATGTCGCCATTGCGATCGCTTGTGTTCTATTACATCTCTGCTGAAAACATGATATCTGCTGAATGTTAAATACAAGTAAAAACTAGGGGGCTCCGCCCCCTGCTCGCTTCGCTCGCCAACCCCCCGCTCGCTTCGCTCGCGGTGCTACAGTCGAGCATACTCGACTGTCGGAGACCCCGTACTTACTATGGAAATAGAAAAGACTACAAAAATTAAAATAATAATTTGGCCGCTTGTTGCTGTTGCAGAGCGTTGTAATACATTTTCGACTACTTTTTTCAATGACAGCTATATGATATAGTTGTCCGATTTGAACTTACATCGGTCATGATATATAAAACCAAGCATACTGTAATAGTTTAGTTGAGATATCTCATAAAACAAAAAAGTTTTTCATACTAAGACTTGATATTCGGCTGATCGGTCCTATGGAAGCTATATGATATAGTGGTCCGATTCAAGCCAACTTCGGACAGGCAATATAGAACCAAGCTGTTTGCATACTGTATTAGATTGGTTGAGATATCTCATAAAACAAAAAAGTTTTTCTTACTAAGACTAGATTTTCGCCCGATCGGTCCCATGGCAGCTATATGATATAGTGGTCCGATTTCAACCAACTTTGAACAGGATATATAAAACTAAATCTTATGCATATTGTATCAGTTTGGTTGAGATATCTCATAAAACAAAAAAGTTTTTCATACTAAAACTTGACTTTCGACCGATTGTTCCTATAGGCGCTATATGATATAGTGGTCCGATTTGAACCAACTTTGGACAGGATATATAAAACTAAATCTTATGCATATTGTATTAGTTTGGTTGAGATATCTCATAAAACAAAAAAGTTTTTCATACTAAAACTTGATTTTCGACCGATCGGTCCCATGGCATCTATATGATATAGTGGTCCGATTTGAACCAACTTTGGACAGGATATATAAAACTAAATCTTATGCATATTGTATCAGTTTGGTTGAGATATCTCATAAAACAAAAAAGTTTTTCTTACTAAAACTAGATTTTCGACCGATTGTTCCTATGGAAGCTATATGATATAGTGGTCCGATTTGAACCAACTTTGGACAGGATATATAAAACTAAATCTTATGCATATTGTATTAGTTTGGTTGAGATATCTCATAAAACAAAAAAGTTTTTCATACTAAAACTTGATTTTCGACCGATCGGTCCCATGGCATCTATATGATATAGTGGTCCGATTTAAACCAACTTTGGACAGGATATATAAAACTAAATCTTATGCATATTGTATCAGTTTGGTTGAGATATCTCATAAAACAAAAAAGTTTTTCTTACTAAAACTAGATTTTCGACCGATTGTTCCTATGGGAGCTATATGATATAGTAGTCCGATCCAAAAAAGAAATGGACTTAGTATGCCTGCAATGTAGAGGAACCTACATACTAAGTTTGGTGTCACTAGCTTTTAAATTGTTCTTATAATTTAGATATGAAATTTTTGTTTTCGATTTGTGGGCGATAAAGGGGGCGTGGCCAAATTTTAAAACAAACTTGATCTGCTTGCAATATAGGCGAACCTACATACCAAGTTTGGTGGCTCTAGCTCTTATAGTCTCTGAGATCTAGGTGTTCATACAGACAGACGGACAGACGGACAGACGGACAGACGGACATTGCTATATCGACTCGGCTATTGATGCTGATCAAGAATATATATACTTTATGGGGTCTGCCACGCCTCCTTCTGCCTGTTACGCACATTTTCGTTAAAACAAACCCAATAGACCCCTGTACTTTTTTTAAGTACGGGGTCTAAAAAGTGTTTTTTTTTCGGGAAGATTTGTCGGAAGTGAAAATCTTTAGACTGTTCTTATATCAATCTGGAAATATTTTGCGAACTGAATTCACTTTGAGTTGGTGAATTATCCAATCCAATAAAGTGATAAAATATAATTTTAAAATGTTTAGCCCAAATCGAAAGTAAAAAATAACTTTTTTTTGAAATTCGATAAAATCGGAAGTAAAACCGGAACAGGCCTTATTATTTTTTTTAGTGTTTATGCTTATTTCATGCTAAGCTAATATTGTTATTGTAATGGGAATTAAGCATCATCTAAATATAAATTGTAAGATCGAAGTGGCAACAATCAATGGTATCAGCAGGAACATATCACGTTTGTGCAGTAAAACTGTTTTACGATGGGCTTGAATTGATATATATATATATATTCACCAGACGAATATTCCAATGTTGACCTTGACATTTGGCACTGCGCATAAATTAATTTTTTTGTACAAAAAAGATCACCGTTTTTGCGCACAGTGCCGAATGTCAATTTTTTTTAAATAATTAATATATTTATTTCAAATTTTTATGCGTATTATTTTAATTTCGTTCGTCACAAATTTTCCAAATTAGCTGTATATAATGCTAGTGGCTTTTCGCAACCTTCGTGCTTTTTTGGTCACTAGCGCGGACTGCCATCCGCAGTGATTAAAGTTTTCAGAGCAAAACAAGTATTTTCTTTGAAGTACTTTTATATATATTAAAGTAGGTAACGGGTATCCCATGGTCGGGATCTCGATTATAGCCTTTCCCGCTTGATTAATGTCGATTTCCAATGTCGATGCCATTTTATCTACGCATCCTCTTAATTTAAGAATTATATATCCTGAATACATACTTAAAAAATTCAAGCTATAATCCATTTTTTTTCATAACTTAATTTTTATCATGAATTTCTTTTCTGTGTACACGTTAAGCAATTTTAAGTTATGTAATATTGAATTTGCTAAATGCTTCTCTCTTTCTCTTATCTTTCATTACAGGTAAATATTGTTAGCAAACTTGATTCGCCTCCTTGAAAATTTGGTTTCCGGCATGGTTTAACTTAGTAAATCAGCTTTATTTTGATTTGATATAAAAATACATCACTGCGGACGGCAGTTCGCGCTAGTGACGAAAGCAGCATGAAGGCTGCGAAAGGCGACTAGCAATATATACAGCTGATATGGAAAATTTACTACGACTGTCCGATCATATCGAGTTATATACCGATCGTTTGCTTTTGATTGCAGCTAATTGGGCCTTTTGGTAACATTTTTATTTTTTTTTTAATTCTTATCAAAAATACGCGTCGATTGAAACTTCGACCACCCAAATCCGACTATTTGCTCAAAAGATAATTAAACTTGAAACTTTTAGTGGACTTCTCGAAATGAAATGAAAAGTCAGTTTGTATGTTTGTTTGTCTGTGTGTCGGTATATATCAAATCTTAGATGTAATGATGGGAATTTATTTCTTTTCGAAAATCTAGAAATGTTTGTTCTACAACTTTTCGAAAAAAAAAAAACGCTACTTAAGCGATAAAACGCTATTTCCCGCTAAAAAAAAAAACGCAACAGTTATCGCTGGAAAGATAATAAGTACTATTAGGCGTACTTTTATACTTTTTTCTAAAATACTCATTTTCTACAATTTCTTATATCCCACAAAAAAAACCTCTATACGAGGTAAAAGAATAGTGACAAAAGCATATACTAGCCCCAAAATTTCTGATGTCCCATTTTGTGAATATATTATATGATATATGAATATATGTATATTGAAACCAGAGAGCCAAATTTGGTCAGGATATATAAAACTAAGTTTAATGCATATTTTGTCAGTTTGGTTGAGATATCTCATATAACCAACAAGTTTTTCGTACTAAAACGTGATTTACGACCGATACCAAAATTTATATTTCAGTCAACAGGCAGGTAACATGGTAGTCTGTCTGCCAAATTTGGTTGCTCTAGCTCTCAAAGCGGTTGAGATATAGGCACAATTCACACAAAAATTTCAGGATTTTACATTTTGCGCCAAACCTTTCGTCAATTGTTGCTCATTTTTAAAAAATAAGACCCTTTTTGTGGAACCGAGCTGCCAGCTTAGTCACAATTCTAAATGTTATGTTAAAATCAAGATGAGAGAACGGAAAAAGTTAAATCCTGCATTTAGGGTAAGGTTCTTTATTAGTAAAGTTGACTTTGAAATTAAGATGAGAAAACGGCCCTTAGAGTATTCCCTTAGGCCCCTTGCGTTGCATAATTAGCCAGTATTGTCAGACAATAAAGTTATATTTTTTGACAATTTAAATTAATTAAACTAGTTGTGCCTTTCTGTAACGCATATTTAATTTATGTGTTCTTTTTTTTCATTTTTAAATATGAATGTAATTTAACAAATATATAAACAATTTCTGTGGGTTAATTATGCTATGTAGAAGCTTATTTTTGCATTCTGTTATTTATAAAAGCATTTCTTTCTAAAGTAAGACATATTTACACTCGCAGCGAATTGAAAGCGTAATAAATGCCATTGATACAATTTTTATAAGCAAAACAAAGTTATTGTTGCCTGTTCATAGACAAATAAAATGACGAAAACAAATTTAGGCTGAATTTAGCCAAATAAATTGAAGATAGACGTTAAGCAAATTGTGTATGTTACTTGCCTGTACATTCAGAAAAAAAATCAAGATTTCCGTACTTAAACAACCAATTTTCAAGTACAAGCGACCTCAAAAGCTGGGTAAGTTCGGAACTCCTGAAAATGAGTACAAAAATCTTATTTCAAGTTCAGGTTTCGCAGGTCCGGAAATCTTAAAAGAAGATCTTAATTCAAGTATGTTAAAGTTAGATACATCCTAGTTTAAGTACACAAGAATCTTAAATTTATCTATTAAATACCATTTAATAATGGTGTATTTTCTTGGTTAGACACCTTTCGAAATAGGTACTGATTTCACTAGCGATCCAAGCCTAACGTCATATTTGCGTCGCTAGAACCAGTTGAGAATTCTAAGGTGCGACAATGAAAAATAAATATTTCTAAATGTACTTGATTTAAGTTCGAAACGTACTCATTTTAAACTTTTTTTCAATCTTTAAAAAACTATTTTAAGTACGAAAAAATCTTAAACTAGTCTTGTACAAGTAACTCAGTTATTTCTGAAGGTATCTTAACGAGATTCACGGAATTTATATTTGCCGTGGACTTATATATTCTGACTAAGTTTGGTTAAAATCGGACTACTATTTCGAGCAGCTGCCATAGTAAAGGAAAGTCAGAATTCTAAATTTGAGATCTATTCATACTTAATTTAAGATTTTTAGGACACAGCAATCTTAAAATTTTAAGATCAAAACGGTATAAATTCATGTGCGGTCGTACCTAATTTTATTTGTTTATTTACGTCAACTGAAATCAGTCGTAAAAAATTAAATTATAAAAAATATAAAACAAAATTAAAATAAAATTAAATTAACAATTTAAATTATAGTATGATATGACTGAAAATAATAAAAAAAAAAGTAAGATTAAATTAAGTTAAGTTAAGTCTGGGGAATTCAAAAAATTATTTAATTGATCCAACATTTGTTGTAAGGATTGGGGAAAACCCAGAAAAAACCCAATCAGATCTATGATAGAATGATCAATGATATAATGAAAGTTATGTTGTGCTAGTGCCTACGGTTAAAATAGTTTAGGATTAGAAATTAAAAAGTAGGAAGAGACCTCTGAGTTGAAAACTCGATAAAGTCGATTATATTCAGCACAGAGTACTCGAAAAGGTTCATGCAGAGAGTAGTTAGTAGTACACGTGTTAAGAGAAAGAAGAATGAAGTAACGTGTACGCCTAAAAGGAACCGACAGGTTAATTTGGCTAAGTTATACAGAGGAGTCAATTTCACCCTTAAGCAATTTGATAATGAACATAACACCCAGCATAGTGCGAGAGTCTATCAGAGTAGGGGGACAAGTCCAAACCAGGGTCCCAGTTGAAGCCACGAAAAGCAAAAAGAAAAAATTTCTTTTGAACAGACTCAATTGAATCTTGGTGTACCATATATTGTGGCGACCACATACAAGATCCGTATTCTAAAATAGGACGAACGAGAGAAGTATAGAGTAATTTAGGGTCATCATATTCCTTAGACCATCGTTTAATGAATCCAAGAACTTGACAGTGTGAGCAATATGAAGATCAAATTTTAACTTATGATCAAGGAGTATTCCCAAATCATTGACGCGATTTAGTCTCTCCAAGCAGATCCGGTCGATCGTGTAGTTAAATGTATGAGACCTGCTTCTGTAAAATGACATAACCTTACACTTTGAGCAGTTTAGATGTAATTGATTAAAATTACACCAGGCGAAAAAAAAATCGACATCTGCTTGCAAAAAGTGATGGGAATTCATGTCATTATACGAAAAACATAGCTTCACATCATCGGCATACATTAGTATATGAGAGTGGGAAAAGATTAATGGGAGATCGTTAGTAAAAAGATTAAAGTGTAAAGGACCAAGATGGCTACCCTGAGGTACACCAGAGGTTACAAGGACAGGTTTAGAAAGACAGCTTTTAAAAAGGACTTTTTGGGTTCGAGAATTAAGATATTCAGAAATCTAATTATGATTCCAATATATGATTCCTTCTAAACAGATGGAAAAGAGCAAGAATTAACAGACATCTCAAATAATCTTAGTAGTGGCTTACATAGAGTCCCAGAACAGTATCGAAGTACACATCCAGGAACTCCATCGGGGCCCATTTGGAAACCAGGTTTAATTATATTAAGTTCGTTTAGTAACGAGCTTTCAGTGATTACAGGAAAATAAATGCAATTAGACTTTTGTATAGTGAAAAGATAAGGAACGTTAGAAACTAAGTTAGAAGACGTATAAGTAGATTGGAAGAATTCACGCGAATTCACGATATCATAAAAAAAAAGTGGCCATGTTAATGTTAGTACAAGAGTTGCGACCAGTCAGTTTGTAAAATTAAAGAAATCATTTTAAAAAAAATCAGCTTTTCGGAAACATCGAGATCGAACTACGAAATAAGTTGAAATAATAGGCTCATACCCAGGCAGCTCTAAAACTAAATCTAAAGTAGGATAATAGGGGCTACAAGAGGGATCCGATGTAAATATCAGGTCAAGGAGACGGTGCTTACAATTTCGTACCGGGTTGACTTGGGATAAAGACAGCTCAAGGAGTGAATTAATAAATTCATCAGAGCTTAACGGAACCAACACATTTGGCGTTATATTTTAGTATGGCATTTTTTTCTGAGTGTACATAACTTCATAGGTATGCATGCATATTGTATATATTTCATTAGATTTAATTAATATTTTAATTAAAATGAACTTTAATTGTAGCAGAGCTGGATACCAAAATTTTAATGAAACCAAATTTTAATTGCATATGGAGTTCTTCATTCCATTTCGACTCTAAATAGACCTATAATACGAACATCTAGTAAAATGCAGAACGATTTGTTCTACAAAAAAAGTTGCTTATCAATTTGCTGACTTTTAGAGCGAATTGTTCTTTAATTATCGTTGAACTTAAGAAATTTATATACAGAAAATATATATTAATTCTGAATGTATTAGACCATTTCAGCTGGACATTTTGACAGATTTGTTGAGATATCCCAAAAACAAAGAAGTTTTTCATACTAACACTTAATTATCAGCCGATCGTTCTTAAGGCAGCTATATAATATAGTGGGCCAATCCACAAAAAAAAATCATACTTGATATATCCATATCCAAAAACCTACAGCACAAGTTTATAGTCTGTAGAGGTCTCTAAAGCTATATCAGACCACATATTATCCTACCTTACCCATTTTTAATATATGTGCATAAGTATCTCGTTTTGACAAGCTTAATAATTCCATCGTACTTTTTAAGTTTTGTGTCCAAAAATGTTCATAATACAAACACTTAATTTATCATATGCACAGAAAAAAATATGACAACAATAATGCGAATACGCCGCATTATATATGCAGTATATTTACTATATGAGTGCTTGAAAGCAAAGGAAAAGAAATTGCAGACAGAGCTTTCATTTTATGGCCCGCTGCTGATACTTTTGCACTTTCTGTTTTAAGTACACGCAAGGGCGTCGGCTGCTTTTTAATAAGGAGTGACCAATATTTTGCTTTTTTTGCAAGATGTTTTTAATAAATTGATTTTGTAAATAAAAATAAAAATTTTGAACAAAATTGTTAATTATAAATTTGGACTACAGCCCGCGCTAGGGATGAAGGCTGCACGAAGAGTTCGAAACTAATAATATATATAGAGTAAATGGTTTGCTACGTCTGTCCGATCAGATCGAGTTGAATATCAAAGTATACTAAGACTTTTAGGTACTCACCTGCTTCATAAGAAAAGGGAGAGAAAGTGAGAGGAGCAAAAATTTGCAATATAATTGCTTAGGTTGAGTCCCTTGGAATCTTTTTGTTGGTTTTTTTATTTATTAATCAAAATCCGACAACTGGTTAAAAATATAATTTAATTGAAATTTTTTTAATGGCCCAAAATGAGATGAAAAGTTTGTCAGCCAAGCGTTGATAAAGATTAAATTTTAAGATAAGGAAATATTTTTTATTGGATTATATTTAATATTATTTTTAATATGATTCATCTAAGATTTTTTGAAAAACCGCGGAAAATCGCTTTAAAAAAAATTTAAAAACATCGCCACATTGTATTTATGTGAAGCATTTCCGACTAGAAATTTAAATGTATGATACTATGGGAGGAGGAGACTATATTCCAACCCCTGCCAACGCTCTTGAATTCGCGTATTTAATAATTGTCATGCATTTCGGTGCCAATCCGCAGCCACATTACTAGCAGCCGTTGCGAGTGAAACTTAAACGTGCAAGATACATTTTTCATGCAAATGAAAGCTGGCAGGATCCCTTTTCGTCTTGTCCAAAAGCATGTAGGGATGGTATCTGTGTGTGTGCCACCCACACATATACCATTTTCTTTGTACAATTCAGCAGCGGTCAGGAATACAGTCTGGTTCAGTAAACATACTGGCCAGTCAGCTGTGAAGGGCAAAGCACTGTGGGCATTTAGCAAAAAAAAACTGTGCAAACAAAATTATTCCATTTTTTGCGTTGTTCCGTTTGCCTAAAGTTTTAAGGTGGTTCGATCGCGAACTGATTCTTGTAATCTTTGGAAAATGTTTTTATATTTTTAAGAGATTGGAGGCACTCAAAAGTTGAAACAGTTTTTAAAATATTTTTAAATGAGTAAAATGCGCTTTATAAAAGAATGTATTCATCAATATATCTTTAAATTGAGCGGAAGGTTTCATATAAAACATTTTTATTATAACTTTAATTAGTTGTTGTTCATACTAAGAATTTATAATCAACCGAACGTTCTTATGGCAGCTACATACAGGGTAGGCCATTTGAAGCTGCCCCGTGTGATAACGCTATAACCTTTTACTGAGCTGAGCGATCGACAAATGTTATACCGCATTGAAGGCAAGGCAATTTATGGCATGGTACTTTACACTCCAAAAGGACGCGCCGAAATTATTCAGCTGTCCATTCAAAAAATCCTCTGAATCTTGTTTACTCAACATTCGTATCTCTAAAAAAAATAGAGTGAAAAGTGCTACAGTTAAGAGCACAATTAAGGGTTTATACGCAAAAGTTGTAACACCGGTAATCTTAGTAATGCTAGTCATGCATCTGGACAACGAACAATACGCTCCGATGAAAGGAGACTCCAACTGCATCCAGATATTGCCACTTTCAGCAATTAGTCATAGCTAAAATTACATGGATAACTTCTTGGAACAACAGGACATGCCATTCAGCAAAAGATAAAATCAATTTATTGAAACCATTGTTTCCCGGCGGTTGATATCGAAAAGTGTGGATTTTTACTGTCGACTGGAATGACCAGTTTTGACGTCAACACACTTTTATCTGTGGGATTATTTGAAACCCAAGGTATACGCTAGTATGCTAGTAGGCCGCCATATCGTCTAAAATATTGGTCAATGTCATGGAAAATACTTAAAAAAGAGTGCATTTTGCTATCAAAGCTAAGGGTTTCCATTTTGGCAATATCCTTCTTAAATATAAGCTAGAACAAATCTAATTGAACCATACCACAGTGGTTTTTATACCCGTTACTTATAAAAAATAAGTATAAGGGTATATTGTGTTCGTTGGAATGTATGTAACAGGGAGAAGGAGGCATCTCCGACCACATAAAGTATATATATTCTTGATCAGCATCAATAGCGGAGTCGATATAGCCATGTGTGTCTGTCCGTCCGTCCGTCTGTCCGTCTGTCCGTCTGTGTGAGCGCCTAGATCTCAGAGACCATAAGAGATAGAGTAACCAAACTTTCACACGTAGATCACAAATGCGTTGGAGCAGGTCAAGTTTGTTTCAAATTTTGGACCCGCCTTCTTCCACGCCCGTAATTCGCGAAAAACCGGTCATCCGTCTGTATAAACACAAGGATCTCAGAGACTATAAGAGATAGAATAACCAAATTTGTCACACAGATTTCCATATACCTCACGCAGATCAAGTTTGTTTCAAATTTAAGCCACGCCCCCCTCCGCCCCCGCAAATCGCGAAAAACCACCTCACTCACAATTTTTTATATAATACGTATTTTTTATTAATAACCGATATCTGTTATTATTATCTATTATCCCACTGAATCGCAACAAGATCGGACAAGTAGAACAGCAGTTATTGCGTGTCTAAGTTGTTAAATCAACAGGTTCCCCCTAGAGTATGCAATAGTTTTTGTATTTTTAAACCTTATTAGAATGCTTCAAATTCTCAAGTAATTCTGGCAACGCAAATATGACAATATGATTGAATCGCTAATGTATTGATATAAGTAACGGGTATCCTATGGTCGGGGTCTCGACTATAGCCTTTCCCACTTGTTTTTTGTTTTATTTTGGCATAAAATCTAATTTTGAAGATATTGAATTAAAATATGGCTTGTATACATTTAATATGCTCCGAAGATGACCTACCTAGTTTCAAGTGATTTGATGCGCTATTTTATCTGCCCGATGTTCCCTAACTTTTTTGTTTATAAAGCTATTGATTTGAAATTTGGTTTGTATTCGTTTTTTATGTTCCCAAGAGGACCTACTAAGTTTTTTTTATGATTTGGGGCACTATTTCATATAGCTGCCATAAAGTCGATCTGCCCGATTTGCCCCAAATTTTTTTGTTTATGTGTACTAGAAAAATTGTTCGAAAAAGTGTACATTCGGAAAAAAAAGTTTAGTCTCTTATTAATCTGCACACTTTAGTTAATAGATTCTCACTTACAACTTTTGGCAACTCTTTGCCATGCAAAAGTACTGATCCACGAAACACAACTACTCTTGTTAAGCTCATTCCAAGTATACAGATAAACAAGACACGGTACACTTGTACAAAAACACATAATTACGACACAAGCATTGGTAAACTATAGTTTAACATACCTGGACAATCGATTTTTATATTAATCATTTGCACTTTTGTGTAAACTTTGGCCAGAAAAAACAATCAAAATTGGAAAATTTAGCACGCCAATTTCATACAATACGTGTGGTACACAATCAGCTAACTTTAACAGCGCGAAAACAGAAAAGTGTTGCTCCACATGTCAAAGTTAAATATTTTTTTATCTAACTAGGTTGTTAAAAAAATAAAAATCAACAAAAAATGGACTTTATGCCAAAAAAAACGGAAAAAAAAATACCACAGTGCATACAAAATAAATTTTTGGACGAAGAACAAAAATGTTGGTTTTAACAATGTTTTTTTCAAAATCACTTGGGTCAGCTTTAAATGGATCTGCTTTAAATGGCCTACCCTGTATATGAGGTAGTGGTCTGATCCAAAAATAAATACAAACGTTATATGAGTACGGTTTCCAAGAACCTATTTATAAACTAATTTTGAAGTCTCTAACTCTAGTAGTCTCTAAGATTGAAGAATTCAAACTGACAGGCGAACTTGATTACTTTTATTTAGTTGTTTGAATTTTCTTTGATGTGTTTAGAATATATATTTTTTTTAATTTTAGACGGATGTCTCGGCTTGTTCAAAAATTACAGATTTTTACCACCTAGTTTTCTGAAATTAGCCATAGTGCAATGTACAGTGTACGCTGTACGGTAAAGAGTGAACACTTTTACAGTGAGCAACGAACAGTTAACCGCAACGCACTTCGTCTACATTGGTGTATTAATGGCAGCAAATATTGATTCTGTGCCATTGATGTTGCTGTTGGTGTTTGCTTGTTGCATGTTTGCTTGAAAAGATGCATGCGCTGCGTTCGCAGTTTGTTTGCGGTCACGCATAAAAGACGCTCAACTTTATATACTTAAAATTCTCTCAACTTACATACACATATACATATACCTACATACATACACATACAATTAAAGTTGCTCGCAAAAATAAGAAACTGCTGTGTTTTTAACCATACGGCTATCATAGTCATATACTCAGGGTGAGCAAATACAACTGAAGCAGGCTTGAATACTCGTATTATTATTATTAAAAATTTTCAAATCTCGAATTGGGTTATTATAAATTCAAAGGGATATTAATTTGGTAACAACGTATGCACAAGGGCGATCCTTCAAAATAAAGAAATTAAATAGAAAATGTTTATGTATTGTATTCGAAAAGGCAAACACAGCACAAAATTATCAAAATCATTGCAATAATACAATCATTTTAAAAAAAAATTTTAAGAAACGAATTTTAAAACATAATTGATGCAAAAAATAAAAAAAAGGTGTATTATGCTTGCGTAGAACAAAATGTTTCTGGTTTTTAATTTTTAAAATGTAGCATTTTTTAAAGAGGTGAGCGTGCATGATTCAACATTACTTTAAATCTTAAAGAGCATTATACTTTCACAAACTTATATAAATATTTTAAATTAGAAAATTAATTATGTTTTATCCCCTTCCTGTGTTAACATAATTGGAGTACTATAATTAAGCTTTTAATAAGATATTAAGGCATATTAGCAAACCTGCCTGAAGTGAATTGGGGAGTTTGCATGGAATTGTTACAATGAGGCTTCATTTAAAATTCAAAAATATTTCGAGGACGGCAAAATGCATCTTTCTATATAAGCCATTAAAAAACCACTGCAGCTTGAGTGATGTTTTGTGAATTTGATTTTAAGTGATTTAAAAACATGACTTCACTTGAAAAAACAAAACTAAATTTGGTCAGTTAAATAATACTTTGATAGAAGGCAAATATCGGAAGTTTTTTTTATCCACTAGGGAACTCCGCCCCGGTGATGTAGCCGAGTCCAGGTGAACAAAGAAGAAAGTATGGCAGCTGTATGATATACTGGGTTAATTTGAACATAATTAGTTTAGGATGTATATGACATAGGCAGACACTTGCCAGTATTCGGATATCACCACCAAGTTTTTTTATAGTCTCGGCTTTTTGCAAAAATTCGTGGACAAATTTTAATATTTACTTGATCTGCCTGAAATTATAGGGATTCTACATTCCAAATGTACCCCTAACTCTTACCATCTCTAAGATCCTTTAGGTTAACGAACAGACGGACATAAGTTGATGCTGTTGAAGAATATATACACGTATATTTTGGAGGTCTGGCACGCCTAGTTCCTGTACAGAGTATTAAAATATATACAAAAAAAAAATTTGTATGCCCCCCCCCCCTGTCCCCCATTAATTTTCATCCTGCGTACGCCCTTGCGTATGCATATAACGGGCAGAATGCTTCTATTAACATTTTATTTAAATCTGGCCTGCTCCGGCTTTTTCACTTCGGCAACATTTTACGGAAATGAATTTTCTTTAACTGATCTGGTTTTTACTTTTGGCCAAATTTAACAGCAATTTGCATCATCAGATAAATATTTACTTATTTATTTGATTTTTATATTGATGAGGTCTTTACACATTGATTTTAAATCGAAATATTTGTTGATTTTCCTCGACCGTATCTAAAAGTATTTGTGAACGTGGATAAATGAGTAAATATTTTGGTACATATTTTAAACAACAACTTGAGTGTTGTAAGTATCCCGGAAAAAATTGATGATCTGGTTAAATAACTCCAGACGACATTATTTGAGCATAATTTATTTGCCTTTGTTTACAATTATCACTTATCGGCTATTTACAAATGCCGCCTTGATTATTTTCTTGCTGCTGTGGAGACAGCACCGCTGACCTTAAAAGTGAAAAAACAATTTCAATAATTTAACATCTCTCCAAAATTCAGAGTCAGTGCCACTGTCCACTCTGGGCAAGCTCTTAAAATCCAGCGGCCACTTTAACCCACCTCAGAGTTTAATATTATTAAAATTTACGAGAAACTCGGCAAATGCCTTCCTTGCAAAGTTTATTCCGCGACACCGAGAAAGACCAGGAGAGAAAAGGAAAGAGATGGATATGCAGAAAGAGAAAGCGAGAGACCGGCTCTTGAGAGGAACCGTTTGCATTAATGGTGCAAAATCAAAAAATAAAAGCAATTTTTGTCAGAGAAGGCGAAGAGGAGAAAAGGACGCCAGCTGCGACACAAGTGTACTTTGAACCTAAAAGAATAAGCCTCACAACCTTTTATCATTTTCTGTCTCTCTCTATTTTTCATTCTCTATTTTCACTCTCCTTCCTTTGCTTCCATTTCCGCGGTTTCTCTTTGGAAATTGATGCAGGTGCTGGAGGAACAAAAGGAAATTGTTAAATTAAGTGCTTGCCAAGCGGTAGGCGAAATAAATGGAAGCTCCCTAATCGTTGGGGCCAGGGAAAAAATGAAGTGCAAGTAAAGTTGCTGCAAAGGTAGCGAGTGAAAGGTTTTAATTTGCTATGCCACACACATACACACACACACACACACACACATACAGCAACATCCTACGCAATCGCATCCTGACTAATCGGCACTGCAGCAGCGACAACTTTTGTCATTGCCTACTTTTTGGGGCGCCGAGACTTGTAATCATCGCGTAGCAAGTTTTCCTGTGAATCAGTGCCACACTTTTGCCTCTCAAATAGTCCTGCCACAGTCCTACTCGACTCAGCTCTTCTATACCAGTTATACCAGTTACGCGCAGAGTAGAAGGGTATATTGTATTCATTGCAAATTAGTTTAACAAACGGTGATTACAGCTTAACAAGATAATTACATTGAATGTTTGATTTAACCGAAACTACTCGTCTTATATGAATCGGTTACTAAATAATGGATGAACATAAGCGAAAAACCTAAAATAAAAGTGAAACTTTCGATTTGAAGGCTAGGTTTGAATTAAAAATAAAACTAACACCTGACAAGTATAGCGACTGAGATAAATGCTCTATTTGTTTACGAATGGCAAACTTAATCAAAAAATAAAATAAAATATATTGTATCGTTGTAGTTAAAAAAAGTAATAATGCAGCTCAATTCCTAGAATTCAATTCAATTAAAAAAAAAAAAGCATTTTAGTCGTGTCTCTTTTTTATTTCATATTTATTTTTTTACCCTTTGAGCTGTAAATTCGTTAGCCCAACTAAAATATGCATTTTGAAATTAAGTGACGGGTATCTTGTAGTCGGAAACTTGACTGTCGATTTTTCACTTGTTTTCGATTTCGTATTCGCCTGTGCACGACGCATTCTTGTGGAAAATTAAATTCACTGACATCCTGACTGAAATAGCTGTCCATATCCAAGACCGTCCGTATCCACACACAACTCCCGAAGTTCGAACGCTATCGGTGCAAACTTTTTTCATACCTTGGCAACTACCCAGGGCTAACTCAGTTAAAGTTGCATAAGGAGTTGGAGTTGGAGTTGAGGCTCCATTCATTCAAATTATTTATTCAAATTTTAGCAAGTGGTGTCTGTCACTTAATTTCCGGCAACGTTAGTAATTTGCCATCGAATAGAAAAGCAAGAGGTTTTTAGAATTGAAAATGGAGACAATATAGATGCAATGAATGATTGTCTTTGATTGACTAACGTGACGCTGACGTCGCGACGCGTTGCCAAATTAAAGTGTATTTCGTATGCACTATGGGGCGTTTGACCAGTTTTTGTGGCATAATTTAATAACTCGTAGACTACACAATATATTTTGATGCGGTTATTTTCTAGTGTTGTGGAAAACCCCAGAAATATTTCAGACCAGTGGGCGAGGTACCAGCCCCGCCCCAATTTGTATCTTTTTAATTTATATTTGTTTTCGGTAAAAATATGTGGGAATATTAAACTTTTACTATTGTAATTAACAATTTCTAATTTTGTATATTATTTGCATTAAAAATAATCATGATATTTCGATACTGAAAGGTGTGAGCCCTCTCAGATGGCTGTTAGCATAACTTAAGAAAAAACAAAAATGGGGCGCGGGTCTAGTGTCACGTCCACTTTTCTAAAATACTTCTAGGGTCATCCATGACAGAAGAAAAATAACCGCATCAAAATACCTTGCATGGTGTACGAGTTATTAAATAATTTCATTAAAACCGCTCAAATTTCCCATAGGGCTCTGCGAGCAAATCGTCATTTGAAAATAAGAGGTTGTAACCTAAAAAAATAATTTTCTCAAAAAGCGCACATTGAGACCAACTGTTTTGAATAGAGAATTAATGACTCTACAACATAGATATACTCAGTTGGTTAACAAGTCCTACAAATTTTTTGTAGCTCTTTGCAAACTTCAACATTCGTTCAAAAAGCATCTATAGACATTACTTGCTAATTACACAAATTAATAATAAGACACGCACAAAAACAACAAAATATTAGTGGTAACATAAAGTAAAAAATCCAAACTGTTAATATCCTTTGAAATTTTGATATTTAAAAGTGATTTTCTTTACAATATAAATATTTTAATATGCACTGCAAGCTTATACACGTACTTATACAAATTACGAGGCCTTTGGCTGAAACAGATGACTTTAACAGCTGCTTTTTTAACATTGGACTGTTATGTTAACATTTTTGGCATGTAACATAACGGCTTGATGTATTTGTGATGTATTTACATCAAAAATTCATAGCTTTGAATACTTGTGAAATTGAGTTAATGCCAAAAAAAACAGGTCAAATGCCCCATAGTGCCATAGTGGTATGGCTGTATGGGTAGACATTCACACACACACCTAGATACCAGTGAACACAGCGGAAACGGAAGTTTACAAGAATGCAGCGTCGTCTTGTAGGCATACAATAAAACGACTTCCCTCGCTTCGGTCTCCCAATATTGGCGAAACCGAAAATAAACCCAGATGAGTTCAGCCGCCCAATGAAGCGCACAAAATCACTTCCGATGAGATTTCAATTAAGCGATTACCTAATTGGCACTCAAAGTAATGGAAGCTTTAAAGAGCCTTTAAGTTGACTATTTGCAACAAAGTTATCGTAATGCGGGTAATCAATGATAATGAAAAATGCATTAAAAGTCAGCACTTTTTTGGGGCTATTAAAACATTGAATTGAACATTGAAGACAGTTAAACAGTTAAATTCACAAATAAAATAGTCAGAGCACATCCAGCAGCTAAGTGATTCAATCATAATTTAAAAGAACAAAATTAAAAAAAATAACAAGTACAACAAAAAATTAAAATATATATTTAAAAAAAAACTAGTAAAACTCAAGCTGTAACTTTCTTTTGACATTCGAGTTTTCTAATTTGCGTGGTAGGACGTGTTTAACCCGAATTTTCCCAGCGTTACATGCAATAGGCATTTACTAAAAATTAATTCTTAGACAACATATTAGCGGTAGACTAACTTTAATATGATAAGTAAAATGTTGTCTCTAACTGATAAAAAGTTGATTGAAACAATCTCTTGAAGTTAACTGATCGAAAAATGCGCATTAAGTTGATCATTAAATTAAATTTTAACCGTTTAACTAATTTAAGTACTGAACTATATGCAATACACACATCATTAGAAGGGTAAAAAAGTGCTCTTTTTATTTGTAAAAAAAAATTCGGAAAAATAAACACTTTTTTTTCGGCAAATTTACTCTTTTTATTTTCGTGTTACCATATGGTAAAGCGGGGAAGTACAGGGTACAGGTTTTTCCATACATTTTATTTGCGTATCGGTACTTTTTTGTTCATAAAATATGATTGCTCCTATGGCAACTATATGATATAGTGGTCCGATTTGAACCAAATTTGGTCAGCATGTAAGTTAAATTCTTATAAATTAATCTTTATTATGTCCAGTAGGACTGTTCTTGTTGGTTACAAACTTTAGACTGCGTATTGCGTATTTGGTGGCTGGTATATGGTTGCTGGGGGAGTCGGTGTTACCTTGGGTGTTTCAGGTTTCTTCTTTCTACCCTTACACCAATGATGAGTAAGCGTTAGGATAGCTAGAGATGCGATTGATGCGATGAATGCTATCCTGTTTACAGATGAGTGGGTTTGGAGTTTCTGCAGTTTTTCGGTGTTGTCTATATAGAGCCCTTCTAGCGCTTTCAGTGATAAGATTCGAAGGCGTTCGATCTCCACGGGAGCTATCTGGATAAGCGGTACGCCCGGTTAAGCGACTTGTATTTTGCTGAACTGTTTGCCGTTAATGATTATTGTCTCGTTCCAGATGTTAATCAGGTAGGTTCCCTTTATTTGCTACGCATTGCCTGGCCAGGCTATGGTGCCATTGAAGTCGTTGGCTAAGATGATTCCCTCGTCGATCTCCTCCAGTGTGGATATATGGTCTGCGTTGGTGAATTCACACATTGCCTGCTCTCCTCTAAGTAATTTTGGAAAACAACTATTCTGACTTAAGTCTTCCAGCTTATTTTTGTTACAGATTTTTATATTATAAAGGCTCTTACATTGACCTTTTATACCAAACATTTCTTTTTTACTTTTGTTTTCGAATATTTCACTTGCCGGTAGGTTAACAATGCCATTGAATTTAATTATTGGTTTTATTACATAGTTTTGGAAAGTTGTTGTTTCTAAATTCGGTATTTTGATTAAGTATATGAGTGTCGTTCCATTGTGTAAAAATGGAGACATCTGAAAATTCTGACATTTCTTCGGTAGTTAATTGTGGCATATGGCAATTTTTAAATTGACTGTTTATTATGTTTATTTCGTTTTCACTTAACAGAAATGTGTTGATCATGTTTAATTTCGCCCATTGGATGGCGTATTTTATATTGACAACTTCCTCTTTAATAAGCCAAACTTGATTCTGAAAACTGATGGCCAATTCGTTACTCAAAAGTGAGTCTCTTTTATTTAATTCGCAATATCGTTGGAAATTTTGGTCAGTTTATTTAATCTGTCTTCTAGTTGTCTGTTGATTATTACCTGTTTGTTATTATTGGTAGTAAGTTTGTCTATACTATCTGTTATTAAAATTAAGTCGCTGTGATCGTGGCTACCTGCCACAAATTTCCAAGCAGTGCCAAGAATGTTGATTGCCCTACTCTTTCGGGAGTGAAAGTTAGTGATAGTTTTGAAGATTACAAAAGTCTGCGATATTTCGTGCTGTATTGTATGATATAGGTTATTGTATTTGAGATTTTTGTCCGTGTATAGCTGCAAGTTGCTAAATGCGTCTTATATTTGCTCCAAATTGATGATATGAAGAATTTTAGTGTCGTTGGATCGTATTTTGCCGATTCCTTTATAGATGGTCACTGTCGGTATGATTGGTTATTGTAACAGTTGCATTGGCTAGGCACAACAGCATCCTGTAAGTGAATTTTTAAGTTTTAATATGGCTCTTATGTACTGTACGTCCCAATTCTGTTAGTATTGTAGTGTTCTTGTTCTCTTTTACTATTTCTTTTTTGAATCTATTTGATAGCTTTGAACCCAATCTTGCATTTATTTTCACAAATATCTCTTCTCCTGCCTCATAGGCTCGAATTGGTTTCCTTCTGCTATTGTAAGTAAGTCTTCGTTCTGTTTACGCCTCAGTTGTTCTATGTTGTCCAGTCTTGCTTGTTCGTATTGCGTGGGGTCAGTGGTAACTCTTCTACCAAAGAAAACTTCTAGTGGCCTAAACGGCTCGATCTAAAAGTTCTTCGAAGTTCCTATGAACTTAATCTCTTTTCAAGCATCTCATTATTTCAGAGAGAGTTGAATGAAACCGTTCAATTTGTCCGTTAACTGTACTTCTATTGGGGGTGTTTTATAAATTTGCAGTCCTAGTTGGTCAACTAACATGAATCGTATCGATTCAGAATTTAGAGATTTTTCATTGTCCATTACTATGAATTTTGGTACCCCATAATAGAAAACTATGTCGCGAAGTGGTGTCCTAATATCTTCAATTGCTTTGGATTTTATGATTTGTGCTTTCGGTAACTTGGAAAATTTGTCTATTGCTGTCAGTACGAGGTATCGTTCTGTCGAGTAGATGTCGATGTGAATTATGTGTCCGGGGTATTCTGGTATGGGCGTTTCTCTAATTTCTGGGTTAGGTGGGTGACGATCGTATTTCGTCTCTTTACAAATCGTGCATTGTTTTACTATGTTTGCTATTTTCTGTTTCGTTTTTGGAAAGTACAATTCTTCTGATAGCTGGACTGTATTTTCTAACTCTGAGCCCTGTTATGTGTCTTGAGGATTTGTTCCTCTTGGTCTGCTGTGTTACTCAGGTCTTTTACTAATGTTCCTCTGGATAAGTTTTCCACCGTTTGATTCTCGCATTACCGTTCCAGCTACTCAAAGAGTGAGTCAAAGGCTGGTGGTCTGTGAATATTTTAACTTTCGCTTTACCGTACAGGTAATTCTTTAGGCTTTTAGGCCCAAATAATGGCCAACATTTCTTTTTCGTTAACGGCGTAGTTCTCTTCTGGTTTGGCTAGTGTTCTTGAAAGAAATGAAATAGGTGGGTTATCTTGCGATAGTACTGCACCTATTGCGAAGTTGGAAGCATCGGTAGTCAAGTGAAACTCCTTTCCGAAATCTGGGTAACGGAGTATTATATCTTTAGATATAAGGCTACTTTGAAGTTTTTAACGCTTCTAGTGCTTGGTTGTCAAGCGAAATAGATTTTTTTGACGACAATTTCTTGGATACTCGTCCGTCTTCCCCTCTTAAAAGCGAGGTAAGAGGCTTGGCGAGCTTAGCATAATTCTCAATGAATCTCCTGTAATACCCGGAAAGTCCCAAAAATTATCTTAACTCTTTTAGGGTCTTGGGAAGGGGATACTGAGCTATAGCTGCAACTTTATCTGGATAAGTCTCGATGCCCTTATCGGAAACAACAAAGCCAAGAAATGCGACTTTGTTCTTCAAGAACTCGCATTTGTCCAATTGACATTTCATATTGGCTTCTTGCAAAGTTCGAAAAATGTTGTCCAGATTTTTAAGATGTGATTCGTCATCCTTACTGAAAATGATGATGTCATCAATGTAGATGAAGCATATTTTGCCAATATGTTCATGAAGAATGTCATCTAGTGCGCGCTGGAAAATTGCAGGCGCATTCTTTAGTCCAAACGGGAGTCGTGTAAACTCATATTTTCGTTATTCACGAAGAAGGCAGTTTTTCTATGTCGGACATTTTCAATGGAATTTGGTGGAATCCACTTTTAAGATCTAGTATGGAAAAGACTTTATTGTCACCTAATTGAGCAAGTACTTCATTTATTTCTGGTATAGGGTATTTATCGGCTATGGTAACCAAGTTTCATTTTCTGTAATCTATGACCATCCGATATTTTTTTTCTTTTGAAGCGTCTGCCTTTTTAGGTACTATCCATACTGGGGAGTTGTATGGTGACCTTGATTGTCTGATTATACCGTCGTTTAGGAGTTCAGAGACCTGTTTATTTACCTCATCTTTCAAGCTCATTGGATACTGATAGAATTTTGAGTACACTGGTGTGTCTGAAGAAGTTCGTATATCTGCCTTCACATTGGTTGTGTAGGTCAGTTTTGGTTTGGCTCTGCGAATAAGTTAGGGTATTTTTGAAGAAGTTCATTTAATTTGTGACTCTGAAATTTATTTAAATGCTCGTGTCTTGGTACTATGGTGTTTACCACCTCGATTTTCTTTTCTTTGATTGGTATGTGAACGGTGTTTTTAATTTTCATAATTTTCTTGCTTACTTTGATTTCAGCATTTAGCTCTTTCAGGCTATCATTGCCCAGAATGGCATCAAATGACTTTAGAGTCGGCAACAAAAAGAACTTGACGTTTATGTCGGGGTGGTTGAAGAGATTAGCTATTTTATGGTGGGTGACACGAACACTGAATCCTACGGACACAGCGTTAAAAGGCTTTTGGTTAGGTATTGGATTAGTGACAAATTTGAGTTGAATATAGTTTCTGTTTGAACCTGTATCTATTAATATTTTTAAAATTTTTCCATTCCCCAGCTTGCATTCGAAGTATGGAAGCGAGGAATGCTCTGTTCTAAAAAATTCATTGCAGAGTTTTCCATTTGATCGGTTTCGTCGTAGTCGTATCCGTGAACGTATTCGTCTAATGTTTCGTCTTGGGTCCCGTCTTCTTGATCTGCAAGTGCTTGCGCGTATTCTGCCATAATGGCATACGTCTCAGCAGATTACATTTCATTTTGTTCGCTGTCGTCAGTTTGAATGTTAAAGTTTCGTTGTCTTTTTTGTGCGTTAGGCATTGGGTCTGGAGGTCTTTTCGCTGTCTCAAATTGTGGCCTATTCATATAGTTCACCATTTTTGACCTAATGCTTGGGTCCACTTCCATGGGTTCCGGTCTTGGTAAGGGTTTCGGCGCTATTGGCCTGGGTCGTGCGAACTGTTGCTGTCGGTATTGGTTTGGGTCGTATTGTCGTGGCATAGTGAATTGTCGTTGCTGTCCAAAGTCCAAAGGGCGATTTCTGGGAGGAACCTGTGGTGGCTATCGGAAACCTGAGCCAATGAATTGTAAGTTTCGAGAAGCTGGTATTGATTTGGTGGTGGCGTTTTTGCTACTGGCCTGTCCTAGAGTCATTGCATGCATGGTGCGATATTTCTGATATTCCATTTACAGGCATATGTTCAATGCCGAGGGAAGATCTCTTGTCGCGTGTGCACCCAAGATACGTGGTAAATCTCCGCGCAAGCCACATACAAATGTATCTGTGGCTTTGTCGCGGTACATTTTCTTTAACAGTTGATGAGCCTCTTCACCCAACTACATGCAATTCACCTTGTTTAAAAGGAGAGGCAGATGTTGATATACCACCTGATGCAATTCTTCGACCGTTTGGTTACCCTGAGACAACATTGTCATCTGATACTCTAAAGTACCAAGATCACGTTTGTCTCCATAATGCATCGTCAAACACTTTACCATTGCTCTCGAATTTAATGGAACGCCGTGTCCGCATTACCAGTGATTTTGCTCCTTATCGAGTGAAGAATACCAAAATATCTTGAGGTACCAACTTCCCCTGCGTAGGCTTCCATTAGGCGGTTAACGCTCTTTTTCCAAGAGCTGAACTCCGCTGGACTCCCAGAAAATTCTCTTAAGCATTTTACTACGTCTGGGACTTTGTCAAGTTCCCCTAAGTTTGCTCGATGTTTTGCATCTATACCCTGATCTATTGCGTTGGTAAAGTCGTGATCTGGGTTATTCAAAGCTTCAAATATTCTCGGGACTTGTTGAGATATTAGTTGTCCAACTAACTCAGTAACTTGCTGCAAGGTCGCCATATTTCTATTTTGTTGATGTTCTAATTGTCTTTGTTGTCGTTGTTCGTTAGCTAAATTGTCTGGGTTCAAAATGGGGGGTCGTATCAAATTGTTAAGATTGGCCATAGATTTTCGAGATATATAAAATGGTTTATATTGTTAAATTTATATTGAAAAGTTTGTTAGAAATTTTGTTTAAAATATTGCTTAATATTTAGTAGACAAATTATAAATGAAATTAAAATTAAAATATTTTTAAAACCAGTAGCTGGTTTCTTCCTTCTACCTTGGAGGGTCCCTTTAGGAATCGCAAGATTGGATATATATCTATATATTTTTATATATATTTATACTACTCTTGGAGTAGTTATATTTACTTTGTTATCGTTTTACAGTTTGATTTAATATTTGTTCTTAAAAATTTTTTCTCTTGGCAAGTTTTTAGTTTGGTTTAGTTAGTTTTTGTTTTTTTTTTTTTTAAACAGGTTTGATCTTTTCTTTAATAACTTAAAACTAGCTTACATTATGTTGATTGCTGTGGCTACTCCTACCGACTGTCCGGATTTCCTCCTTTTTGATATCTCTACTGGGGATCCTGCGACCAGTACACGATGAGGATGTCCTGCGAACGGATACAACAGAACAGTAGTCCACCGATGAGCAATGATCAATTAAGATCCACTGCTTTACTGATTGAACAATTAAGTTCCTTTCAGTTAGTGAAGTATTGACGACACGAATTACCCGTCACGAACCGAAAACTTAGATACGGTTTTGCACTTTCGTTTTACTTCCGCTGGTCCCTGCTCAGGCTCCAGTTAAATTCTTATAAATTCTTGGTTTATAAAAAATGTATCTTTATTATGTCCAGTAGGACTGTTCTTGAGAGAGAACTTGGCAGCGTCGTTGGCAGAGGCAGCAGCTGTGATGCGACTTTTATGGATCACCTGACTTGTTGCCAAATATTCCACGAATTTTGGCAATTGGGTTGCGCGTGCGGGAAGTTGTCCAGACGCTGGGCTCAGCAATATTGGGGCTACTGCAGCTAGAGGCCGGATGTTGTTGCAGTTGCAGTTTGGAGCTTTTGAATATTTTCGTTATTAACTTGTATAAGAACATATTAAATACATATCTATCTAAGAGTTTGGTTGAGATATCTCAGAAAACAAACAGTTTTCCATACTAAATGTGAATTTGACACCGATTGTTCCCATGACAGCTATGTTATATATACAATATACTGCACCGACTTGAACCAAATTTGGTCATATATATCAAGTAGGAGCCACCCTGCTGGATTAAGCTGTGTTTATTAGACTTTTTCTCAAATATTTGTATTTTGTAGTAGTATTAAGAAAACCTGTACCCTGTACTTCCCAGCGTTACCATTTGGTAACAGCCGAAAAATTGGTCCTGTCGATTATCCTGACAAAGACAAACAAAATAAATGTGTTTTTCGGATTCAGCCAGTTCTGAAAGTTCCGTGAAGAAAATCGAAAATAAGTTACTCAGGACGATTCGGGTTAATATTAGTCATTACCTTGTAAATATCCTGTCCTCAAATTTGGTTCACTTGAAGATCTTGAATTTTCTAGAAATATGCAGTCCTTGTAGTCATTTTGTGTACTGAGCTAAAAAAAATTTAAACGTATTTTTATCGAATGCACCAAATCTTAAAAAAAAAAAAATATAGAAAGGTCGTAGCTAAAACTGCGCTAAAGGCTCAATTTATAAACTATTTAGTCAGCCACGTCTTTCTGTCCCTATTAGATATATTTTTAAAACAGAATGAAATATAACTTTACTTTTCGAGTACCAAGTTTAAAATACTAATGATAAATTTTAATCTTTAAAATATGCATAAAATGTGTGCCAAGGCATCTATTGAACAGTGCAAAGGGTAACGCAAAATGCCAAAAAAGGGGCCCGAATAAGCATACCAAGAAAAATTTATAAAAGTGGTCAACCTTTCTCTCCCTACATGTAAAAGAATATATACATATAAATATATGTGTGTGTTTTATGAAAAGGTGTTGTCGACCCAGTCATATGTCCCATGTTAAATCGACTCCGAAATGTATAGGGAAATTTGTAGCAATAACAGTGACATAGCAAAAAAAAAAAATAGAAATAAAAAGCATTTAAACCTGAACAACATCAAGTAGTAACAACCTAGTTAAAGAGGTACGACTACAAGATACTCTGCAACCAGTCTCTTATATACAATATCATATGGTTACACACGCACGCATCCAAAATAAACAGTATATACTCACGAATAATCTTGATTAAATTTAAAATTGGAAGTATCTATATCTATATCATATACACTGTAGATCGACGCGTTTATCCAGACGCAAAGAAGCATCAAAACAGTGTACCCTTCCTTGTCCATTTTTAATGGGCTTAGGGTATAAAAACAATAATGTGTCGCCAATTGTGCGCGAATGAATAAAACAGAACGGAAGTGGAGCAATAAAAACTGTTTTAAAATGGCCGACAGATACCCAACAATTCGAATACAACACAGATTCATAGTAGTGGCTAAATATGAAGGCAGAACGGTTGTTGACCGCTAGACAATCAAGGATGTATTACATTTTATAGTACACGAAAAACTAAGCGACTTCCTTCACAGCCTAAGTGAAACAGATCTAAGGTCCCAATGCAAAATATGGAATCACACAAAAAAAAACCTCTACAGGAGGTAAAAGTCTAGTGACGAAAGCATATTCTAGCCCAAAAAATTCAGATATCCTATTTTGTTACGGACGAAATTAAGTTTAACATAAAACTAGGAGGCTCCGCTCCCTGCTCGCTCCGCTTGCGGTGCTATAGTCGAGCATACTCGACTGTCGGAGACCCAACTCACTAAGATCGTCTACACTCAGAAAAAAAATCAATCAAAAAAATCATCTCAAAAGTTATGTAAGTTCGGAATTCCTAAAACTGAGTACGAAAATCTTAATTCAAGTTCGGTTTTCGCAAGTACGGAAATCTTAAAATGAGATTTTTTCGGGATACTTTAAGTACGTTTTGGGCTTAATTCAAGTCTGTAAAAATGTATAACATACTACTATAAGTAGAAAACAATCTTGAACTTAATCCAAAATATACTTATTTCAAGTACAAAAAATTTTAATAAATAATTAATTGTAATTTTAAAACCTACTTTAGTATGTATACTAAAATTAAGCAAAATACTAAAATTAAATACCATTTAATAATGGTGTATTTTTTTGGATAGCGACCTTTCGAAATAGGTGCTGATTTTACCAGCGAACCAAGCCTAACGTCATATTTGCGTTGCTAGAACCAGTTGAGAATTCTAAGGTACGACAATGCAAAAGAAATATTCCGAAATGTACTTGATTTTAGTTCGAAACGTTCTCATTTTTAACTTTCTTTCCATCTTGAAAATTCTAAATTTTAGATCGATTCATACTCAATTTAAGATTTTAGTACACAACAATCTTAAATTTTGAAAATAGTTGTTTAGTACTCAAAACTCTGTTGATTTCAAAGATATCTCAACCAAACTCACAGATTATGCTTTTGGCATGGTCTAACTAAGTCTGACTTAGCTTGGTTGAAATCGGACTATTAAATCACATCATTGTCGGTAAAAAATTTAAAATTAAGATCGAATCATACTTAATTTAAAATTTTTAGTACACAGGAATCTTAAAGTTTTAAGTACAAAACGGGATAAATTTAAGTGCGGTTGTACTTAATTCTAGGATGGCATTTTTTTCTGAGTGTACAGACGGTCATCCAACTTTTTCACCTGGTGCTTTCAGGTGTATTTTTTTCTACAAACCAACTTTAAATTCGTGTTTCCCAGCCCAAAATCATGCTAGAACCAAAATTCTCAGAGAAATATTCTTCGTGTTTCGATTCCAGTGGATAAAATGTAAAGGTGTTCAAAGTAGTGTATCAGTACTAGTACACATTTTTTGGGTACCGAGCTTAACAGCATTATCGAAATAAACATTGTGCAATTCACAATGTGCATGCCGTAATTGGGCTGCCAATAATTATTGGCTATTATAATAGGCCGTGACAGACTTTGTTCATATTGGCAGATGCGACACTTCATTGTCTTAATTGCCAAATCGGAAATTTCTGCCTGTTTATGATTGACAGACAAACAGGTAGTTAGGCTTACAACCCGCAGGTGATAATCACACGGCATAGATTGCATGGATTTACGACTGTTCTAATTAGTTTTTAAGACCGAAGTGCTATTGAAGTGTGGTCATTTGATTGTTGACTGTTGCACTACGCACTTTCAGATCGTTTTATGATTCATATCTACCAAATTGCAAACGAGATTGGAAGTAAAATAATTAAATGTATTTATTCATTGAATATTATTCACTCGTCGCAGGGTGGCTCATTTTATTGGCAGTTGTTGCAAAAATACAACATTTTAGGGAGAATATTTGAAAGGAAGTGCATACATCCGGCAGATTAATGTCGGCCTATTACAGCCTATTTTTTCAAACAACATATTTATTTATGTGCAGAAAATACACAACAATACAACACTAAATAAATACGCTATAAATTGGAAAAAATTAATTAAAATTGTAGAAAACTATGTGGCTTCTCCATTCTTAATTTTAATTTTGGCCGTATACTGTCAGGCAGCCTACTGACTAAAATAAAAAGCAAGTTGATATACATACTTAAAAGTTCGAAAGATTAAATATTTGCAAGTGCTACAGACGATTAATATCGGCAAAATGATCCAATGTACCTTGTTTTATTTCATGTTGAACTTGACAGCGTCGAACGAATTGGAACAAAATGGCTGCCGTTGCAATTTATAGCGATAACGGCAGTGATAACGATATTGATGATGGTGTTGTTGATTGCGGCTCATCGGATGACCAGAACAATAAATAGCAATAGCACCAATTGAATAGGGCAATAATAATAACAGAGCTTTTACCATTCAAACGGAATTAAACAATCGAGTAGCCCATTTAGCCGTAATGGCGACAAAATGTCACTTGAGTTTCTGCTGCTACATTGCAAACAGCAATAAGAGGTGAAAGCCATAGGCCGGAATGCAAGCAACACAGAGACAAAGCAAGATAATAAAAGTGTGAATGAGAGAAAGGCAGAGACAGAGGAGTAAAAGCAATAAGCTTTGCTGAGCAATGCAAACATTTTTTTCACTCCGTTGTTATTTGTTTTTGTTCAGTGTGTTTCTACCGTAGAAGTCCTACGTGTTTGGTATTTTGTGTGTGTTTTATTTTTTTATTGAAAGTAAAACAGCGATAACAATGAAAGAGTCCAGTATTGAATAGGAAGGAAAGATAAAGATAATAGGATCTACCCCGCAGAACCGCCGGAAAGTGTGTACTTCACGGGGTAGTTGACGACTAGAGCCGCTTATTCTGCAACTCCACTGCGGAGTCTGTCCCTTCTGCGCTGTTCCATAATAATGTGTGCTACCAAGGTTGCTGTGTTTCTCCATATGGACTCATCAGCAAGCATATCAGCAACGAGGTTTTCTGGGGCCAACTGCAGCCTGCCTAGTGCAGACTGAGCGCCTTCTCTCCCAAATAGAGGACATTCAAATATGGCATGCTCGGCATCTTCGACTACACCGCGGCCGCAATGGATTGTCCACATACTTAAATCGGTATAGGTATGATCTGAAGCGGCCATCGGCCATCTGTTGCTCTGTTCCAGTTTAATTGCCATATGGCCAGCGAATTTTCTAGAATGTGGCGATACGATGAGGTTCCAGTCTGCCTTTCTACTACCAGTGCAACTGCTTCTGATACTGTCCGAAAGCAAGTGGTTACCCATGTTTCACCATGACCCCAAGGTACTTAATGGCACGCTTGGTTTCTATGAGGGCAGATCCAACTCTAATCACGGTCTTCTCAACTATTTTCCTGTTGCTTATCAACACAGCTTCTGACTTATGTTTAGCCAGGTCAAGACCATTCTGGGACAGCCATGCGTTGACCTCGTCAATGGCAGAGTTGCATCTTGATGTTGTTTCTCCCAGCATTAAGCCCGTCGTCAACACGGCAATGTCGTCAGCGAATCCTACAATTGTAGTGTCGTCTGGAAGACTGAGCCGCAGCACTCCGTAATACATGACATTCCAGAAGAGCGACCCAAGAACCGATCCCTGGGGACTCCACCGCTAATCCTGGCCTGACTCTGTCCATCATCCGTGTCATCGATAAGTATCCTGTCCTGGAAGTAACTGGCGATCAGCTCGACATGATAATTCGGTATGCCTTTGGCTTTGAGCGCCTCAATTATTCGTGTCCAATTAGCAGAGTTGAACGCATTTTTGAAATCGAGAGTGCAAACAATGCAGTACTGCTATGTTCCGCCAGCCCACCTCGTTCCTTAGATGACACGACTAGTTGTCTGTGACTGCGCGAATGGCTTCGATTGTGCTTCGTTTCTTGCGAAATCCAAATTGCTGCTCGGATAGGACATGCACCCTCGTGAGCCCGTTTTCTAGGCGGCTGCAAATTATCCTTTCCAGAATCTTTCCCATTGTATCGAGCATGGAGGAGGGCTCAAGTCAAGATCTTTCCCTGTCTTGGGAATGAGCATTAGCCGTTGCAGCTTCCATCTCGATAATGCATTTGTTGTATAGCTCTACAAATGGTGAGGGATTTGGAATTATTGCTGCCTTAATGGCTGCGTTCGGTATGCCGTCAGGTCCCATAGCTTTGGTCGTCTTGTCTTTTGCGGAAAGACTGAGGACCTCGTCAATGTTAATAAACACACTGGTGTCGATCTCTATTGGCCGTGTCTGGGGTAGTGGGGTCTCAAGTGGGGGCTGTGCTGGGAAGAGGGCTCGAATTATGCACCCAAGCTGAACTGCATCAGTTGGCATTGGTTGCCTTGCCAACCTTCCCATGACCATTCTATATGCCAATCCAAAAGGATGTGCGTCAGCAGCCTCGCATAGCTTCTGGAAGTGCCTGGATTTGCTCTGCTTAACAAGGTTCTTAAAGATTTTTTTCCTCAATTTGTAGTTCCGGGCGAGAGACTCGTAGGCAGGCGAGGTTCTGTGTCTTTGGCACAGGCGTATCGCTGCATGGCAGTCTCTTCGTGCTCTGGAGATGTCATCGTTCCACCCCGGAACAGGGCAATGTGGGTTTCCGCCTTTGCGGATCTTCGCCATAGATGCGTCGCATGCTCTAGTGATGGCATCTGCTATCGCATCAGCAGGGGTATTTTCATCGTTGCTGACTCTGAGCCCATGGATTGAAGAGAGAAATCTTCTAGAGTCTAAGGTGTATAAACGGTTGGGCGGGCCAAGGTTTTGTCAGCTTCTCGTCGGGATGAACTCAGAGATCACGACCAATTGATCGCTGTAAGTGTACGAGCCCAAACCACTATTAATTCGTACGGCGTGCATTTTTACGCGTATGCAATGTTTAACATATGATACTTGCATAAATAATGCAGATATCAGATCCAAATATATTCTTTCCTAAAAGACAATTTTATTCTCTTTAAGGGAGAGGAAAAACATTTTTTTTAATTTCAACAACAACAATAATAACAGTTATTTATTCAAACGCTTCGCTAAACTGTTAACAAAAATTTGACCGCTATTAATTTGTACGCTGCGTAAGTTTAGCTTGGAAACATAAAAGAACATGAAAACAAAAGCAAACACTGTTTCATAATCACTACCTAGTTATAATCTGTAATACAGCAGGCGAAAGAATTAAATTGTTTGACATTATTCGAAGTTTAGCAACCATGGCACGAGATAAGAAATTTAGTTATTGAATATTATAAATCTGGGCAGACATTTGGCAAAATAGCTAACCAATTAAAAGTGGCTAAGTCTTCGGTGCAAGGAATTATAAAATTCTTTAAGTCAAATGGTAATATTGATAATAAACTTGCAAATAGAGGCCGAACATCGGCAATAAAAGCTCGTGACAAAAGAGCCCTGGCCACAATTGTCAAGACTGATCGTCGCAAATCTTTAAGAAACGTGGCATCTGAGTGGTCTGAGAAAATTGGAAAAACTTATAAGCGTGAATGGACACGTCTCCAGATGAGGGATATTGGATATCGCTTCTATAAAGTATGTATTACGACTGGTAATGCTACATTCATAATAGCTAAAATTAATTTGTAGGCCAAGGAAAAGCCATTGCTTACGCTTCGTCAAAAGAAGAAGCGTCTGCATTGGTGTAAGGAGAGGATGCGATGGACTCAAAGGCAATGGAACACCATCATATTTAGAGATGAAGCTAAATTTGATGTGAGAAAAGAGTCATGCGTAAAAAAGAAGAAATATACCATAAGGCCTGTCTTAAGAGGACAGTCAAGTATCCAGCAAGCACTATGGTGTGGGGTTGCATGTCTGCCAAAGGAGTGGGATAGCTGCATTTTGTTGACGGGACTGTTAATGCTGAAAAATACGTAAATATTTTGGGAGAGAGTTTGCTGCCATCTATACCAAAACTGGCCGACTGTGGAGAGTTCACTTTTCAGCAGGATGGAGCAGCATCACACACTGCCAAGCGAACCAAAAATTGGCTGGAGTATAAAAAAATTTAGGACCTAGATTGGCCGTCAAGTAGCCCAGATCTCACTCCAATTGAGAATATATGGGGAATCATGAAAAGAAATTTAAGAAACGAGCCTCAAAGAACCCTTCCTGATCTGAAAATGAAGCTACAAGAAATTTGGAGTTCAATTTCATAAGAGCAATGCCAAAAATTACTAGAAAAAATGCCAAGCTTTTGTAAATGTGTGGTCAAAGCCAAAGGTGATGTTACTCAATATTAATATTGAATAGGGGAAAGAAAACAATACATTTGTAAGTCATATTCTCTACCGTACGAATTAATAGCGGTCAAATTTTTGTTAACAGTTTAGCGAAGCGTTTAAATAAATAAATGTTATTATTGTTGTTGTTGAAATTAAAAAAAATGTTTTTCCTCTCCCTTAAAGAGAATAAAATTGTCTTTTAGGAAAGAATATATTTGGATCTGATATCTGCATTATTTATGCAAGTATCATATGTTAAACATTGCATACGCGTAAAAATGCACGCCGTACGAATTAATAGTGGTTTGGGCTCGTAGAGCTCAGAAACAAACCATTTGGTGTTTCGGGCAACCTCGGGGCTGGTAAAGGCTAAGTCAATTATAGACTCCCTACCTGCTTAACTGAAGTGTTCAGCAGAATCGATCCTCTTGGCGTTGTTCTGCTGCTGCCCCAGTCCGTGGCCCATGCATTGAAATCGCCGGCAATTAGTAAGGGCGACTTGTCACGCGCGTCCTGGGCTATGTCGTTCAGTATGACAGTATAGTCCTTGAAGCAACATAGCAGCTGTAAATAAATACGTTGCCATATTTAGCCCTAGGAAATCCATTCCGGACATGTCTACAGGTTAATTGCTGTGGGGTACTTGCACAGGTCCATAGCCCCCATTGGGGCACTCCACCATAGCGGCAGGTGATGGTTCAGTCAATCCATTGACATTTTCATACCCACTGCACCTCCAGCTTGATGCTAAAGAACCTGATTTCAGTTTCATAAAGCCGTCGTATATTATATATATATTTATTAATATTATTTTATTATTAATTAATAATATGGATGGTATATTAATAACATATTAATATAATTAAATATTTGGTATTATTAACCCGAATCTTCTCAGCGTTACCATATGGTTACAAGCAATAGACAATTACGAAAACTTCATTTTTAGACATCCTATTAGCGTTAGACTAACTTTAATATAATATTCTAAGAGTCGGTATAGAGTAAAATGTTGTCTCTAACCGATTAAAAGTTTATTGAAACTATCTCTTGAAGTTATCTGATCGAAAAATGGGCATTATGTTGCAGTGCAAAAAAGGCATTTGGCAATTCGTGGCAAGTAATTTTAAACCGTTTAACTAATTTTAGTACTGAACTATATGCAATGCACACGTCATTAGAAAGGTAAAAGAGTACACTTATTAATTATAAAAAGAACAAGTGGGAAAGGCTATAGTCGAGATCCCGACCATAGGTTACCCGTTACTTATATCTATACATTATCGATTCAATCCTAATGTCATATTTGCGTTGCCAGAACTAGTTGAGAATCTTAAGCATTCTAATAAGGTTTAACAATGCAAAAACTATTGCATACTCTAGGGGGCACCTGTTGCTTCAACAACTTAGGCACGTAATAACTGCTGATCTACTTGTCCGATCTTGTTGCTATTCAGTGGGATAATAGATAATAATAACAGATATCGGTTATTACCAAAAAATACGTATTATATGAAAAATTGTGGGTGAGGTGGTTTTTCGCGATTTGCGTGGGCGGAGGGGGGCGTGGCTTAAATTTGAAACAAACTTGATCTGCGTGAGGTATATGGAAATCTGTGTGCCAAACTTGGTTACTCTATCTCTTATAGTCTCTGAGATCCGTGTGTTTATACAGACGGACGACCAGTTTTTCGCGAATTACGGGCGTGGAAGGAGGCGGGTCAAAAATTTAAAACAAGCTTGACCTGCTCCAACGCTTTTGTGATCTGCGTGTGAAAGCTTGGTTACTCTATCTCTTATGGTCTCTGAAATCTAGGCGCTCACACAAACGGACAGACGGACGGACGGACAGACACACATGGTTATATCGACTTAAAAAAGTGCAGCCAAAATTACTTTTATATGTACAAGTTGCAAGTAGTAAATTCAGTGCAGACCCCACAAACAGCAACAACAGTGACACTAAAAACGTGGTAGCTAACGACGAATGAAACTTTGAAATTTATTGTGCATTTCATGTTTGTATTTATGTCATGTTGCGATAATTCACTATTTAAAATGCCAAATTCGTATGCCCTCTATTGAACATAAACAACAGCAACAACTGAAACGATTGACATTATTGACACCGACAAGGGGTGACGACCGACTTTTATACTCATCAATGTTGAGCAGTGACAGCCCCAAACTCAGATCTCGTTGCCATACCGCCTCTTCCCTCTCTGTCTTCACTTGCCTCTGCTGCCCTCTGATCACCCCACTAGCTTTTGACAGTAAATTTTAAATTGAATTTATGTCGTCGGGGTTGTCGGCCTGAGCCAGAAACACTCATCATCCGAGCATCCCTTGTCTGGGTTTTTATGAAATTAATAATGCAACGCGTTATATATTTTATATTTTAGTTTTTATTGCTTTTTGTTAGATGCTCTACTAATGTCTATCCGACACCGAAAGATTGCAATTCCATACTATTAAAATAAGTTAGAATAAGGTCTAATTTTAAAAGACATTTAAGTACTTTACATTAGTATACTCTTTATTTTATTCAAAACAAACTCTTGCATTTGCATTTGAGATATATTTCCGCAGTCTTCTTTAATTGTTTTTATTTCTTATTCATTGTATGAGTGGGCGGCACTTTTAATGAACCGCACCTGGTTCATTGAACCAAATTTTATAAATTTATAAAGTTTTTTCATTAAGCTTGTTTTCAGTGATTTTCTTAGACTATACACTATACACTCATGCACAGGTTTAAATTAAAAACAATAGTTTTACATCAATTCAATTGTGAAGTAGGTTAGGTTAGGCTTAGTCGGACGACCCTCAGTAGGATCAAGAATAGGCCATTAAGGCTCTTAGTTGTCAGAATTGTTTGTTATGGACTGCCGTCTTCAACACGCGGGCTACAAATCCTATAAGATGGATATGCTCTTTGCGAGAGCTTGCAGCTCCCTTGAATCTCTGTTTGCATAAAACATCTAGCCGTAGGCTTGCCTCTAATAGTGCTGCATGGGATGTTCTAGAATAACTATAACCCCGGATTTCACGCACTTCTTGCAGGTATTATTAGATAAAGACGCAGTACGTAGAGACTGAGTTTTGTGCTGCGCTCCATGCATATAGTTTTAGATATCCTGCTGGTGGTTGTGTTTCGCCATTTGCTGTTAATCCGTAACCACACTGATTTCTCCAGATCCCTCTGTAGCGTATTCAGCGAACTCGTAAGTGTTCTGTTTTCTCTTATCCAGCCTGACGACTTCCTTTGCAAGGCATCCGTCTTCTTGTTTTCATCGATGCCCTGATGGCTGGAAATCCAGTAGATCTACAATTTGTCACTCGGCAAGTTCGGGGGATCATGTGATTAGATGATCTGACCACGTCCCTCCCGTGTAGTGTTGGCTTCTTGACGCTAGAAAGCGTTCAGCTGCCTTCTCCGCAGTGAATTGTGCGTTTATCTCAATGGTTTAGATTTCATGTAATAATTTGATATTTTTGGTGGTGGTGCCTCTTGTGAGGCTATTTGTGATAATTAGGATCGCCCGTTGGGTTTACGCTGACGCTGGAGCCTCTTGTTTCTCGGGGCTTTCATTGCTTCGTTCGATAGCTACCATTTGCGGCATCTGATAAAGTGCTGGCGGCCCTTTTCGATCTTTTGCTGGACAAAGGCTAGCTTTCGTTTTGCCTAACCTTGGAGCTGGCTTTGGATGTGAAACGCCGCCTTGTACTGTGCTTAAGCCTTCGCACCCTGCCTCGAGCATTTAGACCCGTCCCTGCGCGGGGGGCTGCAATCTTGCCCTGGGAAGCGAAGAAGGTTTTTCACTTTCATCTTCAGGTCCAAGTCTGCATCGACTCTGGCCCCCGATGCAGATTGGCCTTTATGACTATATATTTACAACTGACTTGGCCTGCACCCGCCAGGTCAGAGGTGTGACCGCTGGCAACAGGCAGAGAAGAGTTCTTCTTCTCGTGCCCGCTGGTGATTTGTTTTACGAAATTTTTGCTATTATAGCGTGTGTTTTGCAAAAATTCGAAACATGTAACAAAGAAATGTGATTTGGTTCATGTTAGAGTTTGGCTGCTTAATATTAAATTTTTATTGCAGCTTCCTAATAAGTAGTAGTTAAGTTCAAAATAGTAGCTTTCATAGTAAATAATTTTGCGATTTTCTTTTATTTTCTTTGCAGGTAAATGAAAACTGGAACTAGGCCGTAAATACATTGTTCAAAAAATTTAAGTTTTGCTATGAACGTAACTGGCCGCGATTGAGCATGAGGTGGAAACTGTGAATGTGAACTTTAATGAGAGTGGAACAGAGGGCAACTCTTAAGCTAGGTATAGACATCGGATAAAAGCTGTGCGCTAAATGTCAAATCCATATAAAAACAAGCGGGAAAGGCTATAGTCGAGATCCCGACTATATGATACCCGTTACTTTCTTAAATATATTGAAAAGTACTTTAAAGAAAATACTTGTTTTGCTCTGAAAACTTTAATTCGCCATAACTGTCGTTCTACATGTTCGATCTTGATGCGATTTAGTGGGATAATAGATAATGCTAATAGATAACGGTAATAATCACAAAAAACGTATTATCTTAAAAACTGTGGGTGTGGTGGTTTTTCGCGATTTGCGGGGGCGGATGGGGGCGTGGATTAAATTTGAAACAAACTTGATCTGCGTGAAGTATATATAAATCTGTGTGCCAAATTTGGTTACTCTATCTCTTTTAGTTTCTGAGATTTCTTTGTTCAGACAGTTTTTCGCTATTTGCGGGGGCGGAGGGGGGCGTGGCTTAAATTTGAATCAAACTTGATCTGCGTGGGGTATATAGAAGTCTTTTAGTGAAAGTTTGGTATCTCTATCTCTTATGGTCTCTGAGATCCTTTTGTTCATACAGACAGACAGACGGACAGACGGACATGGCTATATCGACTCGGCTATTGATGCTGATCAAGAATATATATACTTTATAGGGTCGGAGATGCCTCCTTCTCCCTGTTACATACATTCCAACGAACACAATATACCCTTATACTTATTTTTTATAAGTAACGGGTATAAAAACAGTTGCTATATTAGCTAGATATAATATAGCCAGCGTTTTAGTTGGTTTGTTCGGAGAACGGATAAAACAGAGTTGCCAGATAAAGAAATTGTCGTTTTTTAACACTGCCAGCTTGTAGTTCGGGTGACTTCGAAAATATGGCTCTGTTCAAACATTTCTCGCCTGACAAGCTAAAATTTAAAAACAAAACAAAGACGACTGAAGTCCTTGCATATTTTTTCCACTTAAATTGCATCACACTAAATATCCTAAGCTTTTGTCATTTTCCATTCCTTATGCCTCCCTAATGTAATCTAATCAGTTGTGCGACTTTAAAAAGGTAAAAAAGCACAGCCGACGCAACAAAGTTACGATCATAATTTTGGTTATTTTATGTATGTCATTGGCAACTCTGCTTTCGCTCGCCGACAGCTAAATATTGAGCACTTACATTCGCTTGTGTAAAATCTTATGTCCATACCCAGCTTTAGTCTATATAGTCTAAATAAGCCATTTGTCAGGTTTACTAGAAGCGTTATCTGTCAGAGTTGCTGCCCCTCTTAGTAGGCTGTGTTAATTACACAGACAGCACACAATTTGGCAATCTACAATTTTGTTTCAGAGTACGAGTAGCACATGCAGTCATGTCCCAACGGGCAGCAAAAAAATCACAGCCTTTAACACGATAAACATTCATTTTAAGTAACCTTCATTCCCCTCGTCACTGCGGTGCAGTGTGCCTTATTCGACACATGGTCCGATGGTCCGGCTGGCCGGTCGAATATGCGAAACATGCCCCGTAGCCCAAATGCGAAATTGTAAAATATTTCACAACATATTTTAGTTGGCGTGGCATCTCCACTTTAAACAATCCACATGACCATAAATCCACGCCACAGCGCAATACTCTTCTCCACCCTCGCAGCCAGTTCTCGACTCTAAAATCCACGGCCTCGGGACTCGACGCGGCCCTCCCTCAGGCTGTTGCGTCCGACGATTATGCTGTACAATTTTTGCAATGCCTGCTACTTTTTAGACCCCGTACTTAAAAAAAGTACAGGGGTCTATTGGGTTTGTTTTAACGAAAATGTGCGTAACAGGCAGAAGGAGGCGTGGCAGACCCCATAAAGTATATATATTCTTGATCAGCATCAATAGCCGAGTCGATATAGCAATGTCCGTCTGTCCGTCTGTCCGTCTGTCCGTCTGTCTGTATGAACACCTAGATCTCAGAGACTATAAGAGCTAGAGCCACCAAACTTGGTATGTAGGTTCGCCTATATTGCAAGCAGATCAAGTTTGTTTCAAAATTTGGCCACGCCCCCTTTATCGCCCACAAATCGAAAACAAAAATTTCATATCCAAATTATAAGAACAATTTAAAAGCTAGTGACACCAAACTTAGTATGTAGGTTCCTCTACATTGCAGGCATACTAAGTCCATTTCTTTTTTGGATCGGACCACTATATCATATAGCGCCCATAGGAACAATCGGTCGAAAATCAAGTTTTAGTATGAAAAACTTTTTTGTTTTATGAGATATCTCAATCAAACTGATACAATATGCATAAGATTTAGTTTTATATATCCTGTCCAAAGTTGGTTCAAATCGGACCACTATATCATATAGATGCCATGGGACCGATCGGTCGAAAATCAAGTTTTAGTAAGAAAAACTTTTTTGTTTTATGAGATATCTCAATCAAACTGATACAATATGCATAAGATTTAGTTTTATATATCCTGTCCAAAGTTGGTTCAAATCGGACCACTATATCATATAGATGCCATGGGACCGATCGGTCGAAAATCAAGTTTTAGTAAGAAAAACTTTTTTGTTTTATGAGATATCTCAACCAAACTGATACAATATGCATAAGATTTAGTTTTATATTTCCTGTCCAAAGTTGGTTCAAATCGGACCACTACATCATATAGCGCCCATCGGAACAATCGGTCGAAAATCAAGTTTTAGTATGAAAAACTTTTTTGTTTTATGAGATATCTCAACCAAACTGATACATAATGCATAAGATTTAGTTTTATATATCCTGTCCAAAGTTGGTTCAAATCGGACCACTATATCATATAGCGCCCATAGGAACAATCGGTCGACAATCAAGTTTTAGTATGAAAAACTTTTTTGTTTTATGAGATATCTCAACTAAACTATTACAGTATGCTTGGTTTTATATATCATGACCGATGTAAGTTCAAATCGGACAACTATATCATATAGCTGTCATTGAAAAAAGTACTCGAAAATGTATTACAACGCTCTGCAACAGCAACAAGCGGCCAAATTATTATTTTAATTTTTGTAGTCTTTTCTATTTCCATAGTAAGTACGGGGTCTCCGACAGTCGAGTATGCTCGACTGTAGCACCGCGAGCGAAGCGAGCGGGGGGTTGGCGAGCGAAGCGAGCAGGGGGCGGAGCCCCCTAGTTTTAATGTGTACTTTTATGTCGAGTCGCACAACTTTTGACCACTTGGCCAACCACGACATTTTAATATTCACACACCGCATAGAAGCGTCACCCAACTTCTAGGCCAGACAATGTCCACAGGCTCGACACAATCAGGTCTAGCAGAGACAAGGCTATAGTCAGAGCCTGTCGCTTACTGAGGCATGTGCTGCATATTTGTCAACGCCTAAAAGTATGCCCAATCTTTTCGGGTCTTGCACAATGCATAACTTGCCCCGCTACAGGGCACACTGGTCGGGCTTGTATGGAGCCGCGGCCATAAATACTTCTAGATGAGCTATCGCTATGAAACTTTCACCAAAAATCAAAAAAAATATTATAACTATATTATATAAAAATTGGCCAGATCGTACCACTATATCCTATAGCTTTCATAGGAACGAAACATCGAAAATAAAGTTTTAGTATGAAAAACTTCTTGATTTTTTTAGATATCTTAACCAATCTCACACAATATACATCTGGGCTGTTACTATACATCCTGACCAAATTTTGTTCAAATCGGACCCCTATATCATATAGGTCATAGGACCGATCGGTCCAAAATTAAGTTCTAGTATGAAAAACTTTCTTGTTTTACGAGATATCGTAACCAAACTCATAGAGTATGCATTTAAGTTGATGATATATATCCTGGCCAAATTTGGTTCAGATCGGTTTCCTACATCATCCAGTAATAAAAGGATCAGAGCTTAAAAGGTTAGGTTGCATTTTTTAATGTCACATCCAAATCCGCAAGTTTCCGCAGCTGAACTAAACAGTTTTAGAATCTTGAAATATTGATAAATAAGATGATATACATTTCGTTGGGGGGTAAGCGGGGGTATGCAGTTAAAACTTTAACTAAACATTGTAATGCACAACATATACGAACTGAAAAAGACGCACTTCTTTAACTACGATGTACACAAAACACAGCACAAATTATTAATATATTTATATGTTTAAATAAAGTATATACCATTATGTACAATATCCATTTCAATTATTTTTGATTTAACACTGTTTTATATATTTTTTTGATTTTTTAAATTCAGTGTGTTGCACTGCACTGCTGGCAACTTGCAAATGCATAAACACGTGCTCGCTCTTTGCTGTCAATTTCTGCAAAGTCCCGTTAGAAATGTCAAAAAAAAATTTTTGCATCGTAAAGTTTGGACAATCAGCTGATCGAAAAACCGGTTTTCGCTGGAATAGCTCAAAATCAACTTTTTGATTTTTGGCCTATGGCACCGACCAGTGTGCAGGGGCAACAGGACACTCAGTAAAGCGCGCATAAAGTTATTTTTTAAAAGTGATAGGACAGGATTTAAGTGGTTCACTCAGCAATTTTATGACAACAATTTTTGGATACCCCCGATATGATTTACACAGATTTATTTGAAACATCAGAACAATACTCAGAAAATATTCAGCTATTGGATCGATTCGAAGGAGAAACCTTTGTATTTAATGAGGCTACAGTAGCCGACCTTGGCTACAGGCTACAGTAGACAATTTTCTTATTGAGCATGACTTTTCTTAAGGGGGACCAAAAAGATTTTTAACTCCTGTAAATCAAACATTAAATTTATTGTTAAAACAAAACAATACACTCAGAAAAAAATGCCATACTAAAATTAGGTACGACCGTACTTGAATTTATACCGTTTTGATCTTAAAATTTTAAGATTGTTGTGTACTAAAAATCTTAAATTAAGTATGAATAGATCTCAAATTTAGAATTCTGACTTTCCTTTACTATGGCAGCTGTCCGAAATAGTTGTCAGATTTCAAAGAAACTTAGTCAGAATATATAAGTCCACGGCAAATATATAATCCGTGAGTCTCGTTAATATGCCTCCAGAAATAACTGAGTTATTTGTACTAAACTATTTTAAGATTATTTTGTACTTAAAACAGTTTTTTTTCAAGATCGAAAGAATGTTAAAAATGAGAACGTTTCGAACTAAAATCAAGTACATTTTGGAATATATCTTTTCTAAGGTGCGACAATGGTTTTTTGTTGTGAAAACTTCATTCAAAAATTCATTGTTCATCAAATTCATCAAAATTCTTTTCATTCACAAGAGACGCCTTAACAAAATACATAAAAACACGAAATAAAGACCAACATTTTAATTACCTACAAATTAAGTCCAACGCCATTATTTACAAATTGCAAAAAAATTGGTCCTGTCGATTATCCTGACAAGAACGAACAAAATGAATGTATTTTTCGGATTCAGCGACCTCAAATCTATAAGTCCTGAAAGTTTCGTGAAGAAACTCGAAAATAAGTTGCTCAGGACAATTTGGGTTAATTAAATTTGTATCCTGTATGTTCGGTAATGTGGGTTAATTAATGTGGATATTGTTAAAACACGTAAATTAAATTCGATTCCAGAAGAAAATTGGACAAGATATGAGTTTTTGGTCAAATTTAAGATTTTGGTCGGGGTTGACCCTTTTCTGGAAATGCCCATATACAACTACTAAATACGGAGATGCCTCCTTCTCCCTGTTAAATACATTCTAACGAACACAATATACTCTTTTACTTATTTTTTAAGTAATGGGTATAAAAACAGAATCGATTGGTCACTTTTGAGGGAATTGTCAAACTGCGATGAATTTATAAATGTTATTTAAAAGCCCCAATGACTGTATTGCGCTGCAATCCTTAAATTTCAGCATAGTCACTACAACTATCGTGACAAATTTCCATTTACCCTGTAAACATAGCTAATCGCACTTCACACCCTTCGTGATGATTCGTCACTAGCGCGGACTGCCGTTCACATTAATATTAGCTTGGCACATATGTATCATGGACCATTTGGCCATTTGGACCTAATATTAAATCACTAATAAATTGCAACTGATAGTACGGGTTTTGTGGTCAGTACGGTCAGTACGGTTGCAACCTAACAGACTGACACGATTGAAGTTTATTTGCAATTAATTATTGTCGCATTTTAAATGAACTTCACTGTCTTCTTTAATTTTGATTTGCGACACATTAACGCCATCGCTGACGACGCGTCGTCTGCTTTGCTTATTTGTATTTGTACGGGCAATTTCATTCAATTGCACCTGCCAGCAGGACAAAAGTTTCTGTCAGTCAAAGGACTCGTGGTTAGCATCACATTTGCCATTTGCCCCCCGCAACTCCGACTGCCACCTGTCGCTCCGGCAAATGTTTAATAAACTTAAACACACATACGAGTGCACACCAGTGCTGCCAGTTTAGCAATTTAGTAGCTAGATCTAGCAACTTTTACAAAATATGAAACTTTATTTTCAAAAATGCTATTAGCCACAAATCTGGCAATTTTTCATTTTTCTTTAGCAATTTTAGCAACTTTATTACAAAACAAGCATTTCTTTTATTTTTCTTTAGCACTTTTGTCTTGTTTTACTCCTTTTTTTAAATAAATAGCACAAATAACGATTAATAATAGTTCACAAAGATATCGGAAATTATGTTTAGCTCAGTAGGTCAATTATATGAACAATTTGAAGTGTTTGCGCACTCTTTTGCTGTGTTTTGTGTTTGGGTTAAAATGCCCAAAAAAATTTGTAGCACTTTTTTACTTGACACAAATTTATGCCAATGAGAAGTACGCTGATTTAAGTGAAGCTGACGAATGAGATACATTGAATTATTCTTCAATTAGCTGTTAATATAATTGCTTAAGATACGAAATCATGTTCCATTTTAATTGAACTAATTTTAATTTCGAATTTTTTTCTTAAATTCAAACATATATTTGTTAAAATTAACATATTAATTGTTTAGCATTTTTTTTTGCAATTGTTACACAATTTTTAGCAATTTCTAGCAACTTTTTTTTCCAAATCTAGCAATTTTTGACTCATAGATTCTGGCAGTACTGGTGCACACATGCATTTGTACTATATATGTACATATACGTGTACATACTATATGTGTGCTTGTGGGTTTGTGTGCGTATATCATGGCGAGACAAAGTAAACTTCACTGTGCAGGCACGCGTAATTAAATGCAACAACAGCAGCCAGCAACCAGGAAAACCCTGTCTAATAGACACTGTCTACTATATATCTGCCTACTCTATGTACATATACTACATTTAAAAAGTCTGTACGAGTGTATAGATACCCTGCAGTACCAGAACAAAACCAGAAATTCAATTTTGTAATGCTGCAGGTTGCAAAAAACACCGAGCGGTACGGCGCAGCGGCTCTGCATTACCGTTAGCTAACTTTCAGACTAGTTCTAAAGGGATTGAATCAAGGCATATTTATATAAGGTGACGTCTTCGTTGACAGCTAAGGTAGTGCTGAGTGAGTGAGGAAGTGCTCTCTCGGCTCTCAAATTATCATTTTTAGTTAGCCCGGTGAACGTAAGACCGTTAATACGATCAATTTCGCTAGTACAAAGGACAAATGCCTTTTTAAAAAAAATTTACAAATATGAAATTATAATACTTATTTTAATTATGTACATATAAATTGTTATATATTATTATTTTCTAATTATTTTTTATTTAATGTTTATGAATCGCCTTATGCAGCTCCTGCTTTTTTTGTTTTATTTTGTTGCCTTTGTTGGTTTTCTTGCCTTCGATATTTTTATCCTGTTTTTTCTTGGATTTTCCCAGCTCTCTGTTCTCCACATTGCTCAAAGCTAACGATTTAGGTAACTACTAGTGATGCATCACAAAGGTAGAATTGGCCAGACTTAAGGCAGGGTATACATACATGCATACATACACACAAACTGTGTGCTTGTGGGTGTGTGACGGTTTGCAACAAATCGTTGCGACATAAATGCAACAGCCAACCAAGTGAACCAAGTGACTAGCTGTGACCCCAACAAAAGCCCCTCCCAAAAGCTCACCCTTTTCTTCTCCCACGCCCTCTAGTCAGTCGCACGCCTAATGCGCTTTTGTCGTGCATTGTTAACATGGGCACAGCTTCATCGCCCTTGTTGTTGTTGTTGTTGTTGTTGTTGTTGTTCTTGTTGTCGTTTTTGTTGTTGTCAAGGCTCTCATCATCATTAACGCTGTCAGCACGTTGACAAGCGACAGGTGAGGGCTGCTCCTGGTCACAGCTATGCAACCGCATTGACAAAGTCGTAGTCGCAGCAGCTGGAGACTGCAGATGACGAAAGCTACACAGAGAAAAAAAAGCCGTACTAAAATTAAGTTCGAATAAACTCGAATTAAGTATTTTCGATGCTTAAAATTAATACTTAATTTAAGTTTGAATTATTGAATTTAACTATAAGAATTCTTTAACCAAGTAGTAACATTCTTGATATAAAAACAAAGAATCTGGAATCAAGAAAAACTCCTACATTACTAGAAATGAGTACGAGAATTCTTAATATAAGATCGGGACTAGGCTCGGCTTACAGATCCAGTTCGTCAAATCTTGATTATTTTGGCATTTGCTAGCTTAGAATTCTCAACTAGTTCTTGCTTTCCTGCAATGAGGAGCAGTTCGACGGACCTCAGAGCTTAAGACTATAACACAATAATTTCTGTACCTATTCTCAACTTGCTTTCATACTAACTGATATGCATACATACATATGTACACTGCACGAATAAAACCAAAACATAAAAACATACGAAAAGAATGAAGTTCTATGAGTAAACAAACATATACATGTAGTTAGGAAACCTTATTGATTTCCTCTAACAACTAATATATTGCTGTGATTTCTCTCAATGTAGGCCCAGCTGTATAGCAATTCACCTGCCTGTATTTACTTGACTGCTCCATATTCTGGATGCCTTTTTAGCAAATGTGTTGCTTCCTTCAATTTCCAACATTATCTGCGTACTACTGCTAACCAAGCAAGAGCAAGAGCACCAGAGACAAGAGACAGGGACTGTGATCCATTCTCATACTGAATCTCCATGCACAGACACAACTGTATACCTGTCGGCGTATTCGTGTGGGGGTTTTGTAGAATTTCATGTTTCATTTTCATAATCTATTTATGTGTGTGCGCTGCTTGAAAGCATTAAGCTTAATCACGAGCATCAGAAATAGCAATAGCCGCACTCAGAGGTACAACACAATACTGTGGAATAAAAACAGCAATAAAGTGAAAGAGGGTGAGAGATAGAAATAGAGACACAGACAGAGATGAAGCCTCTCTCATGCCACTAAACACTATGCAATAACTAACAAGTCGGCAACACTACAATCGAGCGCACGCAACAGTTTTATACCCTTTACCAGTCTTAAAAAATAATTTTAATAAAGGTCTATTCTATACCAAAATTAAAAGCCGCATGGATTTTGATATAACAAAATATTCAGTTTTATTTTAATTGAATTTTTAAATTTTCATACAAATCAAACTTTTTTATTGTTGCTTTGTTCAACTGTTATTGTCCATTTACTAACACTACTTAAAGCCCGGTCAGTCGAGCGTGAGTTAAATGTAAGTTGTAGTTTGTGGCTACTCTTTCAGTACAGAGTACCTGGGCTCAGGTTATCCTACTGTCGAGCGTACCCGACTGTTACCGTCATTTGTTTATTTTTTTTTTTGTCTCCTTGCGAATCGACCGCGGCATAAAAATCTCGACAGGCAAAAAGACAGCCAACAACTTTTTACAATTTGTCGTTTCAAATTAGTTTTAATCTTCTCGGTCCTACGGCAGCTATATGATATAGTCGACCGATTTGAACCAACTTCGGTAATAATGCTTAAGACAACAGCAAATTGATTTCCTGTGAGCTTGAAAGAAAATTTCATACTAAAGGTCATGCCGCCCTACAAGGAAGTAAAGATTTTGAATCTCTATTTTGGCATTCTCACCTCTTAAAAAACTGCAGGAAAAAAAAGTCAACATTTAAAAAATTCTTAAAGTTAAAAACTCCGCCATACAAAAAATGTTTGTCGTCGTTTTGGGCCCCATATATAGTATATCCAAAAAAGTCGGTGTGGTTCAATTCAGAAGAAAAAATGCAAAATTTGTTGCCCAGTGTTATCTGTTAAATTGATATTTTGTTTACAGGACTCCTAATCATCCTTTTCTTTTAAGATTGCAACTGCATCAGTTGTAATATATTTTCTATGTAAATTAACGGATAGCAATGAAATTTGCAATAGTTAGCTTTGTGTATGCCTAACTTTTAATCTTTTTGTTTTAAATTATCTTTACAATTCGATATTGTCTTGTACATATTTTGAACAGTCTTCTTATAATCTCTGCTCTGAAACAAGAACAAGAACAAGAAACTCATCTGGTGCGCACACTTCACACTTCACACGGATAAGAACGATGAGAATCCTGTTCCCTCGACAATTTTGGCTTGCAATTTTTAGCAACGATGTTGCCTGCAGTTTTTTGTATCTTGTTTCTGTATCGTTCTTCGTCTCTCCTTCCATTCCATTTTGACACTCGTTTGCATTTAAAGTAAAAGTCACAACATTCTATTTTTTGTTTGTTGTAAATAGAAAATAGTTCAGGAACAACACCGAAAGCACCAACACCAACAACAACCACAGCTGGGCACTAAAATTGAATAGTGCCGCCCACAGTCGCGTCTGGCAATATTATGTATACGAAGAGTCACACACAAACTAACAGTAACAACTCTTTATACCTCTCTCTGTTTAACTCTAACTCTCTCTCGCTCTCGCTCTCTCCCTCTCTCCGTCTTCCTGAAAATTGCAGCAAACCGGCGCTTCCATATCGGGGTATAAATATGCATAAAAATGTCGCCTCATTTAAGCTTTTATTGCATTTTCTGTCATGTACATGACTGTGTATATGACTATACGTCTCCCTCTTTCCCATCAACTCGTTATATCTTGGATTGTGTGTGTATGTGAGTGATATTTGCATCATGCTTTCGTGGCACTGTATATGAACTGTATTTATATAGTTCTTTCCCTTTGGTCTACAACCTTTTGACCCCATAGCCTTTGGAGTGCGTGAGATGACTTCTGCTAATATTATATTTAGCTTTACAATTTGAAGGAAAATTTTCTACTGTAGGCTCATTATTATGACATTATGGAAATACCTACATTACTTTAAATGCTATTGTCATTTCAAGTGTCACTTTCCGCTAAAACTTGAACAGAAATGCATACACGAGGTTTTACCTAGGACGAAAATTAAGGCGGTCAGACATTATATTATAATATTTGTATTGTAAAAGGTAACACTCTAGTGACGAAAGCATATTCAAGCCCCAAAATTTTTGAAATCCAATTTTGTGTCGAACGAAATTAAAATAATACGCAGAAAAATTTAAAACAAATATATATAATTATAAAAAAAAAAAATTTACATTCGGCACTGTGCGCAAAAGGGGTGAGCTTTTTTGTATATAAAAATTAATTTTAAAGTTAAAGTTAAAGTTAAAGTTAAAGTTAAAGTTAAAGTTAAAGTTAAAGTTAAAGTTAAAGTTAAAGTTAAAGTTAAAGTTAAAGTTAAAGTTAAAGTTAAAGTTAAAGTTAAAGTTAAAGTTAAAGTTAAAGTTAAAGTTAAAGTTAAAGTTAAAGTTAAAGTTAAAGTTAAAGTTAAAGTTAAAGTTAAAGTTAAAGTTAAAGTTAAAGTTAAAGTTAAAGTTAAAGTTAAAGTTAAAGTTAAAGTTAAAGTTAAAGTTAAAGTTAAAGTTAAAGTTAAAGTTAAAGTTAAAGTTAAAGTTAAAGTTAAAGTTAAAGTTAAAGTTAAAGTTAAAGTTAAAGTTAAAGTTAAAGTTAAAGTTAAAGTTAAAGTTAAAGTTAAAGTTAAAGTTAAAGTTAAAGTTAAAGTTAAAGTTAAAGTTAAAGTTAAAGTTAAAGTTAAAGTTAAAGTTAAAGTTAAAGTTAAAGTTAAAGTTAAAGTTAAAGTTAAAGTTAAAGTTAAAGTTAAAGTTAAAGTTAAAGTTAAAGTTAAAGTTAAAGTTAAAGTTAAAGTTAAAGTTAAAGTTAAAGTTAAAGTTAAAGTTAAAGTTAAAGTTAAAGTTAAAGTTAAAGTTAAAGTTAAAGTTAAAGTTAAAGTTAAAGTTAAAGTTAAAGTTAAAGTTAAAGTTAAAGTTAAAGTTAAAGTTTCAAGACAGGTGTTGCATGACAAACGAAGTCTGAGACAGGCAGCCATAAGAAAAGCTAGCTGCTAGATGTGCTTACCCAGACATAAATGCAAGGCATATGGCAAAGAGAATGGACCTAAAAATAAAGAGAGAGTGAGGGAGGGAGAGAAGAAGCACCGAGTACTGAGCACCTTTGCATGCCAACAAAACATTTTAGCTAGCGGGGCAAAACTTTGAAGTGCCAACGAATGCGAAGCTGTTTGGCTCAAGTGCATTAGTTCGCAATTTACTTTGTAGTTTATGAACAGCCTCAGGTTGAGGTAGTGTGCATTATTTTGGTATTACCAGTGTGACCAAGCTATAAATACGAGTACAAAGCATACTACAAATTTTTTTGTTTTGGCCAACACAAGGACAATTTCAGTTGAGCTGAAGACTAAAAACTCCAAAAGCCAATAGCATTCGGCACTGCGTAAAAAATCAATTTTTGCGTCTACAAAATCTGGACCAAACAAAATTCTTGATAACCTCAAGTTTTTTAAAAGTTTATTTTTTATCTTAGTAGCAGTTCAGTTGGCATTTACTCAGTAAAAAAAAAGGGAAGACCTATTCTATATGATGTAAGCAAAATAAGCGATGACGTTATGTTACAAAAATAAAAGTTAAGTTTAAGTTGGAATTGAAAAACGCGAAAATCTTCGACATGACTTATTTTAATAACATTTAATATAAAGGGGGAGGGGCATTCATTATTTCATTTTGATCACCAATCATGATACCTGATTACTACTTTTCACATTCAGCAGGAAATTTTACCATTCAAATAGGTAACATTTTTGTATCGGTATCACAAAAAATGCGTCGTACAAATAGTTTGATACCTGATACTGATTGCTTATTACGAACGATGAAAGGAGATTTTTCAAAATCATAGAAGACTGATTTTATAAAATGGTATCATGCCATTCAGCAGGTACTGATTACTGATCCATTATAAGTATAGGAGCGTTTACTGATTGAAAAACCTGCTGAAAGCCCCCAATGTAAGATAATTTTGCAGGCTTTTAAATCTAAGAATCTCTTTTTATTTTATTTAACATAAGGATGACACGATACTTTACATGACGTGACGTTACATAGATTTCTCTAGTATTTTACAGAGAATTAATACATGAATTTATTAATACATATTATTTTTGTCTGAGTCGAAGTGTTTCCTTCGAACTTTGATTAGCATTTTGTTGCTTAAAGAGATATTTTATCAAATAGTCGATGTGTGTGCCCATATTGAGCATTGATAATGCTAGTTGTAAATTTTTAGTAAATTAAAAAATTTAAGACAAATAAATCTTTTATCACTTTTAGAATTTTTCCTGAGCCCTTTGCAAACTAGCCCTTAAAAACTAGGTAACTAATTATAATAATTCTTATATCTAAATTTAATATAAGTCGGCTCTTAAAGGTGTTTTTTTTTCCGAAAAGACATATTAATTTTAGTGTCTTTCGACACTCCAGCTGAATTTGCATCCCTATTTTGATAAACATATTTAAATATTTAGGCTCAATGCGCAACGTTTTGTCTTTGTCATTACACATACATATAGCGATAGAAATACACGTAGATATAAATATACTTGTCCGAATTCCATAAATGTTTTGCATATTTCATAAGCCGAAAATCCTCTCATAGAGCAACGCAGAAGCAATTGTCATTGTCACTGTTAGTGTTGTTGTTGTTGTTGTCATCTTCCTAGTTTCAATTTAAATCCCTTATCCCTGTGGATTGTCAGTCATTGCCATTTTATTTTGCATCACAAAATATTCATAACAATAATTTGGTTTTAATTAAAATTGTGCCGGCTTTTTGTTATTTATTTATTTGGGTCAACACACACAATTTACAATTTTACAGTACAGGCTAGACAAAGGAAAGGACTTGCCAAAGTTGTCCATTTGTTGATCAGCCACTCACACATATAGTCAAAAAGCAAACACGATTCTTTTATAAGTTAACATGTGTATGCTCATTTGTATATACAAGGATTCATCCAAACTGGTTGGTTTAATGAAAAAGCTCAAATCATTTTAACTATCTTTTTTTAATAATTCAAATTCGTTTTGCTCGTGTAATCTATTCTATTCGACGAAATGTTCGACTATTTAAGTGCGTGTGATTGCATAATGATTTGAGTGTTAAGTTTTTCTATAAAGGCCTAACTCTAGCTGGCCCGAAAATAAAAATTCCTGTCAAGCTTCATATAAAATAAACTTTGGCAGGAATTTTTATTGTTCGTCTTCGTTTCGTGTGTATCCAGCAACTTAAACGAAATCCACAGATTTTAATCGATAATTGGCATATCGATAGCATGTGTGGACTGAGAGAACAACTGATTAGTGTATCAGGAAAATATACTTGGTATTTTTTCCTGATGGAATCTTATGTCAAACATGGAGACACAAGTTGCTGTGCGGAAAACAAAAAATAAACGCGATTTACATTTTCAGCACGAGGGATAGATAGTTTTAATTAGAACAGTGGAGGGACGACCAATTCTTTGGCGAATCACATATAAGAATAATCGGCAGATTTAATTTGCTTTCTTTTTTAAATTAAATTTAGGTTTTAAATTTACAAGCAAAACTGATTTGTCATAGTAACCATGTACGTGCATTTAGGTGCCCGCTGGCTGACCAAACGCAGCTATAAGTAAATAAAAATAAAAGCGAACTTTGACCGATTGTGACGCACTTGTTGACCGATTTTGGAAAATCGACGTCTTATCTTATGCGATTAAATTATCTTTAGTTTATTGTGGCCAAGTTTTAAACAGCTTCAGCGGTATGGCCTGTGCAATGCTAAGTCAGTGAGTGAATGAATGAGATCATGCAGTTTTTCTTTATTAAGAACTCTCTAAAACCATTGGAAATCGAAGCGATATATTTGTAAATGCAACGTCAGTCTTTCCTAAAAATCGTTGAAAAGTTTGGTCACGTGGCCTGAAGAGTTTTGAGGGAAACCATTAAAAGTAAATTCGTATTAGAAAAAGTTTATGTTTTATGCTATGTGTCTCAATGTTTTTCTTTCGTAGAAGAAAAGTATAGTGTATTAACGCGTATTATTTTAATTGTTAATGAAATATTATTCCTAAATAAGTAAAGAGCACGACTTTTGGCTTGCAAATAATCGGAATACTGACGTCCTGTTTGATTGGCTGTTGCAGAATTTGCCCAATAGTGTAAACAAAAATAAACATGACACAATAAGGAAGAAAGTATTCAACTTTGTTGGCTATTTAAATGCCAATTTAAGTAAACACTGTAGAAACGTTGGCTAGCATTAAGTATGGAAGTTATATTGGATGCAACTGACTTTCAGAAGCCAAATAAGAATTTTAGACGCCCACGATTAAGCTATACTGAAGGAAGCTGACGCTAAAAACGAAAGCTTGCTGTCCATGTTTCTGATAATAACATCAATGACACAGCTCTTCTTCTACATGCGGCAGCAGTGTCTGCTATAATAACTATAATGCTAATGTGGATAATATTGAATTGGAGGCAGAAGAAATTTAAATAAAAAGGCCCAAATAAAACAACCGCTTAACCCGAATCTTCCCAGCGTTACCATATGGTAACAAGCAATAGGCATTTAATAAAACTTCATTTTTAGACAACATATTAACGTTAGATTAACTTTTATAAGATATTCTAAGAGTAAATTGTTGTCTCTAACTGATAAAAAGTTGATTGAAACAATTTCTTGAAGTTAGCTGATCGAAAAATGAGCTTTAAGTTGCTCATTATATTCTGCAGTGCAAAAAAACGGCATTTGGCAATTCGTCGCAAGTAAACTTAAACCGTTTGACTAAATTTAGTACTGAACTATATGCAATGCACACATCATTAGAAAGGTAAAAGAGTGCACTTATTAATTTTGAAAAAAATTCTAAATAAAAACCACTTTTTCTCTCTTAATTTTCATTTTTTATTTTCGTGTTACCATATGGTAACGCTGGGAAGTACAGGGTACAGGTTTTTTCCATACATTTTATTCGCGTTTCGCACTGTTTTGTTCATAAAATATGATTGCTCCTATGGCAGCTATATGATATAGTGGTCCGATTTGAACCAAATTTGGTCAGGATGTGTAGCAACATATAAGTCACATATTCTAAGAGTTTGGTTGAGATATCTCAGAATAGAAAAAAGTTTTTCATACTAAAGTAGTTTCAAGTGCTATCAATTTTTTGGCAAGGGAATCGATATTGCCGGTTGTTAATTTCGTTGTAATTATTTTTATTGTTGTTTTGTCAATTGTTGTTTATGGTTTTCAATAAATTGTGCATGGAACCTTAGCCATCCTTAGCTGATCCTTAATCCTGTTGACCGGCTTATCACTTGGTAGCCTTGTCGGTCGTATGGTTACGCAACGGCACTTTAGGCATCGATTATTAACACCGCAACGCAGGGAAAGGATAGGCAAAGGACAAAGGATACAGAGGACGATGTGAGGAAAGCGTTAAGTTTCACCGTCGCGATAGCTGTGTACTGTGATTTACACAGTGCCGAGTGCTGTCCTGCTCCAAATGGTATTATAAAACGTATGCTTTAAACTCGACCATTGCTTTAGCAAATTGCAAATATCTAAAACGTAAAACGCAGCAATTTCCAATAATACGCAGCCGGGCAACTGGTTTTGATGTCACACACCCAGTTTCAGCACATCCTTGCCAAAAAGTGAACAAATTGTTTAACGGTCTTATGCTAATTTTGCGCCGTCTGGTCATAAACAACAACAATAACAATACTGACTGCGCGCAGCAAATACGCCAACAATTGCGCCACCACACAGTGGGAAAAGCCACACAATTAGCTTATATTAATTCAAATTTTCGAATTTAAAATATGGGTTTGTCTACGCTAACGTATTGGTTATAACCAATACCTCAAGATTATTATCGATAATTTCTGTTTCATTTTAAATTAATATTAAAGCTGTGAACTTTGAAACTTATACAACGATAAATTTTGGAGCCAATTTACGCTACGAGCAAAACAAATTTCCCTTATTATAATTCCTAACAAATTAATTTAAATGAATTGGGTTTGTTAACGTTAAAGGTACTTATTAAAAAATACAAATAGTTTCTAGAACATTTATTTTGTGTTTTTCCCGAAATAATAAGTGTATCGGATGCTGAAAATCTGAGGAAATAATTCGTAGTGTGTATCCTATGCTGTCCAAAAGTGTTCAGTCTAAATCTTGATTAATTTGAATTAGAACTAAATTTTTACCCAAACCGTATTTTATTATAGACCCCACATAATTTTTAAATATAATTTGTTTGATTAAATTTGTTATAATTCGATATAATTTTAAAAACAAAATATTAAATAACCTAAAAAGAATTCACATACTATAGTTAAACAAATTTTATGATGAACAAAAACACAGGGTAAAACAAACACGATCCGAGAATTTAATTTAATATTTGCTAATCTAGCAGTTTTTCCTACTGTGCGCCCTGACTATTAATTGAAATTTCGTGATTTCAATTTGAATGCGATTCGAAATTTGAAATAAATGCCACAAATGTTGCGCTGAGCATAAGGACAGAGTCTCGGTCGCAATGTTTGGCTAATTGGTGCGAGGTAGAGGCGATGATACAACGCGACGCAGAAACAGAAGAAACTTGTAGCATTTGATTTAAACGCAATTGGCCAATGCCAATGCCAATGGCCAAAAAATTTCACAACAACGCAACGCACAAGCCCTGCCCAACAAAATATTGGCTGACAGAAACGCGAACTAACGTAAAACCACCGAGGACAGAAGATACTGTCATAAAATGGCAGCTGCAAGAAACGAATGAAGACAACGCTTCTACGTTTTGTTGTCTTCTTCCTTAACTTAACGGTATCGCGTAGGCTAATGGCATTGTCACACAGCATACACCCACAAACACACAAACATACTGCAAACACAACACATGTGTTTCGTAAAAATGGCAGACGACAAGACCGGAAATGCTTAGCTGGGATTTCTCGTAGCGACGATCCAAAATACGAGCAGCAGGCGCTGACAATGTCATTTGTTTCCGGCTACGTGCACTATGCTCGTGCTTGGTCAGCTTCTTATAGTTATTGTTGTTCTTATTGTTCTTGTTGTTGGTACTGCTGCTATTTCCTCTACTCTGCTGTCAGACTAAACCTTTTCGGGCCAAAATGCTTGTCATCAGCTGCAATGCAACTGCTTACAAAACAGTGTTGCCATTTTAGTGGTTTTGACACTATTTTAACTTTCTAGTGGTAAAAATCCCACAAAAAAACCTCTACACGAGGTAAAAGTCTAGTGACGAAAGCAATTTTTAGACCCAAAATTTCTGATATCCAATTGTGTGACGAGCAAAATTTAGTTTATTATAAAAATTTTAAGTAAAAATAAAAATTAATTAAAAAAAAAAAAAAAAATTGGCATTATGCACTGTGCTCAAAAAGGGCGAGCTTCTTTGTACATAAAAATTACTTTTTGCACAGTGCCGAATACCAATTTTCGTGTTTTTTTTTTTTAAAGTGAAAAGTCCACTAAAAATTTCAAATTTTATTATCTTTTGAACCAGTTATCGGATTTGGGTGATCGAGGTATCAATCAACTCGTATTTTTGATTAGAATCTTTTAAAAATAAAAAATTTAAAAAAAGGCCCCAACGGCCCCATGAGCTGCGATCGTTTAAATTTTTCCCCTCCCACTTACACCCCCGTATCTCTTGACCAGGTGAGTTAGAAAAAGTTTGTAAGTTAGGACTCAACCTTTCGATCGGTATATAACTCGATCTGATCGGACTGTCGTAGCAAATTAGCTGTATATATTGCTAGTCGCCTTTCGTGCTGCTTTCGTCACTAGAGCGAACTGCCGTTCGCAGTGATAAACTGTAGTTTTTTTCACGATACTCTTCGAGTAAAAGTATATCACTAAAAAAAAACCTCTACACGAGGTAAAAGTCTAGTGACGAAAGCATATTCTATCCCCAAAGTTTCTGATATCCCATTTTGTGACGAATATAATTAAGATTATTTCAAAAATATTAAATAAATATAAAAAAACAATACCTGAAAATTGACATTCTGCACTGTGCGCAAAAAGTGTGAGTTTTTTGTACATAAAAATTACTTTTTGCGCAGTGCCGAATTCCAATTTTTAGGTGTTGTTATTTTATATTAATTAAATATTGTTATATTAAACTTAATTATGTTCGTCACAAAATGGGATATCAGAATCTACTCGAAGAGTAACGTGTAAAAAACTACAGTTTATTTTTTACAACTACAAAGCAAAAATAGTGTCAAAACCACTAAAATGGTGTGTGATATCAGAAATTTTTGCAATTGCTTTTGCTTCTGACATTGTAACTTTATCATTAATGCAGACAGATAGTTAAATATTTAAATAACTTTATTTTTATATATTTTAAATAATTTTTTTTCTTTAATTATAAAGAAAAATAGGAGGCCGCGCCCCTGATCGCTTAGCTCGCATTGCTACAGTCGAGCATACTTGACTATCGGAGACCCGTACTTACTATGGAAAATAAAGTTTTTCATACTAAGAGTTGATTTTCGCCCGATCGGTTGTATGACAGCTATATGATATAGTTGTCAGATTTGAACCAACTTCAGTCAGGATGTATAAAACTAACTTAAATGCATATTCTATAAATTTGGTTAAACTATCTCATAAAACAAAAAAATTCAAAAAGAAAGAAAGACATTTTTGGCACCTTGTAATAAAGCAATTAAATTTGTTTTGCTGATCAGTCAAGTTGCCCACAGTGCACCGAAATTTTGACAACTTTTGCTCTGTTGGTCAACGATTTTGTTGTCTTATGGCAGGAAAATTTAAATAGATGTGCCTTCAACTTTCGTTCATAAGGGAGTTCAGTTTTGAACTATTTTGAAGAGAGTTATGCCGCCTAGAAAATCTTTGATGCCTTCACTAAAAGTTCCTTCAGCCGCAAACTTAGAGGACATTATCAAAATGCACGTTATTAGGTATTATGTTGTTGTCTTTGCTTTCTGTCATTGGGCTTGTAGTCGGCGCTGCTGCATCTATTTGTTTTTATTGTTATGGCCAATGTTATGGTTGTTGTTCGTGCTTCTGCAGTATCAACTGTTCTAAAAGCTTACAAAATATTTGTAATTTTGTCACGTTCTAACTTTAACGACGTCACTTAAAATTACATTTAAAAAAACGAAAGCAACCTCCGTAAACGAGTAGCAACCAAAGAATAAACAAATAAAATGAAATTACGTTAGTCTGTGATACTTTTTTCGGTCTTTGATTTTTATTTTGTGTCGCAAATATCAAAAGTTGATGAATGTGTCGTTGGTCGGATGTTGAAAGCTCTCCCCAGAAATCCACTACGTCTACTTGACTTTAAAGTTGCTTACGTGCTGATCCAAGCACAAAGCACATAATGAAAATCATGTGGATTGACAAATAAAGAAAACCAAATGATAGCTGGTCCAAAGACAATTAGATATGCACACACGAATGAATGTGCATTCCTTAAATTTACCATAAATAATATATTAGTACAAATTACTGAAACTATTATTAAAAATTTCTTAACCAATTATACACTATGTTATGTAGGCAGATATATTTAACTAAATAATTTCGGTATTCAGGATTTATATACATTATTTTAACTAAAGACTTTTAAAACCCACGCTTATGTTTTTGATAAGTTTTAAATGTGACGTTTTGAGTTCGAAAAACTTGATTTTTTCCGTATGTCTACATGACTGTAGTCATAAAGGACATTTTACCGCTAAAACTGTATAAATTGGTTCCCTCAAAAACTTTGCACAATTTTCTTATTTTTTATTATAATTGCTACTTTATGCTCTTTACACCAGCATGCCACATCAAAGACTAAATTTAATAAAAAGCAGGTAAAAACAGTGCAGTCAAGTGTGCCTGACTAGAAATTGAAAATTGTGTAGGGTGAATTTTTTTTTGATTTGCGGAGTTTGTGTGCGAAGTTGGTTTCTTATAGCTTTTATAGTCTCTGAGATCTAGACAGATAACGAATATATATATATAAATACCCACTTGCAGTAAGAACAACCTTTGACTCTTACATGAAGAGTATACAAGATATGCATAAAATATTATACATACTAGGCAACAGTCAAAAAGTTACTGGGTCCCAACCTACTTATTACTTAGATACATAACATATGCCATATGACAAAAAAACATTTGTTTCCTACAGATTATGTTAAAAATGTTATGAAAATTGTAATTTTTTTTAGCTCTTTTTAAAGGTGAGCTTTCATATTTCATAATTTCTCATGAATATCTAAAGCGATTTTAAAAGGCTTTACTTTTTCTAAAAGCTTATGAATATATCTCTAATTTATTCCTAGTCTCTTTCTAAATTTTCCCAATCCCGAATGGGACAGCAAAGTAAAACCTGTACTAAAGGGTGTAAATCAATCAATCAAAAGTTGCGCCACAAAAAATGAGCAAAGCACGTGCAAAAATGTTTTAAGAACAGCGTGTTAACAATATTTCGTTAAGAATACAAGATTTAAGCCACTATTATCACGCACTATTATATATTCACTATTATATATCCACTATTATATATCTACAAATCAATAATATTAATTAATTAAACACTGTAAACTTACCAGATTTAAAATCACTTTGTCACAGCATCACAATGCACAACCCAGTCGGGAAAAGTTACTGGAAAACTTTACGAAATCTTGTAGAAAACGCCGCTGTTAAGTCCAGCCAACTTATGGGAAACCCTTTATTCACTTTTAAACATGCTTGGCCGGGGTAATTCCATACTTTGTACCGGAATTCTTTTCGGCAGGGTCAGCCAAGGGCTCTATTCCACACAAAATTCCGGTGTCGGAAATTTTATTTCAGAATTTCCCCGGCTCAATTGCACTGGAATATCGTGTGGAATTGGCGACAAAAAATTCTGCGCAGCGCAAAAGAATAAAATACTCACAAAAAATATATTTTCTTTATAATTTATTTAAAATGTTACATTCTTAAATTAATATATACTAAATTAGTTAAATGGTAATATATTTTGCAAAGTGATTTTCACTGAAAAAAAAACCACATATATTAAAATAATGCGGTAATTATTTATTTCAAACTACATTTTCTTAATATTATAATTTAACTACTCTCGATGTCCGTCCAGTTGTCTATTTGTTGCTGTATGTAATAAAATTGTTTAAATATTATTTAATTTAATTAAATGAATGCTCAATACTCACATGTTGTTTACAAGTCGCGTGTTCGCAGCGCAAAGAAGACGAGAAAATAAATACACATATACACAAAAAAAAAAGAAGGCGATCGCGTATTTTCGACTCAACGACAACTTAAAAGACAGAAAGAGAGAGACATAGACAAAGCAGAAGCGCAAATTGCCGAAGTTGAGTCCCAATTTTGTGTGGAATAGTGCAGTGACGGCTTCCGCGATACCTCGAGAGCCGTGGCTGACTTTGTCGAAGGAAAAATATGTGGGAAAAATATGTGGAAAAGAGCAGTGAACGCCTCCGGTAACAGGAACTGGTAACTGACCGTCTGTGGAATTGGAGAGGTACTCTCTAAATACCGAATTTTTCCAGGCGAAAACGATGTGGATTTTTTTCCGTACTCCCTCAATTTACTAGCACAAATGCACTAAAACGCGGAGAGTAAAATCTGCAGAAGCAAGACGGCAAGGCGAAGACAAAAATAAAAGACAAATCGTCGAAAATTCTGGTAATTACCCGTCAAAACAACAGTTAACATTTGCCACGCGCTCATCGTCTTCTTTTGTTGCCTTTTATCGGCCTTCTTGCTTTGCACTGTTTGTCCTCTGCAAACGATTTAGCTAACTACCAGTTATGCATCACGGAAATAGAATTTCCCTAGCACCTAAGAATTACATGAACCTAACGAATTAGCTAGCTACTAGTGACGCACCACGGTGCTAGCACTAGGTGACGCCTCAACACCAGCCGAACCACAGGGCAGCGTTACCCAAAGTATGTACATACCAGAGACGGGCCTAATTTATTTAACTATTTATTTATGTTTTGATGTCAAAAGATTTTTAAAAATTAAAAAAATGTTAAAAATAATTCTAAAATTTTAGAAAAACGGTAACACTTTTTTTTAATATTAAAATTTTTTATATTTTCATTAATTTTTAAAATTTTTCTAAAATTTTAGCAATTTTAAAACATTTTATTAAATTTTGTCATACATTTCGTTTTCTTTGTAAACACTTCATTTCTGTCAATGTACACTACGTTTTTAATGCTATATATGCAATAACTAGTACATCACACGCATAGTGTTCCTATTCCCCTACCTTTTTTTCTACACCGAACAAAGAGAAGGGTGCTCACCATTTTTCCTATACCATAGTAGTGTACACTACTATGATGCGTAATATGAATATACGTTTGTAGAAGTCTAATGTGCACTCATAAAAATCTTACCGTAAAATCGCCCTAAAACAGTCGTTTTTTACACTAAAGATAGAAAATCGACCTAGAAAAGCAATCAAGGACGACAAAGCGTCAATTTAAAAAAAAAATTCTAAATATCTAGAAATAATTTTCTGAAAATAAGATATAATCTTCTAAAACTATAAAAGTTATTAATACCTTAATACAGGATTAATTGTTCATAAAATTGGAGACAATTTTCTAAAATTAAAGAATATAGAAATTGTAAGATGATTCGCCCTAATAATAGTTAAAAAATACTCTGAAATTTTAACAAATTTTTTATTTGCAACAAATTTAACCAAAAAGTCAAAACAAATTTATTTCTTTATTTTATTTTGTTTGTTTTTCATTTGTCTCGAATTTTTTTTTTGTGAGTTTTTAATGGCGATTTGCCTTTAAATACAAAAAGATTTTGAACAGCCGATCAAAGGCAATATTCCTTAATTATAGAAAACTTTTAGTTTTTAGAAAAAATTAATCCTAAAACATTTATTTCAGGGTGGTGCTTTCTTTTTTGAAAAAAAAAAATATTGGTCAATATTAGTAAATTTTTCTCAATTGTAGGGCCGTTCTAAGTTTATATCGATTTTCTGGAATATGGAAAATAAATTTAACAATTTGTATGTCTGGAGTTTAGCACATCGCATGTTAATGCTATTTACGTATCGAAGTGTCCCATTAATTATTTATAATGGTGCATTGATTATTGAAAAGCATAAAATGACCAATGAATGTTACAGTCTACGCTCATGTCACTAAATCACGAATGACAAATGTCGCCACTGTAAAAAATATTGAATATAATAAATTTCAATAAAGAGCATAAAACAAAAAACGGTCAGAAGAGTCGGACTCAAGCGACAGAATAAATTCCTGCAAAAGTCTTTTGAAAAAAATGTTGATAATAAATAATATATAGGTGGATATGTTTATTTGAGCAATCAAGCATGAAGTATCCCAGCAAGCATTTGAGTCTTTTTCGACTCCCCAAACTGATTAAAATCGTCGCAAGAAAATGGAACGTCTTTCGTCGGGAGAAAATGGTACCCTAGCCACGACTCCTCTGAAAGCGTCGTTTGTGACTCTTCTGAAGGAGTAATTTTTGAGTCGGGTTACCTATCAGTTTCGACTCGTATTCGAGTCGTTTTTTAAATCATTTGCTTTCATACCATAGTTAGACAAAAAAAAATCATTATTTCATCACCCGCGCGATCAATATTCGATTGTCTTTCGTTTTGTTAGTCTTATTTCCAAGGCTGCAAACCGGTCCTGAACCGAACCTCGTAGAACCGGTTCAGTTCGGGTTTTAAAGTAGCTTGAACCGGATCATGAACCGAACCCTTGAAATTATTTACTTTGCGAACCCGAACCTAAACCGAACCGCTTTCTAAAATATAACGTTCGGTTCGAAAAATATATATATATATAAATATATAAAATTCTTCGGCCTGTACATTCATTCACTCACTCATATATCTTTGTACAGGCCAAACGGCTCAAGATACAACTTGAAGTTTTAGGACAGGTAAGGGATTACAATTGCATCGGGAGATTAGTCTGCGTTTAAAAAAAAATTGGGCTACAAGTGCGTCAAAATCAAGGTCAAAGTTCCCGTATATTTTGATTTACATAAAGCAGCGTTTGATCAGCCAGTTGGCTGAGCGCCTAGGTGGCGTAGAGGATGGTGTCGTAGACTCACGCGCACGGGGTCGCGAGCTCGAACTTAGACCCATCAAGATTTTATTTTTTAATTTATTTTTATTAAAATTTTGTAAAATTTTACGATATTTTACACTTTTTTGGTCAAAATGGGTTACTATATCATATAGCTGCAATAGGAACTTTAAGTATAAAAATTATTTTTTTAAGTTATCTCAACAAAACTCACAGAATATGTCTTTTTTACTAAATGTTACACCCTGTTCAAATTTGGTCTAAATCGGATGACTATATAATATATCTGCCATACGAACGTCGATTTCAAAGTAAACTTTAATACAAAAAACTTTAAAAATTGCATTGTTCGAACGGGGAAAAAAGTAGTAGTCTGATTATGTTTATGATGGTATCATGTCATTTCGCAGGTACTGATTACTGATCTATCAGAAATAAAGGAAAAAGATAAAAAAAACAAAAAACTTGCTGAATAAACCCAATGTACGAAATAACGACCCTTTGCTCTTAAGTGACAGAAACTGCAGCAGAAATTTCTTCTTTTGCACATTTTTTTGCTACTTTTACTTTTTTTCTTACATACAAACACGTTAATGTGAGCGAATTTTAGAATAAACAAATTTTTGTAGCTCCCGGGCTACAGAATATTTTATAGATAAAAATTGAGTGTACGAATTATCACTTTGTCCGAATTAACAAGCGTTCGATTTATTAAAATAGTTCAGTAATTTATTATTGATTTTATTATTGTTTTTATAGAAGCTTATTCAAGAAAAATATAAGAAAATATAATTCCGCGAGCGAAGCGAGCAGGGAGCGATGCTACCTAGTATATTATAAAGTAAGGGTGCATCAAATGTCAGACCCGAGGCAGAGAAGGACTGATTGCATGCTCGCACATCAAGAAGACCGTAAGTCGGACAGCCAGCTAAACAGACAGACAGATAGCCAGACAGGCAATCGACCAACAGCTGGCAGACAAAAAAAAAGAACACTTCGTCCGAGGACTCATTAGTATGCACACAGGCGGCCTATTACTTTTAGCGCTGATGTGGGCGTCTATCAACCAAGTGGGCAGGAGGTTGTCACTTGTTATGGGGCATACACACACCCGATTACGTGTCTGCACTTTTATCGTAATATACAATTTTTAAATGTATATAATATAATAAATGATGATGATATTTTCGTTCAATGAGCGACCTTCTGGGATTGCGTGGCACTATGGCTTATTTTATAAAAGTTACTAACAAAAATTACCTCTCGACAAAATATTAATATTTTCCGATCTGCTTTATTTTGATGTTTTGATCTGCCCCTTTTCACTCCATACCTAGCTAAATGACCCAGTCCACTATGGGCGATTTTTCGATTATGGCGGCATAAACTCTAAAAATAAATCTTGAGACTTAAAATTTTTTGTGTACGTTAGTTAGACTAAATTGAAATTAAAAATATTTATTTTGGAAATTGGACCACCTTCTCCCCAATTGGATCTGAGCAAAAAATTCGACATATTGGCAGAAACTCTAAAAGTGAAGCTATGCACTTGAAGTTTTGTACAAACATTACCAATATTCAACAATATTTTTGGAGAAAAAGAATTTGTTACTTGGGCAACGCATGTCCTTCCCGCCCCTAAATTTGTACAAGCAAAATAACATTTTTCCAATGTGATTTATTTGAGAAGGAGCAAAAAGGATAGGATAATTAAATTATATTCTAAAGACCTTCTGAAAAAACTTGTCATCTTTAGTTGCTTGCACCGGCGTGCACCATAAAATTAACAATCCACGGAACACAGCTTCTTTGGTGAGATTTTTGATAAAAAAGAAAATATAGTAACAATAAAAATGGACAACAACAACCCAACGCATATAAATTCACTTATGGCACCAGATATTTATTTTAAATACCTCAAGATTATTTATCTATATCAAACTTATTTAACTTTTAACGGCTTTGCCAATTTATTAGCTTTTTAAAGTCACCATACAATGGCGCCAAATTTCACAAGTACGTTTTATGAAAAATCAGCTGACGTTGCAGAGCTGGCAAAAAAAATGGTTGCCACCAAACCGAAGGAAAAATCGCCCATAGTGCAGTCGGGAAAAGTTTCCGGAAAACTTAACAAAATCTTATGGAACGCAACGCTTTCAGTCTAGACAACTTGTGGAAAGCCTTCATTCATTTTTACACATGCGTGGCCGGGGTAATTCCATACTTTGTAGTTGCATTTTTTCCGGCAGGGTCAGCCAAGGGCTCGGAAGGTATCCCGGAGGCCGTCACTGCTCTATTTCACACAAAATTCCGGTGTAGAAAATATAATTTTAGAATTTCCCTGGCGTATTGCCACAGGAATATCGTGTGGAATTGGCGACAAAATATTCTTCGCAGCGCACAAAAATAAAATATTAACAAAAAATTATTTTTCTTTATAATTTATTTAAAATGTAACATTCCTAAAAGTACTTCAATTATTGTTTACTAAAATAGTTATAATGGTAATATATTTTGCAGATTAATTTCACTGAAAAGAAACAAAATATAAAAAATTATGCGGTAATTATTTATTTCAAATTAAGTTTTCTGAATGTTATAATTTAATTACCTTCGACGTCCGTCCAGTTGTCTGTTTGTTGCTTTCTGTAATAAAGGGTTTAAATACTATTTTATTATTATATTCAATTTTTTTTTTTTTAATTTTAAACTTACCTTTTCCAAATATGCGCAGTGCGCATATATTTAATTATAATACGTCTGCTTTTTTTTTGGTGTCATTAACTTCTTTGAAGAATTAGAATATATTCCTCAAATTTTTAACCGATATCTCGCCAAGCTCAAAAGTCGCAGATTTTTGCCATACATTTTTCGAAAATGGACCATGATGCGTCAATACAAAATGCCATTGCATACTTCAAAGGTAATTTGTGCTCTTATTAATGATAGCGTATGGTGCATGCTGTGCGCTACACATTGAACAATAAACAATTGATCTTAAAAGCGCTTATAAATAATGACAAAAACCAATTAAAATGCAAATAAAACACATGAGTCACCAATTTACACTCATCAGACAAAAGCAAGTTAATTACCCATGGCGTATTCAAAGTTTTTAAGGACCAAGGCATACAAATTTAGCATGCTCTTCATACTTACTGATCAACCATAACAGAAATTTAACTTTCTGGTACATTTTTTTGTCAACTCCTGATTTATAAAAAGTTTTTCTAACAACAACAAACAACTGAAGATAGCAGAATGACATGAAAGTAGCATTACATATTTATTATACATGCTCAGGTATGATGATACTGATTAATTTCGAATTGTACAATGTGCATTTTATAGGTAGCCTTTATATGAGGGACGATTCCTAAGATTGGAATTGAAAATATCCTGTGGAACCAGGAAATAATACCGAAATCGGTACCGGAACCGTTAACCGAAATTAACCGTTTAATTTTGAGCATCGGAACCGGAACCGTAACCGAAATAAATTTGTTTATAAGAACCGAAAACAGAAACGCTTATACCGGTAAGCTTTCGGTATAATTTCCCAAAAATATCTTTAAATTTAGGTTAGGTTTATCCCGATAAAATACGAACATATCTTTTTTAATATACTTTTGTTTTATGACAGCTAATTATTTTATTTTCTTTCATTTAATTGCTGTAACGGTACGTACCGGTATTGATGCCGGAACCGAAAGGAAAATACTGAAATAGAACCGTTAACCGAAATAGTTTTTTCGGACGTACCGGTACGTACGTATTTGTTTCGGTTTGATTCCCTGTGTTGAACCATTTAAGATAAACCACCTAAGTTTATATGCAAGTATGCAAAAATTTAAATATTCAGGCCTGTTCCGGTTTTCACTTCTGATTTTATCGGATGAAAAAAATTTAAAATTCCATTTTATCACCTTATTGGACTTATATTCACCGGCACAAACCTTGCCGAAAGTGACAACCGGAACAGGCCTGATAGTACTAATCACATGTATTTTGGAACTAAACATTTTATCAAAAATTAAAAAACACGATCTGCTCTGTGGCCCGGGACGGATTGCTCCTCTTCAGTTCTTACTATATGCGCTGTACTAGAATTATTCTCTAGTTTTCTCTCATCTTTCGGTGATGCCATTTGCTAAACATTGGGGCTTAATTTGTTTGTCAACACTGGCAAATGAGCAGTGTCAGAAAGGTAGATAGATAGAGAAAGAGAGAGAGAGAGAGAGAGAGATGGAATGAAGGAAATGATGACAGGAAGTCGCGACTTGGTTACGTGCGGCCTCAGTCAACTGGGAAGTGACTCCATAAACACGTCTAACAGCAACGAGAACAACAACAACAACCGACAACTTGGCGAACGTTATGTGACACATGGGAGAAATTAATGCTACCAAAATGCGACGTCTGCGCTCATTTTTGCTCTGTCAGAGCGGCACGTTCCCCAAACAGCCACAACAACAATGGCAGGCGGCAACAACAAGACGCCAGACAGCTAACAAAACGTTTTAAAAAGAAGTTGGTTCAGAGATTTAGCCACAAACTTGCTAATTCGAGTCCGAACGGAACATGTCTGTCTGGGACACATACTGTTCACACATTACCTCATTCTCTTTCTCACTCTTCATCAATTCCTCTCACACACTATTTTATTTGCACCCGCTTCCCCTTTGATTTTAAGCCAATGTTGAAAAAAGTTCACCAACATCTAATAGCCTATTTCCAGGACAGCACATTTGGCTCATTCGACGCCATGTTCATCATTCGGGCCGTATGTGGACTTTATTTCAGTAAATAATACGAATAATCATTTTGGCTCATCCATAATGAATGTGCCGATGTTTTGTCATTCGCCCCGCCGAATTTCAGTATTTTTTTATCGATCACCGATGTTTATCGATATACTCGTGAAAAAAAAAGGAATCATCACCTTAACCAGCTGTTTTGTTCAATAAAAGCGGTAGACATTCACTTTGCGACAATTATAATTTCAACATAAATATTAAAATGTTGTTATTGTAATTTTTTTATTATTTTTACACAGTAATTGAACAGCTGATTTATTTTGGGTGGATGGCAAATGCTTTGAATGTTTCACATTTGGTCGTGGAAAGCCAAAAATGAGCCACATCCAAATGTAAACAAATGAGCCAAATGTGAGTGGTCGTGGAAATAGGCTATAACTAACACCAGTAGATCCAATCCGATTAGAAACATTAATTCAAATCACAGGGAATGTCCTGCGCAACATTCAAATTTATGAAATCTATCATGTTCTATGTCTCAAATAATGGCTGCAAACCATCAAGATTTTGGTAAAGGTTCGGTTGAAGCCATAGAACAAGACTTAGGTTCGGTTCACGAACCGGTTATGTCCACTAGTTTGGTTTCAAATCATTGTTAAATTTTATAATAAAAAATATTTTTTTTGCTTAATTTTTTCTTGATTTTTTAACCAATTAAATTTTTGTTTTTATAAATTCGAGTTTTAATATGAATCTTAACAATTTGTCGATTCTTGAATAATATTAGTTAAAAAAAAGAATCGGATGTATTTTATTTTCGAGCCGAAAATATTGTTTAGGAAAGCGGGGTAAATAATTTCAAGGCTTCGGTTCATTATTCGGTTCCAAACCGGCTCTGCGATGTTCGGTAAAGATATTGGGGCATTCAGAAAGAATTCCAATGAGTAATGGCTCCATTACTTGATAAAAATCAGTAACCAGTACCTGCTGCATGACAAGATACCAGCATATTAAATTCGTACGATTCCTTTTTTGTGATTCCGATTCTAAAATTTGTCATTTTTAATTGCTTAAATTTCCTGCTGAATTCGAAAAGTTGTAATCAAAGTTACTTTCTGAATTCCCCCAATAATTTTGCATAGATTTTTACTGTGTGGTGCCGTGGCTCAGCTGTTAGAGCAGGCATGCCCAAACCCAGCATACGGCTGGGCACGCACCAATACTCACAAAAAACACAAATACATTGAAGCGATCAGTTTATTTGTTGCACTGAAAAAAAGCTTGCTTACAACTTCAACTGGGCGAACATAAGTAACTCTAAAACAAAAAAAGGTTTCTTTCAGTGCAAGCTCGCGAAAAGGCAACAACAAATCACATTCGGATTAGCGGCGCGTCGCTCGCGCAACAACAAAGCCTATGAGAGTAAGAGCGCAAGACAAAGACAAATCGTTGAAATTTTTGTTGGTCAGTTTGCTCGCGAGAGCAGCGCACACTGTGCAGAATTGCAATTTTCAGTTATTGTTCTTTTTATATTTATTTAATATTTTTATATTAAACTTAATTTCGTTCGTAACAAAATGGGATATCAGAAATTTTGGGGCTAGAATATGGTTTCGTCACTAAACTTTTACCTTGTGTTGAGGTTTTTTGTGTGCTATCAGATAAACATCGCGGTAATAAATTGGGATAAATGATGATAAGCAATTCAGGCTCCTAAAGGTATGCAACAATTGATACACTGTATGGCGTTGCCCATAGCAACACCGAAATAATCGTAGTTGGCGAATGTTAAAGTTTGGATCAAGGTGTACTTATAAATACACCTTGGTTTGGACTTATAGCCTGCCTGCAACTAAATTTTTGACAACAAAATCAAAGTTACCTTGAAAGCTACTTTGTCTAGAGTCTAGACGGTAAGGTTGATAGCAATATGAGAAAACGGCCCTTAATATAAAAATTTTGAGAGTTACTAACTGTCGATAAATAAAAGTAGATTCCATGATACAAACGAGAGTTCAAATGCTTGAATATTTATCAATTGAATTCGGATAACAGTATTTCCGCAGCACAGAGCACTTGGGCAGTCGAGCGTTTGGTTTGATCTGTTTCCGTCATGGCGACGGTGAAGGTGAAGGTGTTAAATCATTTAAGAAGGATGGTCTCATGCAGCAGCTGCTGCGGCTGCTACGGTTGCTGCTGCTGCTGACGATGACGGTGATGATTTGTGGCTCAGCAGAGCGTGCACAGTGCTTTATGACAACGTCCAGCTTTTGAAAGCAACACTTTATCCATGTCTAACTGCTCTTTCATTCTTTTTTTACAGATGCGCGTCTAGGTGATGGCGCTAGCAGCAGCTCGATAGCTGCCTCTAATGTGCCGTGCCCACCAGAAATGTTTCGCTGTAACAACGGCAAATGTATAACGTCGCATTGGGTGTGCAATTACCAGAAGGACTGCGACGATGGCGAGGATGAGATGCAGTCCTGTCGTAAGTGAGACCCAATCTAATACAACCGAACCATACCAAAGTTTCGTTGCCCAACATTTTTTGCAGCACCTCCCGAGTGCGAGACGCCTCAGCTCAATTGCGGTCAATATGTCTTCAATAAAACGTACTGCATACCACCGCACTACCGTTGCGACATGATTGAGGACTGCGAGGACAAGTCGGACGAGTCGCAGTGTAGTAAGTAGACTTCAAATTAAAACAAATTGCCACTCCCAGTCTCAAATCGGTCAACTATCACTGTAGCCGGCTGTCCGCGCTAGTGACGAATACAGCGACGAGGGGTGCGAAAGGAGACTTACAATATATACAGCTAATATACGATCTAATCGAGTTATCGATCGAAAAGTTTAGTCCTAACTAACAAAATGGCGTTCTAAAACTTTTGCTAAATTTAAATGATTGCAGCTAATGGGGCCGTTGGGGACTTTTGAAAAAAAAATTCTGATAAGAAATACGGGAATACTAGAAATGAAAAAAGCCGCTGGTTTAGCGGGATACTGCAAAAATTAAAACCCCAACAGATTCCAAACCATATAAGCTAATGATATGTATGTCCTACATTTCGTTGGAAAGGTAGACTTACGGGATTTAAAGACGTCCCCTTAAACACAACCCTTAACACACATTTTGGCGATTTTATCATTATCTTGTTAAAGTCCAAGAAATTCATCGTTTTTTGACATATTACATATATCAGTAAAAATTCGCTTTCTCAAGATATTACCATTTAATTGTAATTATGCATATTACGTAAAGTTGAAAGCTGACAGCAGCAATAACGTGTCATAGCAGCAAATCCACGTTGCATACGGCTTACGCGGCATAAACAGCCGGTACTGACAGAAAGTTTTGTTTTGCGTTGAAGAAAAACCCAGCGTAGCCAGACAGTTCTTTTTTTTTTTTGAGAACTCGGGCTTGTGTCTTTCTGCAACGCATGTTAAATGTATGTGGTATTTTTCTCCTTATTATTATAAAAAAAAAATGTTTTCAATATGAAAAAAATTCATAAATTGAATATGCATAAATTAAATTAAATTATTAAATGTGCATATTTTACTACCTGCACGCAATAATCATAAAGCAGAAACAATTGCAAAAATTTCTGATATCCCACAAAAAAATCTCTACACGAGAAAAAACTCTAGTGAGGAAAGCCCCAAAATTTCTGATATCCAATTTTGTGACGAACGAAATTAAAATTAATACATTGAAAATTTTTAAATATAAATATTGAAAAGCAAAAAATAATTTTTATGTAGAAAAAAAACTCACCCTTTTTGCCTACAGTGCAGAATGTCAATTTTTTTTAATAATTAATATTTTTAAAAAATTTATCAAATATTTTATTTTATTAAACTCCATTTAGTATTTTGTATTAATCATTACAATCAGGACTGTTCCGGTTTTTTTTTCAGAGAGATTTGTGAAAATCTTTAGCCCGTTCTTATTTTGTTAAGCCCAACTGCAACATGAAAGATTAAATTTATTGAAATCCGATAAAATAGGAAGTGAAAACCGGAACAGCCTGTGTAATTAGTTATTTAATACAGTTCTTTTATTAATTTTAATGCTATTTACACACACACAAAATATTATATTATATAAAGATGTTACAGATGAGTTCCGTTCAGTTGTCGTTCACATGTATATGTGCTAGCAATTAGCTTAACCAAATGTTTACATTTTATTATACCAGTTTCATTTATGCAAATTTTACCAAATTACACACACAAAATCGCAGAAGTAGCCATCAATTTGCTGGCTTCTCACCTGAATTTGCTTCAAAGTAAGCTAACCAAAATTCAGTTAGTATGATTGTGCGCGTCTTGAGGAAAGTGTGTGCTGAGCATTATGGTCAGGGTGGGAATTCCGATGAAAACTGAATGTTCCATAAAACACCGCACACACTTCCACACAATTCAACTAATTCAATTCTAAATCAAAAAATAAATTTAAAAACAAAAAATTGAGCTGGCCAAAAACGTTTTGCAGATTTCTCAACCAAACGCGCACGACTCTACAAGGATATCAAGTCTTCGGTGTTCCGAAGTTATCCGACTCGTTTTAGATTTTATACCCGTTACTTAAAAAATAAGTTTAAGGGTATATTATGTTCGTAGGAATGTATGTAACAGGGAAAAGGAGGTATCTCTGACCCTATAAAGAATATATATTCTTGAACAGCATCCATAGCCGAGTCGGTATAGCCATGTGTGTGTGTCCTTCCGTCCGTCCGTATGAACAAAAGGATCTTGGAGACTATTAGAGATACCAAACATTCACTTACAGACTTCTATATACGCCACGCACATCAAGTTTGTTTCCAATTTAAGTCACGCCCCCCTCCGCCTCCGCAAATAGCGAAAAACCGTTCGTTCGTCTGTTTGAACAAAGGGATCTCAGAGAGTATAAGTGATAGCGTAACCAAATTTGGCACACAGAATTCTATATACCTCAAGCAGATCAGTTTGTTTCAAAAAGTTATTACTTCAATACAATCACCTAAAAGTATGCAGTAGTTTTTATAAGGTAGTAATTTTTGTAAAATACTTTTAAATACATTTAAAAAAGTAACCGGTATCCTATGCTCGGAATCTGGACTATAGCCTTTCCCACTTGTTATTATAGCCTATTGAAAATGAGCAAAAAAGGGTATAATGCATTTGCCAGAATGTATGTAACGGGCAGAAGGGGGCGTGGCAGACCCCCAAAAGTATAGATATTCTTGATGAGGATCAACATTCGAGTCGATTGAGCCATGTCCGTCTGTCGGTCCCTCGGTCCGTCCATCTGGTTGAACGCGTCGATCTCAGAAACCACAAGAGCTAGAGACTTTAAACTTAGTATGTAGGTTCCTGGATACCTGGGCTGTATTATACATCCTGACAAAATTTGGTTCAAATTGTTCCACCATAACATATAGCTACAATAGAGACGTTCAATCAAAAAAAAAATCTTAGCATGAACATTTTTTTGTTTTTTTTTAGATATTTTAACCAAACTGATAGAGAATGCATTTATTTTGGTTTTGTAAATTCTGACCAGATTTAGTTCAAGACGAGTAAGATTGGTTCCATATATCACATAGCTGCCATAGTTGGTCAAAAACCAACTTTTACCTGGGCTCAGGGTATCCTACTGTCGAGTGTGCTCGAGCTGCTCCGCCCCCTGCTCGCTTCGATCGCGAAATTGAAACGTGAACAAGAGGTGCACATCTTATATTTTTCTTGAATAAACTTCTTTTAAGCAAAAAATTACTGTTCTATTTCAATAATTCGGACACTTGTTAATTAGAACAACCTGATATTTCGGACACTTCACTTTTATTTATAAAATATTCTGTAACCCGGGCACCACACAAATGTATTGATTCTGAAATCCGATCATATTAACGTGTTTGTATGTAAGAATAGAATAAAACTATAATGGTAAAAAAAATTGCAAGCGAAGGCATTTCAACTGCAGTTTCTGTCAGTTAAGAGCAAAAGTCCGTTTTTTAAACATTGGGTTTATTCGGCAGATTTTTCAATCAGTAATCTCTTTACTTCTGATGCATCAGTAATCAGTACTTGCTAAAAGACACATATTCAAATCAGACTATTGCGTTTTTGCACCGTTCGTTAGCATCAATTATTATCAGTTATTAGTTATAAGAGAAGAATTTAAAATTTTTGGTTTTTGGAAATTTCCTGCTGAATGTTATAAGTAGCAAAAAATGTATATAATATAACATTTTTTGAAATAGAAACGAATTATTATATTCACGCTGCCGGCTGAAAGGTAAAGGGATGCTCATGATATCAGTATTGCACATGTGCTCCCTGCAATGCTGCTACTGTATAGTGAAAGCCCTAAATATCTATGTCGCATCCCAGGAGTTTTATGACTGTTACACAGTGTAATTATTCGATTTTCTCTTATGGACTTATCGTGTATCAACAATATAATTTAAGCATATTATCTCCAGTTGTCTCATTTCGGTTTAATTTATAATATAATATGCAATTTGAGAAGCTTTCCCTTAATTCGCGTTAGTATTGGTGCATGCTATTATGTTTCATCTTGAGATTGCTCTGGCAAACTGAGCATCGGTAAACTGTTAGCTGGAAACAGCAATCTGAAGTTAAAGCTCAAGTGCTTTGAGCCAGCAGTGCGTATGCCACACTTTTTGATTAAAACTTTGGTTCAAACAGAGCCAAAAGCCTTGTTAGCAGGCAGAGGCGTCAGGAGTCAGGAGTCCGGAGTCCGGAGTGCAAACTGCGGAGGGCAAAGGCATTTGCATTTATTGCATGTTATTTAAGATATATTTACTTAAATATCTTTGAGCGACCAATTCCTAAGTACTTCGTTGCATTAACAACTTTGCTTACGCTCCGACTGACGCTAGACAAATGCGCACAGCTTTGTCCTCGAACTTGAAGGTCCTTATTCCTTTTTCTGGTACTCGTCTGCTTTCCAGACAGTTGCCTGATGTTGTTCCTTGTTGCTGTTTTGGCTGCAGCAAGATGACCAATTTGTTGGAAAGCAGTCATCGGTCCTGCGTGTCTTGCGCGTTGTTGTCTGGCAAAGATCTAGTTTAAATTTCATTTTAATTTAATAAGACGTGAGCACAACTCTCTCTCTCTATCTCTGTCTCTCTCTCTCTTTCCCAATATTGTCTGGCTGCGGGTGTCTGTGTGTATGCTGTGTATAGTATACATGTATACATTTATGTATGTATGAGTTTCATGTGCGGGTGTCGTCTACAATTCCATCTCCATTTTCTCACCACACTTACTCTCAACTTCTTCGTCTTTCCAAAATTGTGTGTGCCTTTGTTTGTTTAATTTATAGCATGTAAATATGTGAGCAAGCTTATTTCAACTATATAATTACTTCAGGTGTGCGTTAAGATATCTTTCGACTTCCCCTCTCTATTTTACGCTCTCTCTTTCTCTCTGTTTATTTGCAGGCCAATAAATAAAGACTGTTTTTTGGGTTACTTTGCTTTAAAAAAACCTTTTTTACGAGGAATAAGTCTTGTAACGATAGCCCCAAAAATTCTGATACCCAAAAATAAAATAGTTTTGCATTCAGCACTACGCATAAAATATATTTTTCTGTGCAACTTTCGTCACTAGCGCGGACTTCTTAAATCGGGAACATTTGCCGACAAGATACCTTGTAGCTTATTTTTTGGGATATTGGATATTCTGCACAGTCTATATACATAAAATAAAGTTTGCGTTTATTATTCGATTCGGCTTGTACTTTTGAATAGCGCAAAAAATTATATTATACATACACTGAGAGAAAAAACAAGTACTTTCGTGCTTAACTCAACTAAGCCTAAAAACTCTTGAAACAAGAAAGAAATTCTTAATTTAAGATCTTATTAAAATTCTTAATATCAGGAGCGTTCGGATAAGTCAAGCACGTCCATAATCCTAATATACTTAATTTTAGAAATTTTTTAAGAAAAACTTGGGATAGTTTTTAAAACATTTTGTACCTTAAGTTGTTTTTCAACTTTAAAGCTTCGAAAGTAGACTACAAGACTGAAGTATATTTCATACTGAGCTAAAATCCATTAAACTCAATAACTGTGTAGAAAATCTTAAAATAAAAACATTAAATAAGTGTTATGAACATTTTGCACCAAATTAAAAAAACAAGTGGGAAAGGCTATAGTCGAGATCCCGACCATAGGATATCCGTTACTTATTTCAATACATATTATATAAAAGTACTTTATCGAAATTATATGTATTACTTTAAAAACATTAATTGGCCATAACTGCTGGTCTACTTGTCTAATCTTGATGCCATTCAGTTGCAAAATATATAATAATAATATCTAACAGTAATTACTATAAAAAACGTATAATCTTTAAAACTGTGGGAGTGGTGGTTTTTCGCGAAGAGGGGCGTTGCTTAGATATGAAACAAACTTAATCTGCGTGGGGTATATAGAAAACTGTATGCCAATTGGTTACTCTACCTCTTATGGTCTCCGAAATCCTTTTGTTCATACAGACGGACAGACAGACACACATGGCTATATCGACTCGGGTGTTGATGCTAATCTAGAATATATAAACTTTTTAGGGTCGGAGATGCCTTCTCTTCCCTGTTACATACATTCAAACGAACACAATATACCCTTTTACTTATTTTTTAAGTAACGGGTATAAATATTGTGTAGACTACAAAAATGTTCGTGTCCAAGCCCTTTTCCAAGAAAAGGTATGTGGGACGCGGTGGGATGTAAACGATCCAGCAATGAATGTTTAATTAAATGTTCTTATTGTCAACTAAAAAACACAATACCTGGGGTGTGGGAAGAGGAGTCAGGGTTCGTTTGCTATGGTAGTTACTCGACAAGTTAGTACTTTCCAGTCATCCACTTGGTTGTTTCATGGCGCAGCATAAATAAAGCACCTCAGAAGCTGAAAGCACTTCAACTCATCGTCTTCGCTCCACTGACGAATCTCCAGCCCCTAAGGTTACCACAGGAAATAAACGAAAACAGTCGAGAATTAAAAATAAACAGAGATAGAGTCTGTAAGAGGAAAAGAGACGTATGCTTTTAATTGCAGTCAAAATAGGAATTGGGGCAAAAAGTATACAAACTAATGTGGCAGATGCGTAAAAAGTGCGTTATAGCAAACAACACAAAAGTGATGAACTGCGCGCCTTTCCGTTACATAATGATACGCTTACTTTTTGCATTCTTTAATCTCTACTGCGTACAACACTTTCGTTAAGCAAAGCTTACGGCATATGCTGCCTCGACGCATCCCTTACTTAATCCCCCCCAAAGCTGTCGTAAAATGTCGTTAAACGGAACGCTGGCAACGACTGACATTTATTTGACTGCAGCTGTCAGGTCAGTTAGACGTACAGAAAAGCTGTGGGCAGTAGGCAATCGCTAAGTTGTAAGGAGTGTGGACTGTGGAGTCAGCTTTTGGAAGTAATGCTTGGGTATAAACTTGTCGCGTAATTACAGAATTCAAGTCAGCATATCATGAGACGTAAAAAAGTTTTGAGCCGGCGGACTAGGAATGCCTGCAATAAAGCTTAATGCACAGAGTCCCCCCCAACACGTCCACTCACCAATTAGAAAGTGTTGCTCGGAATGGGTCCAAATTAGTTAAGGAAAATGGGGAAAGTAAAGGCACTGGGCACTTCAAAATTTGTGTCAGTTGTTGGTCCGCTGTTTGCCATTCGTTCGTTGTGCCATTCTCATTCTTCGTTTTGTTTTGTTTTTAAAGTGACAAAAATGCAGCCCTCACATAGTGGGCACTTAAAGCTTTATGTGAAACTTTATACAAACTCAAATATGTAAAAAATGAAGCAACAGCAGTCGAGAAGACCTCGAACTCTCCACGAAGCTGGGCTACAACACAACTGTCAACTGGCAACTGGCAACTGGCAACATTCAACAATTTTATGACCTTGCCCAGAAGCCAAGCCGTTTGTCATCATGATTTGTTTTTAATGTAATGCAACAGCAGCGCCAGTGCCAGCGAATTTGTAACAAATTGTGCGCGTAAATCTTGTCAATGCCAAGTCGAGTGGCCAGCAACTTCTGTAAGTTGCAGCTGAAACTGCATCGGGAATCGGGAATGTATGTACGCAAACAACGAGCGTTATGCTGATTCGAGCTAAGCACAAAGCAGATCATCCAAATGCGTGACACAATTCATGATTACAAACGTTTAAGCCGATATCGCAGCTGTACTGCCTACTCCCAACCGCATTCTCGACCAAGTTGAACTAGGTTCTCTTCTTGAATATAGAATAAAATATAAGGGTACACTCAGAAAAAAAACCGGTCGATCTGGTAGAAAATCAAGACCATTTGTGCATGCAAGTAGCTTAAGAATGATTTTTCTTACTTCGTGAACAATTTCTCATGATATTTCATGAACTCTTAGGTGTATTTTTGTGAACGAATGGGAATATAGTTCAGGAACATACTGTGCTTAATTTCGTTACGAAGTGGTGTTGGACTAAGAACAATTTGTGGTCGTTATAATAACAAAATAACTGCAAAAAGATAAAAAAAAAATTAAGATTTGAAGTCAAGAGCTTGCAAGCAGTTCAAGCAGTTGTCTGGCCGGCCGTCCGAGCCCCTTACTATTAGAATTAATAGGAGACATCATCTTAAATGAATGAATAGTGATTATATTGTGAGAATTATAAATGTTTAAATTGTATTGCAATGGGAACTTACATTTTTATTATTAAACTTAAATACTGTCCTTCTTGACACCAGAGTGGGAAACAAACCCGAGCTCTCCGAAACTGAAGCGGTGACTCTACCCAGAGTGCCACCGGAGCATCATTCGTATCACATGTCAATGTAATGTTGTTAAATATCAAACGCCTATTTTATTTTAAGTATCGAAATTCATGTATCAAGCAAATGGGATCACAGTTTGAAAACAAATGTAGTTGTTTTGCCAACCAAAAAATACGAACGATTTGGTCACGAATCATAATAAATGTGCTTGATATTTTTCGGTAATTTTTTTCTGAGTGTAGATGTGAGCAGAGTCATGCCAGTCGTGACATCCTGGCGCCGCGTCGGGTCCTGAAGTAGCATCTACCTGTACACATTTTATTGTTGTGCCACAAAAGTTTCTCTCTAACGGTTAATATTTTCACAAGTTGGCTTGCTTAACTTGCTCTAATTAAGTTTGCTCTGCTACACTTGGCTTCCCGGTGCGCCGTTAATGTGAAGCAGCAGTTACAACAACGGAATAACAACAGGTACAAAGGGCGACTGGGAGCAATAAAACATCTTTGCAAAGTTTATCATGCCTATGGTAAAAGTAAATTGAAAACAGAATAGATCATAATATTTTGTTGTCTTTCTCCCACAATCTTCTACTCTTTCTCGCTTTTATTCTCTCTTTTTATATTTTTATTAAAGAAAGGATATCTCTATATACTGTAATTAGAGGAGCTAAATTGTTCTTTCTTTAAGTCAAAGCCAGATATAATTTAGCCAATTTTGGGACACAACTTTTGCCTTCGAAATGACCACCTCTTTCTTGTACGCAGCTTGATGGACTGCGCCCATTCCTTATGTGAAGCAACTAACTACATGATAATTTATATCACTTTGCAGCCGACGCACAACTCAAGTTCACAATACAGTTAGCCTCCTAGGAGGGCTGGGAATTTGGCGACAATTCGACCAGCCAAAGGCAGCTCGACAGGCACACAATCACGCTCAACATATCCACATATACATACATACACGTATATATATGCATTATGCAGAAGATCTGGATCTATCTATATGTGTCCAAATGTGAAAGTTTGTGTGTTGAGGTACATTTTTCTGACAGAGGTCGCTCTAGCTTTGTGTTCTCAACTAGACAATGCATTGGTTTGAATGTCTGGCATAAAAATTGTATGTCTTTGGCCGAAATAGTTGAGCGCATGATTTTTGCAGGCATTTTTAAGTTGTCTAGCGCCTGGGGTGTGCCTAATTTACTCCCTAGCGGCATTCGCACTCATGTGGCGCTGTGAGGGCGATGCTTCAGCAGTAGCAATAAAAGGGCGCACAGGGTCACGCATTCTAGTCTGAAACTTGTTTTTGTCATAGAATGATGTGTGCTCCTCCACTTTCTGAAAGCTGAGGTGAATTATCGCCCAATTGCTGCCTAAAGGCAGTGGAACAAGAGCGTTACGTGCTCAAATGCAAAATTGCCTCTTGAATAGAGTAAATTGTAACTGGTACCCAGCTTTTGAATGCGTGTTGACATAATGTATATTTGATTAAATTATGTTTGGAGCTGCACAACTAGGCACAGTTAACCTGTGAGCAGGTCAAACTCGACCATTTACCACCGTCTAAAACGAAAATTCATAGTTAATATCTCACCATAGCATGTGTGTGAGTGTGGGTATCTATCTGGGAAGAAATTATGTATATTAACAAGTTAGTTTATAATTATAATTAGGTGTACTGACTGGGACAGGACACAGCCACTTTAGAATCCGTCCCACTTAGACAGTAAATTAATATGACAAATGTATGAAGAGGAAGACAAGAACTTACGGAAACAGCATCACAATCAAAAAGGAGAAGGAGGAGCAGAAAAGCTGTCTGTCTGAACTCGACTATCTCTAATCAAATTTGATTTGTGTTATAAATAGTGAAGACCTTGTTCTTTTATTTATTGTTCCTTTAAATAAAAAAAAAATAAAATAAAATAAAATAAAAAGTCCGCTTTTAATGAACCCCCTTTAACTACACTGCATTTTATTATGTTTGTTATCTCGCACTTAGCTTATCGCAAATGCCAGCACACGGATGTCTTCTGCAATGCAGCTGGAGGGGCAGCACCCGCCGAAGGTAGCCGTTTAACCGGTCCTTGTGTGCCTAAAGAGAAACGATGTGATGGCTACTTGGATTGCCGTAATGGACGCGATGAGGATGGCTGCAATGGCGTTGCCTGTCGCTTGGACCAATTCCGTTGCGCCAACAGGCAGAAATGTATTGATGTGGCGCTGAAGTGTAACCATCGCAATGACTGTGGAGACAACTCAGACGAGCAGGGCTGCAGTGAGTATAAGACAAGACCTCGTCTAGACATTCACCTAACACATTCCGTATTATTCCTACTGAAGATTTCCCACCTTGCCATCATGCGCAGTTCCGTTGCACAAACGCGCTATGTATTCCATATAACTTCCACTGCGACGGATATCACGATTGTGCCGATGAAAGCGACGAAGCCAACTGCACGGCAATCGCCTGTCCCGATAACAAGTTTCTGTGTCCACGTGGCGGCGTCAATGGTGCACCCAAGTGTATCCTTAAATCGCAACTGTGCGACGGAAAGCGCGACTGTGAAGACGGCAGTGATGAGGAGACAGCATGCTGTAAGTACTAAGCTAACATTATCTAAGAAGAGCACGATAATCCTTCTGATCTTTTTGCAGCAATTGCTTCTTGTCCAGCATTGAGTTGTGAGTTCAAGTGCGGTCCATCACTGACTGGAGGAGTCTGTTATTGTCGCACGGGTCAAAGTCTTGCACCAGACAATCGCACATGCGTTGATCTGAATGAGTGTGCCGAATGGGGCCACTGCGACCAACTCTGTACAAACACTCCCGGCAGCTATACTTGTCAGTGCGCCCAAGGCTATTCACTGATCAACGAATCCAAATGTGTTGCTCCAGATGCCAACAACTTACAGTTGATCTTCGCTCACGATCGCGCTATCATGCGCATGTTCGCCCATAGTAGCGAGCCTAAGGTGCTTGCCAATGCCACTGGCGCCGCCGGCGTAGCTTTTCACTATGCTCGGAACACACTCTACTGGTCAGATGTAAAAACACGCAAAGTGCAGTCGCTACCTTTAGATGTCATGAACAGCGCTGTGGCGCCATTAGATCAAACACTGCCAGGAACTTGGGCACCTGTGGCTTTGGCTGTTGACTGGGTGGGCGATAAAATTTATGTGGCGGATTTAGTGGGCCAAAAGATCGACGTTTTTGAACTTAGCGGACACTGGCATGCAGTAGTACTGGGTTCTAACCTCACCAGCCCCGCCGATTTGGCGCTTGATCCCACTGCTGGACTCATGTTCGTTGCTGACGGTGGTCAGGTTCTGCGTGCCCATATGGATGGCACACATGCCATCTCAATTGTATCTGAGGCAGCATACAAAGCTAGCGGTGTAACTGTCGACATAATTGCTAAGCGCGTTTTTTGGTGCGACTCCCTGTTGGACTACATTGAGTCAGTGGACTACGAGGGTGCCCAACGAGTAATGGTATTGCGCGGCCAGCAGGTTCCAAGCCCATCACGTTTGGCGCTTTTTGAGAATCGTATTTACTGGACAGATGCTACGAAACAGGGTATCATGTCCGTAGATAAGTTCGAGGGACCTACATCCATTCAGGTAACCTACAAGGCAAAAGATATTCGCGAACCCAAGGGTATCATTGCCGTTCACGCACTGAGTCAACCCCATGTATCGAATCCTTGTGGCAACAACAACGGCGGCTGCAATCACATGTGCATTGTAACGGCCGTGAAAGGCGCTCCCACAGGACTCGGTTATCGCTGTGCTTGTCACACTGGCTACCAGCTGCAGACAGACCTCAAAAACTGTAAGCTCGTGCGTGAGTTTCTCATGTACTCGCAGCAACGCTTCATTAAAGGAAAGGTGCTTGAACCAGTAATAGAGGGCTTCAGCGATGCGATTCTGCCAGTAGTTTCTAGACGTGCCCGCTTTGTAGGTCTTGATTTTGATGCACGCGATGAGTTCATCTATTACTCGGATGTACTACAAGATGTTATCTATCGAGTTCACCGAAACGGTACGGGCCGAGAGATCGTTTTGGCCTCACAGAACGAAGGTGTGGAAGGTTTGGCAGTTGATTGGGCTTCTAAGAACCTCTACTACATTGACTCCCGCAAAGGCACGCTTAATGTTCTATCCACACGTAATGTAACCCATCGAAGAACACTCCTTAAGAATCTTAAGCGTCCGCGTGCTATTGTTGTGCATCCAAACCGCGGATATATCTTTTTCTCAGAATGGGATCGTCCCGCAAACATTACGCGGGCCAACACGGACGGTAGTGGCCTCTTAGTATTCCGCAATGTGACTCTAGGTTGGCCAAATGGTTTGTCTATTGACTTTAAAGAAGATCGCGTGTACTGGTGCGATGCTTTGCTGGATCATGTGCAGCATGCCAACTTAGATGGAACGGATATAAAAACGGTTAACTCACGCCTTGTGCGCCATCCCTTCTCCATTGTTATTCACAACGATTGGATGTATATAACGGATTGGCGTCTTGATGCAATTATTCGACTCCATAAGCTCACCGGTGAGCAAGAGGAAATGATGGTTCGTGAGCCCCAAACAAATCGACTTTACGGTGTCAAAGTTTATAGTCGGGAGGTACAACGTATTGCAGAGACACAGCCTTGTCACCTGAACAATGGTGGTTGTCAAAAGATATGCTTTGCGGTCCCCATCAGTGAGAATGGAACGGATTCAATAGGCAGATTCAGTCGCTTACAGTCCCGATGCTCCTGTCCATATGGCGAGAGGCTAGCTGAAGATCAAGTAAGCTGCATTCCCGATCCGAGTGCAGAGCCTCCTGTCCAGCCCTGTCCCAACACATGGGACTTCACATGCAACAATCAGCGATGCATACCCAAGTCTTGGGTCTGCGACGGTGACGATGACTGTTTGGACAACAGTGATGAAGAACAAAATTGCACAAGTAAGTATTTCATTTCTGTATAAATCTCTTTTAATTTCATTGGGAGCATCGTTGTCAACATTTGCATTCGGGCGGGTTTTTGAATTAAGAAAATTATGATTTTTTTTAAGCTTTTTTTTTTAGCTTTTTTTACTTTAAAATTCGAGGAAAAGTCGAAAAAAATTTAATACATTTTGTCTCTAATTTTATTTGCATAGCTGCATTAATTACGCGTCGTTTATGATATGTCTTATCAAAATCTATGGAGAGACGGCGATGTATTATTTTTTTTGCCAAAAAATCATCATTTTCTTAATTCAAAAATTGATATCTCTTAAACTATAAGTTTAAATCCAAAATTAATGAATTATAGATATATTCAATGGCTTTCAGGAAAAGTAAAGTTTTTGAAAATCAGTTTTGGCGTTCTCGAGTAATGATGAAAACTGGGCGCACCTCTGAAAAAAAGTACGGAAAAAAACCCAAATTTCAAAAAATTCTGAAAAAAAAATCTCACAAAAAAAAAAAAAAAAAAATGTTTTTCGTCATTTGGAGCCCCAAATCTATCCAAAAAAGTGGGTTTGGTTCGTGTAATAGACAAAAAGTTGAAAATTGTTGCCTAGTGTTATCACCGCTCGAATCTATTCCATATTTTGCTTTAATTTTCCTAACTGTTGTCTAACAGTAAACGTTGAGTAAGATTTTCTTCGTTTTAAAAAAGCTTGTTGTGAAAAGACCTTATCGCTGAGATACACATTTTAAGAAACACTGACCTGCAGTTATAGAATTCATCTTTTATTTATATCTCTGCGCTATTTTTAACCTTAGGGTTTTTATTTTCTTCAACAGAACCTACTTGCGGGTCGAACGAGTTTCAATGTAAGTCGGGACGCTGCATTCCCCTGAATTTCCGCTGTGACCAGGAGAACGACTGTGGCGATAACTCAGACGAGCTGGAATGTGGCAACGTAACTTGTGCAACATCCCAATTCGCTTGTGCTAATGGACGCTGCATACCGAGCATGTGGAAGTGTGACAGTGAGAACGACTGTGGGGACGGCAGTGACGAAGGTGATTTCTGTGCGGAAAAAACTTGTGCATACTTCCAATTCACGTGTCCAAGGACTGGTCATTGTATACCTCAAAGTTGGGTTTGTGACGGTGATGATGATTGTTTCGATAAGCAGGATGAAAAAGACTGTCCGCCAATTAGCTGTTTAGCCAATCAGTTTAAGTGTGCAGATCTACGACAGTGTGTCGAGGAGTCTTATAAGTGTGATGGTATACCTGATTGTAACGACGGTAGCGATGAATTAGGTTGCCCCTCCATGGGTCCTAACCAATGCAACCCGGAGAAACACTTCCGCTGTAAATCGACCGGATTCTGCATACCAATTGCGTGGCATTGCGATGGCTCAAATGACTGCTCCGACCATTCAGACGAAGAGGATTGTGGTCAGATAACTTGCGCTCAAAACTTCTTTAAATGCAATAACACCAACTGTGTTTTCAAGGCCTATATCTGTGATGGCAAAGATGATTGCGGAGATAATTCTGACGAGGGTACTGAGCATGCATGCGTTCCACCACCATTTAAGTGCCCCCATGGTCAGTGGCAGTGTCCGGGAGTCACAGAGCGTTGTGTGAACATTACATCGGTGTGTGATGATACTCTCGATTGTCCCAATGGTGCCGACGAGGGTGAGGGCTGTGATCTTGCAGAGTGCGAGCACCAGACTGGTCAATGCTCCAGTTTTTGCCAGAAGACCCCGAACGGAGCACTTTGCGTATGTCCACCGGGATCGGAGATTGGCGAAGATGGGTTCACCTGCGTTGATACCAACGAGTGTGATCCACCCGGTTTATGCTCGCAACAATGTACAAATACAAAGGGATCCTATTTTTGTTCCTGTACCCCAGGCTACGTATTGGGTCCCAACAAACATGCATGCAAGGCAGTCAACCATACGGCCGCTTTCTTGATAATTTCAAACCGTCATTCTATACTGGTTGCAGATCTAAAAGAGCAAGGTTTGGAGCGTGTACCAATCATCGTAGAAAACGTGGTAGCCACCGCCTCGAACATGCATACGGGGACTATTTTCTGGAGCGATATGAAGCTGAAGAAGATCTCTCGGCTTGATCATGGAATGGAACCACAGGAAATCATCACCACCGGATTAGACCTAGTCGAAGGTCTGGCCTATGATTGGATTGCACAAAATCTCTACTGGCTTGACAGCAAACTTAACACCATTGAGGTATCCGCGGAGAACGGATCCAACCGTTTGGTCCTGGTACGTGAAAACATCACCCAACCACGTGGAATGTGTATTGATCCCAGTCCTGAAGCTCGATTCATTTTCTGGACAGATTGGGGTGAGAATCCCAGAGTCGAACGCATTGGTATGGACGGCACCCTGCGCAAGACTATTATAAATACCAAGATATACTGGCCCAATGGTCTGACCCTTGATATAGCCACAAAGCGCGTTTATTTTGCTGACTCTAAGCTTGACTTTATTGATTTCTGCTACTACAACGGCACAGGTCGCCAGCAGGTGCTGGCCAGTAGCCATTATTTGCTACATCCACACTCGCTCTCCCTCTTTGAAGATACGCTATATTGGACAGATCGTCAACTGAACCGTGTACTGTCCGCCAATAAATTCCGTGGTAAAAACCAAACGGTCGTCTCGCATTTGATTAGCCAGCCACTTTCCATTCACGTACATCATGCGTCGTTGCAGCCAATGTATCCAAATCCGTGTGCTGAGGCCCGTTGTCAGCACTTGTGTTTGCTAAGTCCCAGTGCCCCCGAAGGCTATTCCTGTAAATGTAAGCCCGGTTATCGTCTACTCAGTGAGGGTCGCTGCATTGAGGAGGAGAATCCCTATCTAATGGTTGTCAAAGGTACTCAGATAGTTGATCTTCCACTCAACGGTGGTGACGCACGTGCCGGTGCTTTAGCACCGGTTATTGGTATCGAGAGCAGCACAGGCCTGGACTTTGACCGAAAGGGTGAAACTCTATACTGGGTACAAGGTCGCGAAGAGGATGAGGAAAACTGCACTATTTATACTACACCTTACGGTGGCGGTAACAAGACAATCTTCTTTGGGGGTGATACTGGCATCGTAGGTGCACCTTATACCATTGCTTTTGACTGGTTGGGTCGCAATCTTTACATTGGTAATCGAGTGGCCAGCAACATTGAGGCAGTTCGCGTTGATGGAAAGCAAAAATATCGTACAATAATTTTGGCAAACGATGGCAAAGAAACATCAGTATCCAAGCCGAAGCAAATTGTTCTCGACCCCAGTGAAGGAAAACTATTCTGGATAGATGAAGGCGTTTTGGAAGTACCAATTAAAATTGGACGAGTCGATATGAATGGGCAAGATTCGCGTGTATTACGCAAGAACATTTCCCATCCTGAAAGCATTGCTTTGGATATTGAAAAGAAAATGATATACTTCAGTACCAGCTCCCGAGGTTCCATCTGTGCCATGGACTACAACGGTGATGATTACACAGTAATAATAAACGAGCAACAGGCCATAGCACGTCCAAGAAGCTTAGGTGTACTTGACCACCGTCTTTATTATCTAGATCCTGTTTACGAAAAGATCGTTCGTGTAGATCTGCCGCGAGGTGATAACCCCAAAACCATTGTGGACAACGAACACGATCTGCGTAGCATGATGATCTATAAGAAACGAGCTCTAATGCAGCATCCTTGTCAGTCAGGAAACGGTGGGTGCACACAACTTTGCATACCAGGACCCTCCGCTTCTAGGACTTGTTCATGTGGTATAGGATACCGAAAGGAAAATGAGGTCAATTGTGTTGCTTACAAGACATTTGCGGTCGTCTCGCAACTCGATATGATACGTGGCTACAGCTTAAGCGACAGTTCCGAGGCAATGGTGCCAATCAGTGGACAAGGGCATCACATCCTACATGTCGACGTTATGTACCGAGATCAATGGATTTACTGGGCTGAGTTCAATCGCGGCTACTGGAATGGCATTTTCCGCTCCCGGCCCAACGGCACCGATGTTCAACATGTGGTTAAGGATGGAATTGGAAGCAATGGCATTCGCGGTCTAACTATTGACTGGGTTGCAGGCAATATGTACTTCACCAACGTTTATCCTCATGAAAACTATGTGGAGGTGAGCTGGTTGGACGGCAGCAATCGAAAGGTTCTGGTTAAAACAACCAATGACGCACCACGTGAGTTGGCTGTAAATCCAATCAAACGACTTCTTTACTGGATTGACTATGGACAGCATCCACGTATTGGCAAAGCGCTGCTCGATGGTACCAAATGGCAGCCATTGGTAACATCAGGTATATCGCTACCACGCGATCTCACAATTGATATGCAGACACACGACGTTTTCTGGGTTGACTCTAAGCTGGACACAATACAGAGAATTGCATACAACGGCGCTAACCGCAAAATAATTCGACGTGACCTTCCAAACGCTATGGGTATAGCCATCCATCTGAATGATGTATACTGGGTGGACCGCAATCTAATGACAGTATTCAAAGCCTCCAAGCAGTTCAATAATGACACAGAAGCGACCCGTGTGCGAACAAATTTAGAAAAGCTACGAGACATTGTTATTTATGATATAAACAATCAGCCAGCAGACGACACAAATCCTTGTACTAACCTAGGAAATGGCGGTTGTGATCAACTTTGCTTCAGCTTCCCTGCAGACGAATCCTCTTCCAATAACAAGAACTATCGGTGTGATTGTGCAACTGGTAAGCTAGGCGCCGATGAACGGAAGTGCGAAACGGTCAATGAGTATTTAGTATTTGCAACGCGCACCGAAATTCGCGCAGTCAATTTAGATCCGCACTCCACAGAGGTGCCTTTTACGCCACTGACGAACCTCACCAACGTGGTGGGTCTGGACTTTGACTTTGCTGACAATCGCATGTTGTATACTCAAATCAGGCCATGGGCTAAGATTGCCTATACTCAAGCTAACAAACCCAGCCATAGCGATATAAAAGTGGTTCTTAGCAAGGGCATTAATCCGGAGGGTATCGCATATGATTGGACGCAGAATAAGATTTATTGGACTGATAGCTCCAACAACTCAATCTATGCGATGAATCTGGCTGGTAACGAGTTGGTCATGATTGCCCGCGTTGAACGCCCACGTGCTATTGTCCTAGATCCATGCAACGGCACTCTGTTTTTCACCGACTGGGGACGTTTTGGTACCTCCGGCAAGATCTTCCGCACCACAATGGCAGGCTCACTAAAACGCGCCATCGTGGACAAAGAACTGTCACAGCCCAGCGGCCTAGCCATTGACTACGACGAGCGTAAACTATACTGGACGGATGCAGTGCGTGAAAAGATTGAACGATCTGATTTGGATGGTCGCAACAGAGAGCTTTTGGTGGCAGCAACCATTTATCCCTTCGCGATAACCGTGTTCCGAAACTATATATATTGGACGGATCTGCAGCTGCGCGGTGTCTATCGGGCAGAGAAACACACGGGAGCCAATATGGTAGAAATGGTGAAAAGACTTGAGGATTCACCTCGCGATATACGCATCTACAGTGCAGATCGTCAAAAGTGTAATGTAAATCCATGCTCAATCAATAATGGCGGATGTGCCCAGAGCTGTCATCCGGCACCCAAAGGAAAAGTTGAGTGTAAATGCGACGATAACTCCAAGGTTGTCAACGAAGGGCGCATGTGTGCACCGAGGAATAACACTTGTGAGGCTAGTAAATTCTACTGTCAAAACGGCAAATGCATTTCTCGTATGTGGTCTTGTGACGGTGATGACGATTGTGGTGATAATTCGGACGAGGATCCTAATTACTGTGCATATCATTCCTGCTCCCCTAATGAGTTCCGCTGCAATAACGGAAGGTGCATATTTAAGTCGTGGAAGTGTGATCACGAGAACGATTGCAAGGATGGATCCGATGAGCTTGGCTGCAGCTATCCGCCCTGTGTCGACGGCGAGTTCACTTGCGGAAATGGAAGATGCATTCCTCAGGCTCAAGTCTGTAATGGCGTCAACGATTGTAAGGATAACGCCACGTCCGATGAAACGCATGAACGCTGCCCCATGAATACTACCTGTCCCGCGAATCATCTTAAGTGCGAGAAGACTAACATTTGCGTGGAACCTTACTGGCTCTGCGATGGCGACAATGATTGTGGCGACAATTCCGATGAGGATCCGCTACATTGTGGGCAGCGTACCTGCCCTACAAACAGCTTCCGATGCCCCAATCATCGTTGTATTCCGGCAACATGGTACTGTGACGGAGATGACGACTGTGGTGATGGTGCTGATGAGCCTCCAGACTACTGCAAGTCTGAGGGTCGCACCTGCTTTGGAGACCTTTTTACCTGTGATAATGGAAACTGCATTCCACGTATTTATATCTGTGACGGAGACAATGATTGTCTGGATAACAGTGATGAAGACAACCGACATCAGTGCAGTGAGTGATCCAGCTAATCAGATCCGGGTTCAGTTTAAGTAATAATTAATTCAATCCACGTTTTTTGCAGATGACCGCAAATGTGACGAGGAGACAGAGTTCACCTGTGTCGAGAACAAGTCCTGGCAGCGCGCCCAGTGCATTCCAAAGAAATGGATATGCGACGGTGATCCAGATTGTGTGGACGGAGCCGATGAAAACACGACCCTACACAACTGTGCCACCCAACAGCCCTGTGGCGAGGATATGTTCACCTGTGGCAATGGACGTTGCATTAACAAGGTAAGCCCACATTCTACTTTCTATAATCACCAGAATCCAAATTGTCAAAATTGCAGGGATGGATTTGTGATCATGATAATGATTGTGGCGACGGAACCGATGAAGGAAAATTCTGTAACTCCAAGTACAAGACCTGCTCGCCTATGGAGTTCACCTGTCAAAATTTCAAGTGTATTCGCAATCAGTATAGATGCGATGGAGAAGACGACTGTGGTGATCATTCGGACGAGGTTGACTGCAAGAAGGAAAACGCTACATGTCCTCAGGGGCAATTTGCCTGCACTAATGGGCAGTGCATCGACTACACTTTAGTGTGTAATAAGGTCTCAGATTGTACAGATGATTCCGATGAGCCAGCCCACTGCAATGTCGACGAGTGCGCCAAAGTTGAGATCAATCAGTGTGGTCACAAGTGCGTGGACACACTCACAGGCTACTACTGTGACTGCAACGAGGGCTACAAGTAAGTTAAAGCTTCTGATATGTTAACCTATTCCATTTGACTAATTTTGTATCCCTTACCAATCATAAACTCGAAGACTTTTGGCCGATGGCAAAGCTTGTGCAGATGTTGATGAGTGTTTGGAACAACCAGGTGCCTGCTCACAGCATTGTTCCAATACACCTGGCAGCTTCTATTGCAAATGCGACGAAACATATTATGAACGTCAGAATGACGAACACACTTGCAAGAGAAAGGATAACATTCCGCCGTGGTTGATATTTACCAATAAGTACTATGTACGCAACATGTCTGTTGACGGACACCAGTATAATCTCATGCACCAGGATCTTATGAACGTTGTAGCTCTAGATTTTGATATCAAGGAGCAATACATGTACTTCTGTGATGTCACGGCAAAAACCATTTTCCGTGCCAAATATACAAATCCCGACGACGATATGCCTGCAGAGCGTGAGGCTGTTATTCGACACGATTCTCACGGCTTGGAGGGCATAGCAATTGACTGGGTTGGACGTAAGCTATATTGGTTAGACAGACACTCGAAGAACTTGGATGTCTCCGAATTGGACGGTACCAAACGGAAGACCCTTCGCAGTGGGGTTGTAGATCCGCGTGCTATTGTCGTACACCCTGGAATTGGATACTTGTATTTCACATCCTGGCATCTACAAGCCTACATTGCAAAAATGGGCATGGACGGGTCGAATTTTACGACCATTCTAAACTGGAATGATGGCATTGCTTGGCCCAACGCCTTGTCTATTGACTACTTCACGGATCGCATTTACTGGGCAGACGCACATTTGGATTACATTGCGTACACTGATCTGGAGGGTCGTCATCGACATATCGTGCTGTCCGGAAACCGTGTGCCACACGTATTTGCCCTTAGCCTATTTGATGATTTTATCTACTGGAGCGATTGGAATCTAAAGGCTATTGTACGCGCCAACAAGTTTCACGGCGCCAATTACACAGTTCTTAGAAATACAACTCATCGTCCGTACGATCTGCACATTAATCACCCGCTCCGACAGCTGCCTTACAACAATCCTTGCGGAGCGAACAATGGCGGCTGCTCACATCTATGCTTAATTGCTCCGCCTCCGGAATCAACATACCTGAACATTGAAGGATATATTGAGGAGGGAGCGCCCATCTACAAGTGCGCTTGTCCCAACCAATTTTACCTTGCCCGTGATTCAAAGACTTGCATTGCTAACTGTACTTCGGGTCAACATCTCTGCGGCGGTAGCGATGAGAAGTGTATACCATGGTTCTGGAAGTGTGACGGAGAGAAGGATTGCAAGGATGGTTCCGATGAGCCAACAACCTGTGCCCCCCGTCATTGCCGTGCCGGTACCTTCCAATGTAAAAACACGAATTGCACACCATCTGCAACCATATGTGATGGTGTCGACGATTGCGGCGATGGCAGCGATGAGCAAAACTGCGAGTTACCATGTCCATTGTCTGACTTCAAATGTAAGTCTAGTGGACGCTGCATTTTAGATAGTTGGCGCTGTGACGGTGATGCGGACTGTAAAGACGGAAGTGACGAGGATCCACTTGTGTGTCGTAAGTGTGGAACTCCAATTTATAACTTACTTTGTGACTTACAGTCGTGTCTTTTTTATCTTTCAAATATAGACAAACGTACCTGTGATCCAAACACCGAGTTTTCTTGTAAGAATGGAAGGTGCATTCCACAGTTGTGGATGTGTGACTTTGACAATGACTGCGGCGATGATTCCGATGAGCCAGCTTACATGTGCCGACAAAGAAATTGCACAACAGGCTGGCAGCGGTGCCCTGGTCAATCTAACTATCGTTGCATTCCCAAATGGTTGTTCTGTGATGGCAAGGACGACTGCCGCGACAACAGCGATGAGCTGCCAGACAACTGCCCTAAGTGCTCCCCAGAGACGGACTTTAAGTGCGGCAATAATCGATGCATACCAAAGTAATGAGCTGTCTCAAAGAAATTTAAGTTCCGGTTAACACTAACACTTTTACTCTTTCTCTTCTTTTCTCTATAGGCAATGGATGTGCGACTTTGCGGATGATTGTGGAGATGCTAGCGACGAGAACGATGCCATCTGCAAAGGCCGCTATCGAGATTGCTCAGAATCAGAGTTTAGATGCGGCAATGGCAAGTGCATCTCATCACGCTGGCAGTGCGATCACGAGGATGATTGTGGTGACAATTCAGATGAAATGAACTGTGAGGGATATCAATGCAAGAACGGCACCTTCCAATGCGCCTCTGGTCATTGCATCGCCAGTTACTTCCGCTGCGATGGTGATCGCGATTGTCGCGATATGTCCGACGAGGTAGGCTGCCCACCACGATTCCCGGGCGGTCGTTTTTGTCCCGAGTCTCGCTTCCAGTGCGCCAATAACCTATGCGTCTCTCTGTCCGATCTTTGTGACGGCACTGATGACTGTGGTGATGGTAGCGATGAGGATCCCAAAGTCTGCAGTGACTTTAACTGTGACACATTGCGACGTTTCCAGTGTGCCAATCATCGGTGCGTTGCCCGCTACCAAATCTGCGACGGCATCGACAATTGCGGCGATGGCAGTGACGAAAACAATATGACGCTTTGCGCTAGCAAGCAAAAGCCTTGTGACCTGTACACTCAGTACCAATGTGCTAACAAGCACTGCATCGAACGATCCCAGGTCTGTGATTTCTCGGATGACTGCGGGGATGCTAGCGACGAGCTGGGCTGTCATCATACGAGCAGTTGCTCCGAGCAAAGCCGCGGCGGGTGCCAGCATCATTGCCACAATCTTACCGATGGCGGCTATATCTGTACCTGCTATCCAGGATACATAATTGCACAGGACAATAAGAAAAAATGCGCAGATGTCGACGAGTGTGCAACGCGGCAGCATACGTGCTCGCATCAGTGCCACAACATAAATGGCACATATTCCTGCAGCTGTCGAGAAGGATTTCATCTGTCCGATAGCACAAGCGGTGTCTGTAAGGCGGAAAAGGAGGATGTTGTACTCGTCTTTGCCAATGGGCCAGAGATACGAGGTCTAGATCTGCAAAAGAAGGAAGAATTCGATGTAATTGCGGCCGAAAAACGGATTGAAGCACTAGACTACGATGCGCAACAGCAAATTGTGTTTTGGGCAGATAGCTATGACAAGACTATCAAGCGCTCCTATATGGTCAATGCATTGGATGGACAGGCAAAGATCGGATTTGCCCAGGATCTTAACATGAAGGGTGGCTCTAAGCCCACGGCCGTTGCCGTAGACTGGTTGGCATCAAATCTCTATTGGACCGAAGTGGATCGCACGGGTTCCAAGCCGCGTGGTCGCGTAATGGTAGCCAAAACGGATGGTCGATATCGTAGATCAATTGTGAATGCTGGATTGGAAGTGCCCACTTCTATTGCAGTTAATCCACAGCTTGGTCGAATCTATTGGGCCGATGCTGGTTCCGCACCCAAAATTGAAGTCTCTTGGATGGATGGCTCTAAGCGCCGCCCGCTAATAACGGAACAAATACGCCATCCAGCTGGCCTGACTATTGACTACTCGCAGGATCATATCATATACTGGGTGGACACCAAGCTAAATGTCATCGAGTCTATGCGCGCCGATGGCTCTCGACGTAAATTCATCGTTAAGGGCGACCAGCTGCGCCATCCTGTCTCTCTGGACCTCTTTGAGTCTAACATGTATTGGGTGACCCGCGACACTGGTGAACTGCTGCAACAAGATAAATTCGGACGTGGCGTTCAAGTTGTGATACATCGTAATCTCGTCAACCCGTCTGGTCTGAAAGTTTACCACGAAAAGCGATACAACACTTCATTGCGAAATCCGTGCTATGAGTCGAGCTGTTCACATCTCTGCCTTCTAGTGCCCGGCGGTCATCGCTGTGCTTGCCCAGATACCTCTGGTCTATTACCTTCACATCGTAGCACCGCAGAGGTCATCTGTGATGCGGCCGCTGAACGTCCGCGTCCCGCTCCCCGCATTTGCCCCTGTCAAAACAGCGGCCTTTGCAAAGAAGATGATCGCGGTGAACTTTATTGCGATTGCCTACCGGACTTTAAGGGTGAGCATTGCGAACGCAGCACAACAGGTGCCTTTGGCCACGGCGGTACCAATGTTACTGCTGTTGTTGTACCTATTATGGTTATACTACTGGTCATGATGGCCGCTGCCGGGGCATGGTATGTCATTCGCAAGCGTCCTTTGTAAGTATTTCAGTCAACTTCCAAATCAATTTAAATCATCAACTAATTATATTTGTGTGCTTTTGCAGCGGTAAGCTTGCACGTATGCCCGCCATGACCTCCTCCCAGAGTGTGACGTTCCGGCATGGTTCTAACGTGGAGTTCAGTGAGAGCGGCTTTCCAGGCGCTTCAGCACCCATCGCCAATGATGTAGCTCCCATTGAGGGCTATAACCTGCAAACAGTAAATGCCAATAAGGCACGTGACTTTGCCAATCCCATGTACGATGCTGTACAGTCGGGTACCACCGCCGACCCTGGAATGAGCAATGGCTCAGGCAAGTGCAAGAGCGTAGTTTAAAATGCGTTATCATCGGTCTTATAGCATTTTATCACTATCATTTTGGCAGGCATCTATGATGTACCACAGGAACCGTCCAAGTCAAAGGCCATGGGACACTCTGGATCCTTTACTGAGCCCGCTTCGGCTATTATCGCGCCCAGCAGCATCACACACAAGTCATCGCCGCAGTTGCAGCTGCGCACCCGTGAGCTGGACCCGTCTGCGGATACCGGCAAGGACACGCAATATTTGGTGGAGGAGGATAAGTCAGAATGCTGATATCTAGCTTATCAGGCAGCGGTATCGCTTCCGCTTCCGCTCAGCTGTCGACGTCAGAAGCGGGCACAGATGCGACTCAATAGTTATCCGCTACATACATAGCACAGACTTATCCAACAGCAGCAACAACACCAGCAACGTCAACAACATCAACGTCAACAGGGACACAACAGCAAACACCACAAATCTTGGCATGCCGCCGCCAACGAATGCACCACAAAACTAACCACAAAGGTCTAGAGCAGTGGTGTCCAAAATGCAAATTTCTTCGTCAGCATGCTAGGGAATAGTGTGTTAAGGAATGCTTTTGGACACCTTTGGTATAAAGTTATATATATACAATCAATAAATGTATATATTGTCAGGCATACCAAATCTGTACAGCAGCAACTATCCAACTTTTCATATAAATCCAACTACAATGTCTTATGTATAACCTCGTTGGTTCCCTCTATTATCAATCCCAAACCTATACGCAATCATATTGTTGAAGACAAATGGAGGGGCATGGCTAGGGCCCCGATAAGCTAAAACTAAAACTAAAAAAAGAAAAACTGCTGCAAAAATAATTTTATACATTTATATATATACATTTATACATACCATTTACTATATACATTGATATATACAGTGGCTCACAGCTTATTTGACCAACTACATTCTTGTTTTGTTTAATTGCTTAATTCAGATTCAGATAAATAATTAAAATGCTTTGCTTAAGCCTTAAAGTTAATTAACCAATCACCGTTCAATTTTTATTTATATAAGGCCTGTTCCGGTTTGCCCTTTCGGAAAGATTTGTCGGAAGTGAAAATCTTTAGCCTGATCTTAAAACAGTCTGGAAATTTTTTACGTATTGAAATCACTTTGAGTTGGTGAATTTAAGTCCAATAAAGTCAAAAAATATGATTTTAAAATGTTAAGCCCAAATGCAACGTGAAAATTAAAATTTTTTAAAATCCGATAAATACGGAAGTGAAAATCGGAACAGGCCTGTATATTATTTCCATTAAGATATAAATTAATTTTAAAATTGTTATAAGTAAGAGTAGTGGGTCAAATAATCTGGTAGCCACTGTACACTGTATGTACACTAAGCTACATGGTGGCGCAACCTCGATTCTAAGCTGAAGCGCCCTGGAAAACAAAAACCAAGACGCGCTCCTTTTTGACAAGCCAGCGAATCTTTAAATTTAAGCTACCCCGAACACATACACATACACATACACATAGAGCACATCTACACACACTTACAGGAATATACAGCCAACAACAAAACTTTGTAAAGCCAAACTCTTTTTTTTAAGCTGAAAATGATAATTGTATAAAGGCATAGAGTATATTTTTTTGAAAGCTAAATGACAATATTAACTAAATACTACTATGTATATGTATATGTATATGTATATGTATATGTATATGTATATGTATATGTATATGTATATGTATATGTATATGTATATGTATATGTATATGTATATGTATATGTATATGTATATGTATATGTATATGTATATGTATATGTATATGTATATGTATATGTATATGTATATGTATATGTATATGTATATGTATATGTATATGTATATGTATATGTATATGTATATGTATATGTATATGTATATGTATATGTATATGTATATGTATATGTATATGTATATGTATATGTATATGTATATGTATATGTATATGTATATGTATATGTATATGTATATGTATATGTATATGTATATGTATATGTATATGTATATGTATATGTATATGTATATGTATATGTATATGTATATGTATATGTATATGTATATGTATATGTATATGTATATGTATATGTATATGTATATGTATATGTATATGTATATGTATATGTATATGTATATGTATATGTATATGTATATGTATATGTATATGTATATGTATATGTATATGTATATGTATATGTATATGTATATGTATATGTATATGTATATGTATATGTATATGTATATGTATCGCTCATTACTGCAAGATCGTCATAACTTAAATTCCGACACTGAGAAAACGAATTTAAAGTTTTCATTTAATATATTTTCATTTCAATATCTGAATATGGAATTTTTACACAATGAAGAACAGAACATAAAGAATTTTTCTGCATCATTAACTTTAATATTGTGTTTTTGAGTTATGACAGTCTTACAGTAAACTAGCGATATTAAGTTATGTATATATGTATGTGTATTTGTTTTTTAAACGTAAAACAGGCAAACATTTTGTATAAACTAGGCGTTATAGTACGATCTAAACCACAGGAGCAATACACAGAAAAAAAAGGAATGCCTAAATAAAAAACTTCCATGCGGAACTTCTACCATATATTTTTCTAATAAACGACGATGACAAAAACAAAAAGTAGAAGATATAAACTAAATAAATCAAGTAAAATAACAAAAACAAAAATTAAAGAAATTGATAAAAACAAACACTATTGTGCTAGAAAATTAATGCAAATGAAAGTACATAGGCTAATGAATATATTTTAATATTTATTTTATTACGAACAATGCGCATTACGAGTAATTTTTTGCAGTGACATTTGTCTGTGCTACATTTGCATTTTCTGTGTTTCTGTGTTATGTTTTTTTTTTTAAAGTGTAAACATTCCAATCGAAGACATTCCTTATTGCAAGAGATCCATGTTCAGGATCAATTCTAATTTTGTCAGTCTCTCGAAAATTGTAATAATGACATTTATGTTTTACTTTTACCTGTTATTATTATCTTTATCATTATTTAAAAAATTTCTGTTTCTCGAACAAAAGCAAAGCTTTTGTATTCTTGTGCATAATTTAAATGCACACTTTTTTTCTACATACATATATTTTTAATCCCCAATTTCTGTAATTTTTTTTTTTTTTTGGTTTGTCGAAAATTTTATAACACGTGCAAATCTGTGCTTCCATTCAGTTAAGCGTGTTTTTTAGCATACATTTAGTTAAAGATGAACTAAATATGTATGTATGTACATATGTACGTATTCCAAGTTGACGGCATTAGCCGATCATCTATCTATATTAATAAATAAATATTTCTATATATATTGCGATGATGATATTGTGAAAAGATGTGAAGATGAAGAGAGTTAATATATGTATATTTAATGTCAAGTGAAAGAAAACTATTTGTTGAAAGAAATTAATTTTTTATTATACAAAACGAAAAACTAAAGAAAAAACATGAAATAAAAAATAATAAAAAGAAATATTAAAAACAAAAGAAAAGAAAAAAAATTATCACTTTCCTGCATTTTCAGAAGTCCTTTCCCTTCAATTACCCTGCCAATTGGTACATTTTGTAAGACACGAAATTTGAATATATTCATTAGGGTGCATCGAATTTTTCGAAAAAAAAAAAAAAAAAAAAATGGTACATCATATTCATAATCTACGGTCAATTCTAAGATGTTTTTACCAAGAAACCATAGTTCTTAAATCAATTCCTAGTCCCCGCTTTTTGAATTGAAAAATTTTTCGTTTTTGGTCCGTGCAAGGACGAAAATTATGTTTTAAATACAATTTGTCTTTTTATTTGAAAGCCCTGGTCCTAACACAATTTTTGATACTAATCATGGCAGGGTCGGACAAAAAATACTAAAGATATGTTAATAATTCATGGTAAAAATATAAAATTAAACACGTTTTTCAACTTAACAAACCCAATAGACCCCTCTACTTTTTTTAAGTACGGGGTCTAAAAAGCGGGGACTGGGAATTGATTTTAGAACTATGTTTTCTTGGTGAAAACATCTTAGAATTCACCGTAGATTACGAATGTGGGGTACCATTTCTCATATTTTTTTTGACCCATACAAATAGATGCACACTAATATTCATGTCCCTTAATAGTTATATACCAGTTACCCTAAACCAGCTTTATAAACCCTTTTTTCATGCGCTTTAACGTTAACAGTGATTTAGCGAAGCTCGCTTTTTAAACCTGTCGCGAATTTTTTAGTAAGTGCCACTGAAAATGCAACGATATGCTAAATATTTATTTAATACACCATAATAACAAAATAAAGTCGCACGTATAAACATGAAAAAAATGTGTTGTAAGGAAAAACGGTTTAAGTTAAAATCAGGTTTAGCTGCTCTATAAACATGGTAATAGACTCGACAGCCTGCCCACAAACAGAGCTTTTCAGTATAAGACCCTGGGTTCGAGTCCCACTCAGCCTTGATAAAGGAAGAACAGTCATAAATTAACAAAATTAAATAAAAATACATACACCCGACGTCAAAATATCATACATAAATTTTTAAATTCATAAAAATTTTACTATAATTCTTATATTATTGTAAAATAAAAAGAAAACATTAACGCGAATCGTCCTGAGCAACTTTATTTCGAGTTTCTTCATGAAACTTTCAGGACTGATAATTTTGAGGTCGCTGAATCCGAAAAAAAAAATTATTTTGTTCGTTCTTGTCAGGATAATCGACAGGACCAATTTTTCGGCTGTTAACTTATGGTAACGCTGGCAAGTACAGGGTTCAGGTTTTCTTAATATTACAAAATACAAATATTTGAGAAAAAGTCTAATAAACACAGCTTAATCCAACAGGGGGCTTCTCCTTGATATATATGACCAAATTTGGTTCAAATCGGTGCAGTATATCGTATATATAACATAGCTGTCATAGGAACAATCCGAGTCAAATTCATCTTTAGTATAAAAAACTTTTTGGTTTTCTGAGATATCTCAACCAAACTCTTAGAATATGTATTTAATATGTTCTTATACATCCTGACCAAAGTTGGTTCAAATCGGACCACTAGATCATATAGCTGCCATAGGAGCAATCATATTTTATGAACAAAACAGTACCAAAACGCGAATAAAATGTTTGGAAACAACCCGTACCCTGTACTTCCCCGCGTTACCATATGTTAACACGATAATAAAAAGCGTAAATTTACCGGAAAAAAAGTGTTTCTTTTTCCGAATCTTTTTTACAAATAACAAGGGGGCTCCGCCCCCTGCTCGCTTCGCTCGCCTACCCCCGGCTCGCTTCGCTCGCGGTGAGATGCGGCTACAGTCGAGCACGCTCGACAGTAGAATACCAGGTACTCTTTTATAAAAGTGGATTTTCGACAAATTTTCCCTATGGCAGCTATATGATATATGGAACCGATTTCAGCCAAATCTGGTCAGAATGTACAAAACTAACATAAATGCATATTCTATCAGTTTGATAAGATATCTCAAAAAACAAAAAAATTTTTCATACTAAGACTTACTATTCGATTGAGCGTCTCTATGACAGCTATATGATATAGTGGACCGATTTGAACCAAATTTGTCCAGGATATATAATACCAGCCTAGATGCATATTCTATCAGTTTGGTTACGATATCTCAAAAAACGAAAAACTTTTTCATACTAAAACTTGATTTTCGGTAGAGCGTCTCTATGACAGCTATATGATATAGTGGGCCGACTTGGACCAAATTTGGTCAGGATGTATAATACCACCCCGAATTTGTATCGTGTAAGATTGGTTGAGATATTTTAAAAATCAAAGAAGCTTTTCATACTAAAACTTCAATTTCGATGTATCGTTCCTATTGCAGCTATATGATATAGTTGTCCGATCCAAAAATAAAAACAAACTTGATCTGCGTACGGTATCCAAGAACCTACATACCAAGTTTAAAGTCTCTAGCTCTTATGGTTTCTGAGATCGACGCGTTCAAACAGACGGGCAGACAGACAGACGGACAGACAGACGGACATGGCTCAATCGACTCGGCTGTTGATCCTGATCAAGAATATATATACTTTTGGGGGTCTGCCACGCCCCCTTCTGCCTGTTACATACATTCTGCCAAATGCATTATACCCTTTTTTGCTCATTTCAATGGGCTCAGGGTATAAAAAGAGCACTCTTACCTTTCTAATGATGTGTGCAATGCATACAGTTCAGTACTAAAATTAGTTAAACGGCTTAAATTTACTTGCGCCGAATTGCCAAATGACGTATTTTTGCACTGCAGAATATAATGAGCAACTTAATGCACATTTTTCAATCAGCTAACTTCAAGAGATTGTTTCAATCAACTTTTTATCAGTTAGAGACAACAATTTACTCTTAGAATATCAAATAAAATTAAATCTAATTTTAATATGTTGCACAATGGGCAATTTTTTGATTTAGGGGGCATAAAGTCCAAGATTATGAAAAGTAGATACTTTAGTTAGATAATACTTTTTGATTAAATCACATTTAAAAAATTTAATTTGCTTGTACAAATTCAGGGACGGGAAGGAAAGACGTGGCCCAGTTAAAAATTTTTTTTCTCACAAAATCTTGTTTATTTTTGGTAATATTTGTACAAAATTTCAAGTACATAGCTTTACTTTTAGTGTTTTTGCCAATATGTCGAGTTTTTTGCCCAGAGCTGATTGGAGAGCCACCTTCAATTTCCAAAAAAAAAAAATTTTTAATTTTACTTTTGTCTAACTAACGTACACAAAAAATTTTAAGTGTCTAGCTTTATTTTCAGAGTTTATGCCGCCTAAATCGAAAAATCGCCCATAGTGTGCTGTCTACAAATGAAGTTTTAGTAAATGCATATTTCTTGTTACCATATGGTAACGGGAATATTCGGGTTAAGAAATAAACAAAACTGCAAAAAAAAAAAAAAAACAATAGGTTTAAAATAATTTATTTCAATATGGCTACAAAAAAAACTCGGAGTTCTTGAGTTCCTCGCATAAGGGAAACGTTGATGAATGTATAAGAAAGTTTTTTATTTCTCATTCGTCGGACATCACAATTACCATGTTTATACATTAGCTAAACCTGATTTTTACTTAATTCGTTTTTTAAGTGTTAATACGTGCGACTTTATTTTGTTATTATTGTGTACTAATTAAATATTTCGCATATCGTTTCATTTTCAATGGCACTCAGTAGTTGTATATGAGAAACAGTTGATTCTGTAGTACATTTTTAAAGCGATGTGTTTATATGTTCATTTAAAGCGACGTTAAAAATTAGCGATGGGTTTAAAAAGCAAGCTTCGCTTAATCACTGTTAACGTTAAAGCGCATTAAAAATGTGTTTATAAATGCGGTTTAAGATAACACGCTTTTAATAAAAGCAACTTAAGGCACTGTATAAACATGGTAAATATTACATTCCGCAATGATTAGGGAATATTCCTAGATGTTTCCTTGACTTCTCCTTGAGGTTTGATTAAAAAATGTATACTGGTGCATTTGTCATTGCTTACATTTGTCATTTATGGGCAGTTTTATTGAATATTTTGGGCAAATAAATAAATTGAAAAATATTTGTGCTAAATACTACAACCTAGACATAATGAGGGCGCCATAAGGTTTACACTTTTTCAGAAAAGGCTGCCTTAATCTTAACTATTTATGCTGTATTATACCTACTATATATCGTTACATTCCGAATTAAGCATATGTTATATGTATATATATATATGGTAGCTTGTTTTTATACATATCTACTTATGGTTAGACGACGTTTAGGAGAATTGCTTAAGTCTTGGTGAGGCAGATGATTATCTTCGTACTCATAATCGTAATAAGCTTATATAAATATATTTATGTATATATAAAAAAATAATTACATTCACATGCACACGCACACACACACACATACACACATAAGCGCATAAGTGTATCAGGGGTGTTCCACAAATGTTGGACTTTCGGTTGGATTATGTTACTTAGTTAGTTACTAGTGAGTGTAGCTAGTGTGAATGTGCATGTCTAGCTAATCACTCGTTTTTAAGCGCTTCACTGGCCCATCGCTACCCTGTGAATTGGAGTCCTCTGAGAAAGGCATGCTTGACGCAAAGTCAGCTCCTTGACTGTCGCTTACAACTGAAAAACCTACAAATATACAATATACATATAAATAGCATGAATCGATAAATCTTCATTGCACATTGCCCACTCACAGGTATTGGAATCATCGGCTGTTAGGCCGGCATAGCTTGGCGTTATTTGTGGCGGTGTGGGTGTGCCTTTTTGTGAGTTCTCTTTGTCGCTAATTTTGTTGTTATTATTGAGCAGCAGCTTCGATTTTTTCTCACTGTTGCACGAAATGGGAACCCATTTGTAGATCTTCATCGTCGTATCACTGATCGTCACCCATTTCTTTTCCCAGTGACGCACCTTATCCACCGCCTGCATCACACGCTTGATGTCATCCTTAGCACGGCTGCGGGTCTCGGCGCGCACACTTCGTGACATGGTGTACGAAATACTCGTATGTATATGAATTGGGCGATAGCGTCTGTTAGTCGCTACCACTCAAACCAAACTCAACTTTAAGGGCGCACCGGGCTGTGCTACAAATTATGAAATGTGATAAACGAATAATCCTTTGAGTGTCCCTTTGCTGAATCACGCAGGTGACCTAACTATTATTTATAAGAGGTTTTTTTTTTAATTTAAAAGTGCTTTTTTTTTTTTTTTTTTGCAAATTTGTAGCAAAGCGAGAAGCGAATATACATTTGGGTGTAAGTGTTGGAAAGTATAGTATTAATCGTTGAATGAAGATATCGCATTTTTGTACATGGTGCTAAACATTGTTATCGTATTTTAATACTTATAGCCTCACCACACTGAGCACATCTGCGGGGAGCGCATGGAATTTTCGTTGATGTGAAACTGTAATCTCACTAGATTTGTTTATCGTAGATCAATTGAATCAGTGAATAGATCCCATATAGTTCCTCAAGTGAATAGTTCTCAACTGAGTTGGTTTGAGGGACGCTGTGTTCTTACCAGGATTGAAATTTCCATATGAAATTTATTTTAGACTTTAATTTTTATATCTGTTTTCAAACATTTTACTGATTTTTGATAAAATTATGAATTTCATATTTATTTAATGCAAACCATAAATTGATTTTTATTTAATCCAAATTCTTATATATATTATCAACAGTGTGTCTCTAGCGAGATTTAATAGGATTTGTATCAACCAACTAAATGTATTGGGTTATATTTAATAGATTTTATTCATTAAACGATTTTTTTGGGATCTATTCACTTAATTAAATGACCTACAATTGGGGATTTATCGTCTACCGTCTACAATAATTTTACGTAATGGTCGCATAGTTTTAACCGTGACGAAATTTTTTATTCGTTCTCCACCATCTCCCCTTTCATGTTCCTGTCCCATACGTTTCCGATCGGTTTCAAGCCGATAGTTATCGAAAGCAACACTAGAAATCTGACAAATCGACATTGGAAATGTAAACAAAAATAAATTATAACTAAGGGTCGAATCATGTAAGTAAATATAGTATTAAACTTGTATTCGCTAATACTTAGTTTATTAAAGCTCTCAAGAAAGGAAGAATCTACAGGGAGAACGGGTAATAGGGAATGTGTAAATACACGATTGAGTTCAACATCATCAATTGCATGTTCTGAAGACAGAGTACAGAGAGAATAAAACAACCCAACAATGGATACTTCTATCTTTTTTAAAACTATATATATATATATAAAAATATTAAAATAAATTTGCAACGTGTTGTCGTCATCTGTGTTCTGCTTTAGTTTGACCATTTCGTCAAATGCCTCAAATAATTTGTTATTTAATTATTTTTATTTATATTATTATTTTTAGACGTCAAGTCAAAAATTGATAGCAGACGGCAGACGCTTCCAGTGTGAATTGCTGTTTCACATATACCACCATTCCCATGCGCTCCCCGTAGATGTGCTCAGTATGGTGGGACTGTTAAGTGGGTATGGACATAAAAAAAAAAACTGTGCGCTTAATAACCAAGCCATACAGATTTTTATCTAGCTAATTTCGCCAGATAGAATTTGTTTAAATTTGACATTAGCGAACGGCTTTTGTTGTATGTCTATACCCAGCTTTAGTCCGAACAATTCGATACAACTCTAAACCAATATCAAAAATATTTCGATATGATAAAAATATCATTTATATTTGATATTTTTGACTAAGAAATATCGATAATATCGATGACATAAATATCTGGGCGCGACCTAAAATTAGTTGTGCTTTCATTTATATTAGTATTTTATTAAACGGTTTTATAATATCGCTTTCATGTGTCACAAATAAAAAAAATTGGCGAAAACGCCAACAGCAATGGCTTATTAGCCATTTCGCAAAAAAATGTCAAATAATTAAATCGATATTGATATTATCATCAGAATCTTAACTTTTTTTTCGCTTTGTAAAAAAGCGGATAAAAGCAAAAAATATTTGAAAAAAGCCAGAATTCCCGCTGCCCGCTGTTTTCGGTATTTCACCGCAATGTGACTATGAAAGAGTCGGATTTGACGGGAAAAAAGCTAAGTTGGCAACTGTGGTACTGAGTGGCCAAAAACTGTTTTCAACTCGCTCTTTCAGTACGCGCTAGAAAGAGATAGCAAACGACGTTTTGGCCCCTTGAAAGAGCGCAGCTGTAACTGTAGTGACTTTACCGTGGGCTCCAGTGTTGCCAACTCTTCTGCTCATAAAAAAGCTAAATTAGCCTTCGAGAAAAGCTAGAAATAGCCAGATTTTTTTTTGGTACCTAAAAAAAACCGCTTGAGTAGTGAAAGAAGTCAGAATTTTTTTAAATTTCGTCCAACATATCCTTTTCTGCAGCTGAACTTATGTAGGACTGATTGGTCCCTATCTTATTTAAACAAACTGCTGGCACTTCATAGTCATGACAGCATTTGTTTTCGCGGCGTAGTCCGTATCTACAAATATGAAATTCAATGTTACTAAGATTATAAAATATAAGCTGAACAGATAAAATACCTTGTGTAAAATTGAGTTTACTGTCTACACGGCCATTCTGTTTCTCAGCTTAGTTTTGACATTGGTCATTTGACTAAATAGTCTTTCCACCTCTGCGTTTGACCATGGCAGCGATAAAAGACTTAGCGCAAATGATGCCAGTGCCGAAAATCTTTTATTTGCTGCTGCATCCACGTAGTTGGACACTTCGGCCCAAAAGCTTGTGGTATCCTGTAAATTTGACCACTTTATAAGGTGGACGTTGGCTTATTGAAACAGAATCTCTTCAATTTTGGGCTGATTCCACCTTGAAGTGCTCGAGAATGTCCGCCTCTTGGCACATAATAGTTGTCTTCAGAAAAATAGCTATAATTCCCGCTAGCCGCTAGTTTAGAATTTATCCCGCATTTGCCAATTGCAACCCGCTAGATCTAACGGGGAAATAGCTAAATTGGCAACACTGGTGGGCTCGTGTCTGTATGAGCAACCGATAACGATTCGATAAATGTGCCCATGATGCAATTAATTGCATCATGAACGTGCCCATCACTGCCGAATACCTGTGTGGTATTCCTGATGTAAAGAGTTGCCAGTCGATTTCCAACAATGTTAATGAAACAGCAAAGCTGCCTGTAAGAACAATGAAATTTTCAATCTTTTTTCACCATATGAAAAAAATAGCCGTAATTCATTTGAAAACTAAACCAATATGTTTGGAGTTACTCACTAGGATAAAAAAGCCTCCCTATGCCTCCTCAAGCGCACAACAGAGTTACTATTCCACATTTGTTTATTTTTGTGTGTTACACTGGTAACACTGGCTTATCTAGGTTTTAGCAAATTATTGGGTGTTTTTCTCTTGCGAAGACAAGTTTTTTCTGAGAGATTTCACGAAATATGATCTGAGGCTGATTTGGTTTTGATTTCATTTCGATAACATGTGAATATCGAAAACATTATTTGGCCACACTTGGTGTTTGTTTACATTTTGTGGTGATTTTAATTTGGATAGTGTCAAAAGCTTCTTGCATTTCAAAAATGGATAATTTAATAACTATATTTTTAACTATGAATAATTACTAAAAATGTCCCAGATGGATGACAGTTAAGGAAGGGCTGTTAGAATAAAAGCTAATGCACTAAAATAGCTTAAAAAAACGCAGATAATAAAGAAGCTGTTAATGTGTAAAATTGCAACATAAGCATTATAATCAAATTTACTATTATTCTTAATATACTATTCTGTAAAAGAATTCCAAGAAAAACTGTTTTCACACTTGAAATCAAAAGCAAATCAGTGTGCAAAAAGGGTTGTTCCTTAAACTGATTCAGATTTGCTTTAACGAAATCTAAATCAAATCTGAATCGGGTACAGGAATCCCACTATTGTTTCATTTTTGTTTAATCAACTATCGTGTTGTTTACAACAGAATAATAGTGTTGTAAAATTGTAAAAACATCGATAGACCTAACAGAGATTTAACAGTGTCCAAACGCTATGTTAGTTTCTTCCTTTCCTAACATTTCGTTAACAGAAATAAATTTTTCGACAAACAACGGGCGAGTAAATTATGCACATCGCTGTGTTGTGGTTATTTTTTTACTTTTTTTATTTCGTAAATACATATATACATAAAAGTGCATAATTGGAATGAAGTGCAATCATAAGGTGTACGGTTTTAAAGTGATGTATGTGCATTTGTCTTTGACTTTCGACTGAAAGTTGAACGCCATCACTGCCCCTCTCGTGTGTGTGTGTGTGTGTGTGTGTATGCATGTGTGTGGTGTGAAGAGGAAGAAAGCGGAGGAACGACGGACTCGAGAAGTATCGCAAAAAGTTGCAGCAATGGCAACAACGTGCGTGTGTGTGTGTGTGTGTTTAGGAAAAAGTATTAAAAAGCCAGAATAAGAAGAGGAAACAGCAGCAGCAACTCGAATATATATATATGTATATATGTAGATAAAAGATAAATGTAAACGTAAACGTAAACGAAACGAAAGAATAACGAACGACAGAAAAGGGCGACAGGGGAAATGAGAGACTAGAAAAAACAGAAGTGCAAAAATACGAACACATTGACCGAAAAGGGAAGAAGACAGCAACAACAACAACAGCAATAACAACAACAACTACGACAACAACATCAAAAATGTTATACAGCGCCAAAGGAGCACACAATTAAATAAGTTTTCATTCGGATAAAGGCTATAAAAATCGAATTGCCAGCCGTTTACCGCCACGCTTTTTATGCGTATGCGTATGCGACTGTGTGTGTTTGTTGTGTGTGCGGGTGTGCGGGTGTGCCCGTGTGTGTGTCTATGTGTGGGTGTGTGTCTATGTGTTTTTATAACGTCGCCTAAATTTACAGCAAGCAGCAGCAGCACCAAAAACAACAAATCGTTTGCAAGTTAGAACAGAGAGATAGAGGGAGAGAGAGAGAGAGAGAAAGAAGCTGGAGCCGGAAAATCAACTTGTAGTTGCACTGACAACACAACCTATCAACAATAACAACAACAACAACAACAACTTTAGTAACAAGTACAATAGCAACAGCAAGCACTTGATCCCATTTCACGCGTGTCGCCTCGCCTCGCCTCGCCATCTGTCACTGTCGCACTTGCAGAACTTGCATACGATCCGGCATTGCTACGCCATCGTTATCGTTATCGTCATCATCATCGTCATCGTCATCGTGACATCAACTACTACTTCTACTACTATTACTACTACTACTATTACGACGACGACTTCTACTACTACTACTGCACTTTTAGCCATCATCAAAAGCAACAAAACGGAGACGCCAACTAACGTCGCATCAACAACAAAAGCAACAAAAACAACAACAACAAAATGCCCAAATGCGATTTGAAAACCCGCTACATTCCGGCGACTTTTGCATGGATTGTGCTGCTACTGACAACATTTCTCTTCTTCTTCTATCCGTGAGTATTCCTATTTTGACACTATATTAGGTACATACTTATACCATGTAACATATCTATGCACTACCCTAAAGTTTTTAAAGTTTACTACAGGGTATCAAACCGAATCGAATATCGGTTTCAGTTAGACTTTCCGTTATGTTTGTATTTTGGTTTTCGGTTATATTGGCTAGCGGGTTTTTTGTTGTCGTAGGTTTCGATTTCGATATGACTAAAAATATTTCATTTTAAAAAACATCTGATTAATAAGATCAATATTTAAATAAAAAATAAACAAAATTTTAAACGATGATTATACCTTAACAACATAATTAAATCAAGTGCTTTAATTAACCAAATATATCCGTTATCGGTTAGTAATTTTAAAGCTTAAGAACTTTTCTATCAACTGCTTTTTAAATTTGAGATTGTCCAGGAGCAGACTAAGAATTAAACACTTATTTCGAATTTTTCTTAAATTTGTAAATCCGAAAATCGAAAACTCCCCAAAAATTGTTGGATTCTCTAGTAATGTTAAAAATGCAAACCCACCTATAGAAATAAGAAGAAACCGCAATATGACCTTTCCTGTTATATAAATAAACAAATTAATTTATTTAAATATAATTGTAAATAAGAAATGAATTTATTTAAATATAATTGTAAAAAATAAATTAATTTATTTAAATATAATTTTAATAAATATAATAAATAATATAACACTTAACAGCTAGAAATTTTCTGTCGACTTTGATGACTCCTATGTGGAGTGTTATCGGCCTTTAGTAAGAAAAATGTTTGAGTTTTTTTTTTTTTGAAGATATTTGAACCAATCTCACAAAAATAAATTTGTTGTCTAACATATTCTGACCATATCTTGTAAAATCGGATTACTAAATCTTATAGCTGACATGGGAGGGATTGGTGGAGACTTAGTATAAAAACTTGTAATGGCTTTTAAGATATCTCAACCCAACTGAATGATGTTGTATATGGAATTACCTTATACATCCTATCTAAATTCGGTTGGAATCGAACTACTATATCATATAGCTGCCATAGGAACGATCGTTACAAATTAACCTTTAAGAAATACTTTATACTCAACTAAACTTAAAAATTGTGTATTTGTCAAAGTTGAATTAAGTTGCAAACGGAACATAATATCATAAAGAGGCCATTTGAAAATTTTGCGCTGGACTTGTACATCCTGACCAAATTTATTTAAATTCGGTACACTATATTATTGGATAATTTGTCAATAATTAAGGACAATAAATAATGACAATATTTGTTGTTCTTAGAATTATCTTTATCAAACTCGCCGATTATGAATTTTCTGTTCGTATTTGGTTTAAATCGGTTTATTGTAATTTAAATAATAAGCCGAAAATTTAGAACAGCGCTCTTCAAGGGCATCAAATCTTCGGCTTCCCAAAAGGTATCCAATGACCTGGGGACAGAGTATCCGACTGGCGCTACGCTCGACTGTAGAACAGTGATGCCAACTATTTTTCGGAAAAATTGGACAAAATGACCAAAGACCACAAGGAAAAAAGGCTGAAAAAATAAAAATTAGGACAAAAAATAGGACAAATTTTTTAAAAATTTAATTTAATAGTTTGAGGGCATCCTCAATTATTGTGTACTCTGCCTTTTTTTTATTTCATATGCCGCCATGGCTCCAATTTGTTTCAAATATTTGTCGGGTAATTTATAGAGATGGCAACAGGACTTCTGCCGACGCAATCCGAATCTTCAGAAGATAAAATATACATTAACATATAATTGAACACACTCTCGATTTCTGCATTCGACCAAGCCAACACTAGTACGATCCGAGCCAAAATTACAAGTTCCAGAAAAGAATTATTGCCAGCAGAATCTCGATATATTTTTGCCTCAGTCCAAAACTTTTGTTTATTTTCTACAATCTCCCAGTTTACAAGGTGAATGTTTGCGTATTTCGCAACTATTTTTGTTTTAATTTCGTTATCGATTTGAAAATTTTCCAATCATAACTTAAATCTAAAAGTAGGCTAGATTTTCAGATAGAGTCTGTTTGATATTTTTCACGGCTGAAGCAGTTAAAAATAGGACAAATCTATCCGCGAAAAGGCTAAATTAACATCACTGCTGTACAACATTGCCATCGAAGCGACGCGCGGGTAGACAAGCGAAACGAGCCGGGGGCGGAGGCTCCTTGTTTTTGTTTGACACCTGACGATTTGTGAATGTTGCTGACACACGAATGCTACAGGTAGTGTAGCCTTTGTTCAATGTATACCAAAATGAAGTCACCAAATGAAACCGCCCCATTTGGTGCGTGATGACGACGCGCCTAGAAAATTGAAAAAATCAACAAAACGAAGCGCGCATATTACGCTCAAATTACGAGCAATGCGACAAAAGAAGCTCGATATGCATATATATGTACGAGGGTGGTTTAATGAGAACTCAGCCTAACAATGAAAACGGATTTTTTTTGAGTACCAATTAATTTACTTTAAAAATAATAATTTTTTGTGGCAATTTACTTTATTTGATCGTCCTACAGTTTTTTTACACTTTTTAAATCAAAATAGTCAATTTTTTTCAGGTGAACTATTTATTTAAGTAAAATATTTTGCTACTGATTAAAAAAATGTTTTCTGTATATATACATATATATATAAGTTCCAAACGAATTCGTAGCCCAATTCACAAAATTTTGACATTTTAACTGCGCTGTATCTGCGCGAATTTCGATTAAATTGAACTTTATGTTAAAGATGTTTACTAAAACATTTAAACAGTGTGGCTTCATGAAACTTCACTAGCCATTAATTGATAAATTTCACAGCCCAACAAAATTATAACTTGATTTAAAAAATTAAACTTTCCTACTTAGGCCGTTTACTTATCTGCCCGCCCTCGGGGCATACATTAATTTTCACCTATCAGTACAAACTGTTGTTACATATGAACCAAATGATAGGAACAACAGCTATTGCAAACAAGAACCAAAACAATCAAACAACGTTAACGCTCGACAATGATTATAGCACCCTCACCCCACCTTTGCCGTTCTCTTCAATAAGTTACACTATTTCGACTCACCCATTTCCTATAGTCAAGTGCTAGGCAACCACTAAAATTGCATAAATCAGCATTGAGCGTTTCGCTTGCGATGTCTGTCAAATTTTCCACCACTTGACCGACGCACGCACACTGTTACACACAGATTCAAATATATATATATATAAACTTTAAAATTCAATTAGCTTTGTGTTAAAGAAATTCCCTACCCTAGGTAATGTTTTCTAGAATTTTAAAGTCGAACAATTGAAAAAAAAACGTACTAAATAATTTTCTTAATTTAATAATAGATACTTGAAAGAGCGACTGTCACTGCGGGTTAAAAGCAGCACTAGTGACGAAAGCAGCACGAAGGGTGCGAAAGGCGACTAGCAATATATACAGCTGATATGGAAAATTTGCTATGACTGTCCGATCAGGTCGAGTTATATACCGATCGAACGGTTTCCTAACAAAATTACATACTAGAACTTTTTCTAACTCACCTGGTTTATGAGATACGGGGGTGTAAGTGGGAGGGCCAAAATTTAAACGATCGCTGCTAATGAGGCCTTTGGGGCCGATTGTTAAAATTTTTTATTTTTTTTTTTAATTTTACTCAAAAATACGCTTCGATTGATTGATGCCTCGATCACCCAAATTCGACAACTGGTTCAAAAGATAATTATATTGAAATTTTTGGTGGACTTCTCAAAATGAAATGAAAAGTCAGTTTGTTTATCTGTTTGTCGGTTTGTATCAAAGCGCTAAGAAAGCTTATATGTAATGATGGGGATTTATTCCTTTTCAAAAATCAAGAAATGTTTGTTCTACGACTTTTTGAATTTCCCGCTAGTTTAGCGGGAAACCGCTATTTCCCGCTAAAATTGAAACCCCCGCAGATTGCAAACCGTAAAAGCTACAGATATGTACTATATATCATTGGAAAGTTATTTTTAAAGGCTTTTAGAGTACCTTAATTTATTTTTCTAAAGTTCTCAGAGAACAATTTATAGGTGACAAAACTGCTCTAACGATATTTATTTATCTTCTATATGTTCTCAAACGTTAAGTTTTGGTATATGATACATAAATTATGGCTGAGTGGTTTGGAAGATATTACCTGTTAGCGGAATATAGACATTTTTCATCGGTCGAAATCACGATTTGGTACGAAAATCTTTTTTGTTTTATGAGATATCGTAACCAAACTAATAGAATATGCATTTAAGTTAAACTGTATCCTGACCATAGTTGGTTCAAATCGGACTACTATATCATAAAGCTGTATAGGACCAATCGGGCAAAAATCAAGTCTTTGTATGAAAAACTTTATTTTCCATAGTAAGAACGGGGTCTCCAACAGTCGAATATACTCGAGAGAAGTGAGCCGGGGTCGAAGCCCCCTAGTTTTCTTTATAACTAAAAAAAAATTTGAAATTTGAAAGAAATTCAACAATGTCAAAAGCAAAACCAATTGCAAAAATTTCTGATATCCTACAAAAAACCTCTACGTGAGGTAAAAGTCTAGTGACGAAAGCAATTTCTAGTCCCAAAGTTTCTGATATCCAATTTTGTGTCGAACAAAATTAAGTTTAATATAAAAATTTTGAATAGAAATATAAATTAATAAAAAAAAACCCATGAAAATTGCATTCGGCACTTTGCAAAAAGTAATTTTTATGAAAAAAAAAAGCTCGTCCCTTTTTAGCACAGTGCGCGTGAGTCAACGATCATGGCCAAACCGACTTTTTTGGATAGATTTGGGGCCCCAAACACCGAAAAACATTTTTTTTTTTTTCTATGGCAGAATTTTTTGAAATTTGGCTGTTTTTTTAATGCTTTTTTTTTAGAGGTACGCCCACTTTTGTCATCATTATACCCGAATGTCAAAACCGATATTCAAAAGCTTTACTTTTCCTGAAAGCTAATGAATATACCTATAATTCATCTATACACAGTCTAAGATTAAAGTTAGTAGTTTAAGAGCTATTAATTTTTGAATTAAGAAAATGTTGTTTTTTTTAATCTTTTTTTTTTTTAGCTTTTTTTTGTTTTTAAATTCAAGGAAAACTCGAAAAAAAATCTGAACGGGGGTTCAGATTTTTTTTTGCAAAGCTGTATTATTTGAGCGTCGTTTAAGATATGTCTTATGAAAACCTGTGGAGAGACGGCGATATAATATTTTTTTGTGTCTTGGCATGTTTTTGTCGACTTTTTTGACTTCCTTGTAGAGTGGCATAACCTTTTGTATGAACATTTTTTGTGTTTTTTGAGATATCCTAACCAAACTCACAGGAAATCAATTTGATGTGGTTTTACGCATAGTGACCAAAGTTGGTTCAAATCGGTCGACTATATCTTATAGCTGCCATAGGAACGATCGGTTGAAAATCAAGTGTTAGTATGAAAAGCTCTGTTGTTTTTTGGGATATATCAACCAGTCTCACAGGTTGTATATCTTATAATGGGTTTTATATCCCTACCAAATTTGGTTCAAATCGTTCCATTATATCATATAGCTGTCATGGGACCGATCGGTGTAAGATCAAGCTTTAGTATGAAAAACTTTTTTGTTTTTTGAGATATTTTAACTAAGTATTTAGAAAATGCATTTATGATGGTCTAAGACATTCTAACCGAAGTTGGTTCAAATCGGTCCACTATATCATATAGCTGCCATAGGACCGATCGGTACAAAATCAAGTTTTAGTATAAAAAACTTTTTTATTTTTGGAGATATCTCAATCAATCTCATGAATTACGTTATTTTTATTGCCCCTTATATTCTTAAAAAATTTGGTTGAAATCGGACCACTATATCATATAGCTGCCATAGGAACAATAAATGCATATTCAGTCAGCTTAGTTAAAATATCTCAAATAACAAAAAAGTTTTTAATTTTAACACTTTAGTTTCCGCCGATTGTTCCTATGGCAACTATAAGATATAGTCGACCGATTTGAACCAACTTTGGTCACTATGCGTAAAACCACATCAAATTGATTTCCTGTGAGTTTGGTTAGGATATCTCAAAAAACACAAAAAATGTTCATACAAAAGGTTATGCCACTCTACAAGGAAGTCAAAAAAGTCGACAAAAACATGCCAAGACACAAAAAAATATTATATCGCCGTCTCTCCACAGGTTTTCATAAGACATATCTTAAACGACGCTCAAATAATGCAGCTTTGCAAAAAAAAATCTGAACCCCCGTTCAGATTTTTTTTCGAGTTTTCCTTGAATTTAAAAACAAAAAAAAGCTAAAAAAAAAGATTAAAAAAAAACAACATTTTCTTAATTCAAAAATTAATAGCTCTTTAACTACTAACTTTAATCTTAGACTGTGTATAGATTATTTATAGGTATATTCATTAGCTTTCAGGAAAAGTAAAGCTTTTGAATATCGGTTTTGACATTCGGGTATAATGATGACAAAAGTGGGCTTACCTCTAAAAAAAGCATTAAAAAAACAGCCAAATTTCAAAAAATTCTAAACAAAAAAAATTCTGCCATAGAAAAAAAAAAAAAAATGTTTTTCGGTGTTTGGGGCCCCAAATCTAACCAAAAAAGTCGGTTTGGTCCAATTCAGAATTGGGCTGTTGCCTAGTGTTATTCGTTTCTTTTACCAAAAATGTTATCTATCTTAATCAGCGCTGCCCAGCCTCCTATGCAGTAAGTATAGGATTTGTCTCTGCCGGCGTTCTGCTGCACATACACAGTTTAAACACATTTCAACGGGAAACATTAAATAATAGGATTTATTTAGTTTTGCAGGGTATGTTCGTGTGTGTGTGTATGTGTTTGTATGTGTGTGTATGTGTTTGTATGAGTGTACGTACAGTATGTCAACTAATTGTTTGCAAAATGAAAAAAGGCACACAGATTCAACTTTAACTTAAAAATTTTGTGGTATCGGGAATTTTTTTTTTAAATTTTATTTTGCAGGTCTGTATATTATTGTATTACTTATAGATAAAACCAAAAAAATTAATTAAAATAAGTCAAATAACAAAAATAACACAAGAAATACAAAAAATGGCATATTTTATACTGACAATTAATTGTTTGCAAAATGGCGTAAAATAGAAAAATTGGAAGAAAAATAATCAAATATGTATTGTTTTTGCTCCTAGCCTCTATCCCAGCTTGATAACGACGCGACATGGACTGATCACGTGCCTGGAACATGGTAGATCTGACCATTCCTCCTGTACGGCGTTAATTAATCACTTTTGTATGTACCCTAATCTTTGAAAATGTCCACAAATTTTGATTGGGGCTCAAGTCAGGGCTCTGGGCAGAGGTATCTATAGCCATGCTGCAGGGGAACAGCGCCCAGGTCCGGCACAGCAGGGATTTGTTCTTAGGATCGTTGGCCTAAGACATTTGTGTTTCGGCTTTTGGGGACCAGAGGGGACAAGATTTGCTGCACCTTTCGTCAATTCGATTGTAAGCATGTCTAAGTAAAACTTCTTGATCCTTATATTGTTGAAAATGTGCAGCACTCCAACCTAGTTTGTCGATAAACAACCCCATACCATAACACCATAGCTTAAGAAACTCTTGACATTTGCAAATAATCACGAAAATAAGCCAGCGGACTACTGCGATAACATTGTTTTTTGTGATGAGTCAAATATAATGTTATGTTGTCCCGATGGACCAAATAAAGTTTTCCATAAACCCAAAACAGCGCTAAAAGAGTGCCCACATAGTGCCAACAGTGAAGTTTCACAAGCTATGTTGTTATGGTATGGGGCTATTTATCGTCAAAAAAGGTTGGAGTGCTGCAAATTTAATAAACCAATGAATCATCGCACATTTGAATTTCGACTTAACATAACAAAGTTGATATTATAAATGATAAGGACATAACAGGATATGCATTCTTTTTGGATATAATAAGCTTAATATATGTACTATTAAATAATATAAAGATCTATTTTTAATATATTATTATAGCAATTTTTTGATCGAATTAAATTTTTACATATGCTATTCTTATTATTTCGCACACGTCTGTATATAACAAGTTTGAAGTTTCTAGTTATTATAAGCTCTAAGATCGATGAGTTCAAACAGACGGACAGACAGACATACACACTCACATGCACAAATACGCAAAAAAATACAAATAGAACAAGGGTCCCTTGCTCGCAGTGGGGTTCGGTTACAGTCGATCACGGTGTATTAAGGTATATTATAATAAAAGTTAAATTTCGACCGATTGTTCCTATGGCACCTATATGATATAGGGAACAGATTTGAACTAACTTTGATCTGGAGAAATAAGTACAACCTTAATGCATATTCTGTAAGTTTCGTTAAGATAAATAAAAATTAATGTATACAAAAACTTGAATTATGAGCGATTGGTACTATGGCAACTATATGATAAAGTGTTCCGATGAATAATATAAGCCAATTGTATATGTCAGATTGGTTAAGAAATATCAAAATCCAAGAAGCTTACCATACTAAATATTAACGTGACAGCTTTATAATACAGATGTCAGAACAAAAAAAAAGTCTTGATAGGCGTACGGTATCCAGGAAAGTATAAGTTACAAGTTTGAAGTCAATAGCTCTTATTGTCTCTGAGATCGAAGCGTTAAAACAGACGGACAGACAGACGAAAAGGGCTACATAAAATGGTCTTTAAAAATCAATAGTAAATTACTTACTTTCTAACTTACTGTGCACTATCCCGCAAAATTAAGATTATTTTCAGGGCAAATTATAGTGTATTCCCATGCAAAAAATGAAATGAGAATAAAAAAAGAAAATGAGCAAAATAAAAGGAAAAATTATAAATTACGTGTCAAAGCAGCAAGCGAAGCTCCTTAAAGGCTTGAGGATAGTTGCGGCTGTGATTATTACCTATTTTACACTAAAGTCACAAAGCAAAGTCGCTAACTGCTTCAGAAGGTTCGTTCTCACCGCATCAGTCACTAGCTGGTAGCTGAGTTGTTTTGACAAACGTTTGTACGTGGGCTGCCTTTTATATTTCTTGCCTAGTGCTTTTCTAGTGTGGCCAGGCGTAATTTAATGTTTTCATTGAAAAGTTTGGTATTTTTTGACATAAATTCACTCAGAACAGTTTAAAATAATAGTCAGATTTTTGCTGTTTACGGTTACTTTAAAAGTTCATTTCGCCAAAATCATGGAGTTAAGCCGTGAACATTTTCGTGCAATTATTTTTCACAGTTTTAAACGTGGATTAACCAGGCAAGAATGCTTTGATGAACTTAAATCGATATATGACGATCAAGCACCATCCTTAAGTACTGTAAAAAACTGGTACAATGAATTTTCACGTGGGCGCAGATCGCTCACTGACGCATCTCGCGAAGGTCGTCCAAAAACAGTTGTTGTGCCAGCAAATGTCGATGCAGTGCGCGTAATGATTGAGCAAGATCGACATGTTACATACCGTGAGATTCAGGCATCCTTGGGCATAAGTTCCACCAGCGTACATTCAATATTACATGAATGCTTAGTCGTAAAAAAGCTTTGTTCGCGTTGGATACCCCATAATCTGACAATTGATCAAAAAGAGGCACGTGTCGATTGGTGCAAGAAAATGATCAAAAAATTCAGTGCCGGGACTTCCAAAGATGTCTACAAAATCGTTACAGGTGACAAATCATGGATTTATGCATATGAGCCCGAAACTAAACAGCAGTCGACCGTATGGGTCTTTCAAAACGAGGAAAAGCCAACGAAAGTTGTTCGAGCAAGGAGCACTTCGAAGCAGATGGTGGCCTGTTTCTTCGAAATAACTGGTCATGTCGCCACCATTCCCTTAGAGAAGCGTAGAATGGTCAATTCTGAATGGTACACAGTCATTTGTTTGCCAGAAGTGTTTGGAGAAATGAGGAAAAGCAACAGCCGAAGACGAATCATTCTGCACCAAGACAATGCAAGTTCTCACAAGTCCAAGCAAACAAATGACTTTTTGAGCACTCAAATTATTGAATTGATGGGTCATCCGCCTTACAGTCCTGACTTGGCACCTAATGACTTCTTTTTGTTTCCTCACATCAAGAAAAAATTACGTGGCCAACGATTTACATCGCCAGAAGAAGCAGTAGGGCGTTTAAAAACCATGTTTTAGAGGTGTCTCAGGAGGAATGGAAAAATTGCTTTGAAAATTGGTTCGTTCGAATGCAAAAGTGTATTAATCACCAAGGAGAATATTTTGAAAAACAATAAAACCGTTTTCAACCACCAGTTTTAATTTTTTCATTATTAGGCCAGAAATATAAAAGGCAACCTACGTAATATCACAATTAAAAATTTATCTAAAATGAACTCAGCCAATGCTGAGATTCTCGAGGCTCTGACCGTACTTCAATGCATTGAAAATCTGGCGATGAGGATGAGGGAGCTGTTGCATTGTACAAGAACCAACTTCAAAAAGCCAATGCTTCCTTTTTATCCGCATCTAGTGCATTGATACCAGAGAAAGAGTCATTTGGATTGAAGTGAGCTTATTATGTTTATTGATGTAAATAGTTAGGTGGAACTAATGTTTCTTGCATAGAAACGGAGTCGCAGCTTTTGGGAGTTGGAAATGCCCAACGTTAACGATAATATATTCAAACAGCATTTTAAAATAGAGCGCAATAATTTTGAGGAGATAGTGGGGAAGCTACCACAATTGAAAAAAAAGACACGAGCTTCGACCCAGCATCCCATTGAAAAAACTTATAGCAATAGCTCTCTATACTCTTGGATCGTCTCATGTCCATTTCTGTGAGTGAGGCTCCATGGTTATTGAGAGACAGCGCCATCTCTGAAAATTCATGCATATTTTTCTCTAGCCGCGTATCTCCCCGATCCGATCAGACCATTCGTCTATAAGTACATGCTCCAGATTCTCCGTCAACTTTTTGCGCTAATAAAATTAAAATTGTTCACTAATAAAATTAAGGAATTCATGCATTAAATCTTTATTCACAAAATAAATTGCACTTACTCTTTTCGCTTGTCAACAGATTATATCAGTTTATTTTCCACTTGTCGAAAAATAGCGCTTCAATTTTCCAGTGTTGCAAAATATAAAATTAATAATGTTATCACTCTGTTAATTACATTTTATTTACCAAAACTGGTTCCGACAGTCCCTACGACCACGGTTGCCACAATAGGTGTTTCTGCACTAAAATTGGTTCTTTTTCTTCCTGATGGTGCAATGGCACTTTTTTATTGGAATTGGCTCTTTTTTAAGCTTCAACAGGAGTTTCTTGAAAACTATAAGGAATGCAATTTAGATCTAAATATTTTCGGTAACAAAAATAAAAATGTATTATACTGAAATTTCCAAAACATGTACTTTTTAACATCGCAGAAAAGAGTACGTAAACTTTGGTCTAAATCGTAGGTATTTTGTTAATTTCTCATAAATACTCACAATTTAAATATATTTTATTTAATAGAGTCGAATAAAACTTAAAAAATTTTGTTTTTAATTTGCTTAGTTTTCATGAATATATAATTATCTCTTTTTAAACATTTTTTTTTGCACATTTTTAATTTATTAAGTGACAACCGTGCCTACGACAGTCTCTAACAACAGCGGCAGTCACTATTTTAAACTCAACTGTCATGTTTTAGTATGAGCAGGGACTGAACTTGTGACTGCCACTAGATTTTTGTCGTTAGTGACTCCAGTGTAACATTTAAAATGTAGTCAAATTAAAATATTCCCTCAGGCTTCGCTTAAATCAAGATTGATATTGTTTAACGTGAAAGCGACTTCTTTTTTTGCGTATTTTTTTTTGTATTTATCTTGTTAACGAACAATCACTAACAATCAATTTTAGCACCAATTGTAGAACTAATCAAAAGCTACCAGTTTAGTTTTTAAATTTATATATTTTGATTGCATACGTAGGTCAATTCCGACATTAATGAGATGCACATATATCGATAGTTTGTGAGATATTTTCTGGCGATACAGATATAATTTTGCGATATTGCATGCCCAATTTGTAACCCCTTTTATCTTTTATCTATAAGATTCTTGACTATTATGGTACATTACTTTAAACACCTTTATCTCTAAAACTATAGGAGTTAGAGCAACTAAATTTGGTTGCAATATTCCTAGGATGTTGACCTATATCAATTTTTTTTTAAGTTGGACCACGCCCACGTAAATTATATAAAATCGAATAACAAGAGCAATTTTAAAGCTACATCCTTGATACTTGGCACACAGGATGGGGAGACGAGTCCTGACGTGTGCTTTATCAGATCAATTAATAAACAGATTAGATATTTGAGGAAATATGATGTATGGCGGGCATTTAATCACCTGGATTTCAGAGACTATCAGGGGTACTACAGAAATCGAAACCAACCGAAAATCTCCCGGAAATGTATGGAGATTTGAGAGATTTTCGGTTGGTTTTCAAGTTTGTTTTTGGCCACGCCCGCCAATTTTACTGTAATCGATAAAAAATCCAATTACAAGGCCAATTTAATAGTTAGAGATTTTAAATTCAGCACACGTATATTTTATCTTAATGATGTATGTTGAAAATTTCATTGCGATCGGATAATAAACAACGAATATATTAAGCAATTAAGTTTCGGTTTGCCCGCCGTAGTACGAACAGTCTGGAGGGGTGGGGGTAACAGCAGGTACACATGTTATGTTAATGTTATAATAACATAATATAATTTTTATCAATGTTATATTAAAATAGTATAATTTATGTTAGATATGTTATATGAATGTTATGTTAATTAATTTTATGTTAATATACATTTCTTCTGTTAATTCAATTGTTCATTAAATTATGTTAATATATAAATGTTCAATTAATTTTATGTTAGTTTTTTGAGCAAAGCTGGTATGCTTTAGTTTAAAAAATATTGTTCACACTATTTTGAAAAAGTGGGATTATCCTTTAAAGCACACCGTATTCCGTATTTTGATAGGTCGATTCTATCGAGAGATATGTTAAACATGAAGACCACCATAGAAAAAATTCACTACATTTTACTATTTCGTTTTGATAAAGGCAAGGCAATATTGGGAATGATGTTTCTCGTCTCGATACTGTCCCCGATAAAAATGCACAAATTTGGTTTTGAAGATTCCATTCTGGAAATTTCGTCGTTAATGATGGCCCTAGCGCCGGTAGATATTTCCGATAAGATCGTGGAGACATTTGAAGCAGACCGCCATGTCAGTAGTCATAACATCGCCCAAGAGCTTAACCGTGACCATTAGAGCTACCATGAATAAAATTGATTTATTTCATAAACAATTGTTAACAATAAGACCGTATAGCGTTCCATCAGGACAACGCTAGACCACAGACATCAACAATGACACTCATCAAACTTAGCGAGCTAAGGAAGGAAGTTTTAATGCATCCACTGTATAGTCTGGATCTAGCACCAAGCTATTATCATCACTTTTTGAAATTACAAAATTTTCTTAATAGCAAAAAAATCAATCCATTAAGGACTGTGAAACTATATTGGTCGACTTTTTTTACAACAAGGATCAGAGCTTTTTCTAGAGTGGAATCTTTGATGCAATTTAACATGTAATAATACTTATACTAATATAAACTTTGTGTAACCTAACCATCAATGCGATTGCTATGAGTTGAAAGTTAACATAAGTAGCAAAGCAGTAGTGATGGTAAAATAGAGGGCTTCCACTATGACTCTTGTATAAGAGTAAGGATGTGTGCGTTTGAGTGGCGGCTTAACTCAATAAGCCGTTTCAGTTCAGTGGACTTCAAAGTGATTTGTAGGCTATTAGAATGAGGTCACTGTAAATTTAGACATTGGGTCAGGTGAAACGGCTTAACAATAATTTTATCCAAAAATGTATGTAAATTATTATGTTTTAATAAAGTTTCTTTCTCTAACCATGCTCCTTGTTGTTTTGTTTCTTGCAGCTGCCAGTACTATGTGAAAACACATCCGTGGGTTTTGGCCTATCAGGGCGTTATCACATTCTTTGTTTTGGCTAACTTTACGCTGGCGACGTTTATGGACCCAGGCATTATACCCAAAGGTATGTAGCGTGCTAAACGGTACCCAACGCCTTCCGCACAGCCTAAAGTTTGACTGCATTCTAGCCTCGCCCGACGAAGACTGCGAAGAGGAGTTCCGTGCACCTCTCTACAAGAATGCCGAAATTAACGGCATCACTGTAAAAATGAAATGGTGCGTCACCTGCAAGTTTTATCGCCCGCCTCGCTGTTCACACTGCTCCGTCTGCAATCATTGTATAGAGGTTGATAAATTCCTTATTAACGAGTATATCACGGTCTCTAAGATATTTCTCTTCTTTTCCAGACATTCGATCATCACTGTCCCTGGGTAAATAATTGCATTGGGAGACGCAATTACAGGTTCTTCTTCTTCTTCCTCGTATCTCTCTCCATCCATATGCTGAGCATATTCTCGCTTTGCCTGTTTTACGTGCTAAAAGTTATGCCCAGCATCAAACAAACGGCGCCCATTGTCGCGTATCCTTTTTATACAAACAAAAATTACTTAACAATCTACTTCTTATTTTTAGACTTTCATACAATAAGTTTAATTTAATTTAGTATGTTGTTAATTTGTTGATGAGAATATTGTTTGTCTTTCCTCTCAGACTTAACACACTTTAATTTACTTAAAATCTCCAATATGGTATATGGTAGATTTGCAACTAATTACTACGATCTTATGTAAATTTGAATTATGTCTACCTTCAGTACATCTTACGAAAGATTGGTTTAAATTAACTTTGAACTCACTTGTTGGTTAATAGTATGATTCTAATGGGTCTCGTCACAGTGCTGGCGATACCAATATTTGGCCTTACTGGATTCCATATGGTATTGGTATCTCGGGGTCGCACCACAAACGAACAGGTGACAGGCAAGTTCAAAGGCGGTTACAATCCGTTCTCTCGTGGCTGTTGGCACAACTGTTGCTACACACAGTTCGGACCGCAATATCCTAGGTAATAAACACTTGATAAATATTGGTTAGGAATTTGGATCAAACTGTTTTTTTTTTTATGTATGCAGCCTGCTGAAGCCTAAGAAGTATGCATCACGACGATCTCAGACGCAAAATCAAGCAATAAGTACTATATGCAACGATCGGACCAATCAACAGACCAACTCCGGTAGCGGAACCGGAACCGGAGGCAATGGTAGCACAGCTGTCGGCGTCGACAGTGGCATGCGCGGCACTTCGGTACAATATTCACCCCGCTCCTACTACGATACGAGTCGGAAGAAGCGCGGAATTCAGGTAAAGACTTATATGGCCGAGGGCAATGGTTATAATCAACGGTCGGGCAGCACAACGCTTTATAGTAAGGTGGGTAACATTTTGCAAACCAAAACGAAACATTGCAGAAATTGCTATGCAAATCCAATAAAATAATCTGTATATTTATAACAATATAACCATATTTAATTGTGTATCTATCACTATCTGCATCTGTATCTGTATAAGTAACTTAGATGAGTGACGACAACAATTAACATTTGAACTGTTGTCAACACTTGTTGCCTTGTCTCGTATATTCATTTCATTGTATTTGTATAATTTTATTTGCTTCAACTGTATATTTAGTTTTTATTATCTCTAACTGCAGCTTTACCTTTGTATTGATTAATTTAGTTGCTGGTATCTATTATTGTTTGTTAATAACCGCTATCCAGTTTCTGTGCTTTGACTTATACAACATTAATTATCATGTTCGAAGTAGATATTATGTTAATAAAATAGAATTGTCAGCTGCTATAAGCTATTGCTTCTTTAGATTATTATCAAATGAAGGATATTAATCACAACCCGTCTATAGTATCACACAAAAAAAAACCTCTACACAAGGTAAAAGTCTAGTGACGAAAGCATATTATATCCCCAAAATGACTAATATCCCATTTTGTTACGAACGAAAATAAGTTTAATAGTATAAAAATATTTAATAAATATAATAAAAACAATACCTGAAAATTGGAATTCTGCAGTGTGCGGAAAAAGTGTGAGCTTTTTTGCATATAAAAATTACTTTTTGCGCAGTGCCGCATTTCAATTGTCAGGTATTGTTTTTATACCCTGAGCCCATTAAAAATGGGCAAAAAAGGGTATAATGCATTTGGCAGAATGTATGTAACAGGCAGAAGGGGGCGTGGCAGACCCCAAAAAGTATATATATTCTTGATCAGGATCAACAGTCGAGTCGATTGAGCCATGTCCGTCTGTCTGTCCGTCTGTCCGTCTGTCTGTCCGTCTGTTTGAACGCGTCGATCTTAGAAACCATAAGAGCTAGAGACTTCAAACTTGGTATGTAGGTTCCTGGATACCGTACGCAGATCAAGTTTGTTTTTATTTTTGGATCGGACAACTATATCATATAGCTGCCATAGGAACGATACATCGAAAATGAAGTTTTTGTATGAAAAGCTTCTTTAATTTTTGAGATATCTCAACCAATCTCACACGATATATATTTGGGGTGGTATTATACATCCTGACCAAATTTGGTCCAAATCGGCCCACTATATCATATAGCTGTCATACAGTCGCTCTGCCGAAAATCAAGTTTTAGTATGAAAAAGTTTTTTGTTTTTTGAGATATCGTAACCAAACTGATAGAATATGTATCTGGGCTGGTATTATACATCCTGACCATGTTTGGTCGAAATCGGTTCCATATATCATATAGCTGTCATACAGACGATCTGCCGAAAATCAAGTTTTAGTATGAAAAAGTTTTTTGATTTTTGAGATATCTTAACCAAACTGATAGAATATGCATTTATGTTGGTTTTGTACATTCTGACCAGATTTGGTTCAGATCGGTTCCATATATCATATAGCTGCCATTGGAATAATTGGTCGAAAATCAACATTTATAAAAAAGTACCTGGGCTCAGGGTATGCTACTGTCGAGCGTGCTCGACTGTAGCCGCACCTCAGCGCGAGCGAAGCGAGTAGGGGGCGGAGCCCCCTTGTTTTTATATATATTAATTTAATATTTATACCCTGAGCCCATTGAAAATGGGCAAAAAAGGGTAAAATGCATTTGGCAGAATGTATGTAACAGGAAAAAGGGGGCGTGGCAGACCCCCCAATGTATATATATTCTTGATCAGGATCAACAGCCGAGTCGATTGAGCCATGTCCGTCTGTCTGTCCTTCTGTCCGTCCGTCTGTTTGAACGCGTCGATCTCAGAAACCATAAGAGCTAGAGACTTCAAACTCGGTATGTAGATTGCTGGATACCGTACGCAGATCAAGTTTGTTTTTATTTTTGGATTGGATCACTATATTATATAGCTGCCATAGGAACGATACATCGAAAATCAAGTTTTAGTATGAAAAACTTTTATGTCTGTTGAGATATTAGAACCAAACTGATAGAATATGTATCTGGGCTGGTATTCTACATCCTGACTAAATAGGGTTCAATTCGGACCACTATATCATATAGCTGCCATAGGACCGATACATCGAAAATCAAGTTTTAGTATGAAAAAGTTTTTTGTTTAATGAGTTATTAGAACCAATCTGATAGAATATGCATCTGGGCTGGTATTCTACATCATGACCCAATTTGGTTCAAATCAGTCCACTATATCATATAGCTACAATACAGACGCTCAATCGAAAATTAGGTCTTAGTATAAAAAGTACAGGGGGCGAAGCCCCCTTGTTATACCCTGAGCCCATTAAAAATGGGCAAAAAAGGGTATAATGCATTTGGCAGAATGTATGTAACAGGCAGAAGGGGGCGTGGCAGACCCCCAAAAGTATATATATTCTTGATCAGGATCAACAGTCGAGTCGATTGAGCCATGTCCGTCTGTCTGTCCGTCTGTTTGAACGCGTCGATCTCAGAAACCATAAGAGCTAGAGACTTCAAACTTGGTATGTAGGTTCCTGTATACCGTACGCAGATCAAGTTTGTTTTTTTTTTTGGATCGGACAACTATATCATATAGCTGCCATAGGAACGATACATCGAAACTGAAGTTTTTGTATGAAAAGCTTCTTTAATTTTTGAGATATCTCAACCAATCTTACACGATATATATTTGGGGTGGTATTATACATCCTGACCAAATTTGGTCCAAATCGGCCCACTATATCATATAGCTGTCATACAGTCGCTCTGACGAAAATCAAGTTTTAGTATGAAAAAGTTTTTTGTTTTTTGAGATATCGTAACCAAACTGATAGAATATGTATCTGGGTTGGTATTATACATCCTGACCAAGTTTGGTCCAAATCGGCCCACTATATCATATAGCTGTCATACAGACGATCTGCCGAAAATCAAGTTTTAGTATGAAAAAGTTTTTTGTTTTTTGAGATATCTTAACCAAACTGATAGAATATGCATTTATGTTGGTTTTGTACATTCTGACCAGATTTGGTTCAGATCGGTTCCATATATCATATAGCTGCCATTGGAATAATTGGTCGAAAATCAACATTTATAAAAGAGTACCTGGGCTCAGGGTATCCTACTGTCGAGCGTGCTCGACTGTAGCCGCACCTCACCGCGAGCGAAGCGAGCCGGGGGTAGGCGAGCGGAGCGAGTAGGGGGCGGAGCCCCCTTGTTTTATATTGAACTTAATTTCGTTCGTCACAAAATGGGATATCAGAAATGTTGCGGCTCGAATATGCTTTCGCCATTAGACTTTTACCTTGTGTAGGTTTTTTTTGTGTGATATCAGAAATTTTAGCAATTGCTTTTGCTTTTGACATTGTAACTTTATCATTAATGCCGGCAGATAGTAAAATGTATAAATAATTTTATTTTTATATATTTTAAATAAATTTTTTTCTTTAATTATAAAGAAAAATAGAAGTCTTCGCCCCCATTCAATTCGTTTAAGTTGCTACAGTCGAGCATACTTGACTGTCGGAGACCCCGTACTTACTATGGAAAATAAAGTTGTTCATACTAAGACTTGATTTTCGCCCGATCGGCCCTATGACAGCTATATGATATAATGGTCCGATTTGAACCAATTTTGGCCAGGATCTATAAGTTTGATTTAAATGCATATTCTATTAGATTGGTTACAATATCTCATAAAAAAAAAAAAAAAAATTTTCATGCTAAAACTTAATATTGGACCGATCGGTCCTATGACAGCTATATGATATAGTAGTCCGATTTGAATCAACTTCAGTCAGGATATATAGAACTAAGTTAAATGCGTATTGTATTAGTTTGCTTGAGATATCTCATAAAATCAAAAAGCTTTTCGTACTAAATCGTGATTTTCGACCGATAGAAAAATGTCTTTATTCAGCTAACAGGTAATATCTTCCAAACTCCTCAGCCAAAATTTATGTATCATATACCAAAAAACTCGAAACTTAACGTTTTACAACATATTGTAAATAGAGCCGTTTGTCATAATTCGGCAAAAAGTAAGCTATAAATCCTCATTTGACCTGTAAACTGTTACTTGAGTACTTTAGAAATATAAATTAAAGGTACGCCTAAAAGCCTTTAAAAATAACTTTACAATGATATATAGTACATATATGTAGCTTTTACGGTTTGGAAACTGCCGGGGTTTCAATTTTAACGGGAAAAGCGTTTTCCCGCTAAACTAGCGGGAAATTCAAAAAGTCGTAGAACAAACATTTCTTGATTTTTGAAAGGGAATAAATCCCCATCATAACATATAAGCTTATTTAGCGCTTTGATGCAAACAGACAAACAATTTTTTCATTTCATTTTGAGAAGTCCACTAAAAATTTCAAATTTAATTATCTTTTAAACAAGTTGTCGGATTTGGGTGATCGAGGTATCATTCGACGCGTGTTTTTTTGATTCGAACTTTTAAATTCCAAATTTTACCAAAAGGTCCCAACGGCCCCATTAGCTGCAATCGTTTAAATTTTGCCCCTCCCACTTACACCCCCGTATCTCGTGAACCGGTAAGTTAGAAAAAGTTCTAGTATGCCATTTTGTAAGTTAGGACTAAACCTTAAGATCGGTATATAGCTCGATCTGTCATAGCAAATTTTCCATATTAGCTGTATATATTGCTAGTCGCCTTTTGCTGTGATATCTAAAGTGCACCATAGGTCTACACTGCCTTCAGTCACAGAAATGCGTACACACACTGGTTGCTCAAGATCTTTTAGTCTCTGAAGGACAAACTGACCAAATTTGGTTCACATCGGACCACTGCATCATATAGCTGTCATACAGACTCTCAATTGAAAATCAAGTTTTAATATGAACAAGTTTTTTGTTTTTGACATATCTTAACCAAACTGATAAAATATGCATTTTAGTTGGTTTTATATATTCTATTTTATATCACTACCACTGAATGTTTGCCTGTCGTCAGCAAAATATTGAAGAGCTTCCGCTGGGTGACATCTGTTTTACTCCATAAGCCCCGTAGTTTTAAGGATTATGGTCACTAGAAGTTAACCTCTTGGGGTGTGCTATTCAAGTAAATCGGAGGGTCATATAAGTGAAAACTTCTATTGATTGTACCCAAAATTGTAAATTAAACGCACAGTTTGCTTGTCCGTTTGATCCCCAGTAAAACGAAACAACAACCACACAGCAAATGCTTGATGTGAGTTGTGAGGCGCTGGGTACAAAACTAACCACACAGCAACAATCGCGACGCATAGAAACATAATTGTGTTCATCAAATAAAAGCAATTTATGACTTCAGAAGTTGTGTTTATTGTCGATGTTATTTATAGTCCACCGCTGCTTTAAATGTTGCTTTACCCACGTACACTTCCATATCCCATGAACCAGGCAAGTAACCAAAAGTCTTAGTTTGCACTATCAGTGACCTTTATAACACGAGCTGATCGAACTATCACACAGCAGTAAAAACCGCTCGATTAGTGTATATTATTTCAAATTTTCAAACTTTGATTGGTTTTTGTTTTAATCTTGTTAAAATTATTTTCTTTTGAATTTTTTCACATCATTCAGTAGTAATATGATCTATGCATATATATTCTCACAATATGTGAAACTTAAAATGACAATGATATCTTAGGATTAAAAGTTTTCATAAATGTCACAGAAAGCCACTTGGTATTCAGCGCCATAATCTGCATTTTGTATTAAAAATTTTTGGTGGATGTTTATAGAATTTCGCAAAATTTTTAAGAAAATACAAATTTTTCTTGCCACTTTAATAAATATTGACTCATCTTACAACAAGTTATGGATCACAAATTTCCGCCGTAAAAGATTTAAAAGATAAAATAATCTTATAGTTTTGAAAATTAAGTTTCGATATGCACATTTATTTAGTTATGTTAAGTGCTGTTAATTAATTTTGATTTGTGTAATTGTCGGCTATCATCCATTTAAGGAAAACATTTTCAGTTCATACAAAACTTCCGAAAACCGAAGAAATTATTTACTTATTTCATATTTTATTCTTAATTTGTTGTGCTTCTTTGGCAATTGCTTACAGTCTACATATAAAGCTTCGTTTCCACAACCTTTTTACGTTCAGCGTTTTTTACAGTATTATTTGCTTATATTTATTTTTATTATATTTACATGCATGCCGTTTTGAATTTTTAAGTTCTTTAATTTGAATTTTTGGGTTAAGCTTTTGCCTATTAGTAAATATATATTCACTTGCAGACTGTTGTGAATATATTGCAGTAGCTTGATAGAAAACATATGAAAAAAATTGGTCAAAACAAAACTACACTTTCTGCAAGCACCGAAAAAGGTAAAAAAAAAAAGGAATAAAAACAACAGAAAATATTACCAAAGCCATTTTTATATGTATTTGGAATTCTATAATTTTATATTGATTTTCATATTGATTGACATTGATTGAATTGATTGACTTGAATTTTGTCACATAATTTTTCTATTTGGTTTCTTCACCACAAATTAAATACTCTAATCTATATAACCAACATAATTATGTTTCACAGCTCTCTATAACCCCTCATTATCTTTTTTCTATTCTCTTCGCTTTATTTTGATCTGTTGGATCGGCGAATTCGATAAAATGCATACAATTTCTCTGAGCAATTTGTTTCTCTGTGCTATAGAGTCTATTTGCAGTCCTCTTTCAAGTTTATTAACTTCATGAAATGCAAAATAAGAATTTAAGAAGGAAGAGTTATGTATCTTAAGCACGCCAAAGACTTAATATCCTTGGAGAGCCTTTTATTTATTGTTCGCCTGATCATTTTTATGGCAGCTGTTGAATATATGATTAATACGATTTTAACCAGATACTGTCTGGATATAAGTGTATTGAATAAGTATTATGATATAGGAATCCGATCCGGCCGGTTCTAACACATATATTGCCTGCAACAAAAGACGGACGGAAATTTCATTATGATGGCTTCAAATCTGAGATTACATAATAACACACTGATAGACATGGCTTTATCAACACAGCTCAATCGCCTGATCAAGAATATGTATGCAACATGGAGTCATCCACGCCTCCATTAATGCGTTACACACCTCATGAAAACATTATAAAAGCTTCTACAAGAGTATAAAAACATGATTCGTTGGATTCGGAATACTTAGGCACTGTGCGTTATAAATTTATATAATGGGAACATAACCGGCACAAAACACTTCTGCTGAGATCTAGCGTTCAGCATATGGCAATTAGCATTCATTTGTCACAATTTTCGTTTTCATTTGGTTTCAAGTACATTCCAAAAATCGATCAATCGTAACTACTCGTCTATGTAAGCCTAGGTTTGAGCACGCTCTATATGTGGGATACAACCGTTAACTAATACCTTTATATTTTTACACACTTTTTATTTCATGTACAGCTGTCACCAGGGCGTGAGTGCTCCGACACGGACTTGGATCCGCCACCAGCTTCACAGAGTCAAGACTGCGAACCGACGCCGCCACTTCAGCGCCACAACTCCAGCAACTTCTACCTTCCCCAAGTAAGTGATACGGTGCCGCCGGGTATTAACATGAGTAATATAAATATAAACAACGGAAACATTGCAAGCGGCGCGGGTGGCGCGCCCAATTCGTCGCAGGTTAGTGGTGGTGGTGGTGAATCCCCACGACACCTACGCATGTATCATCCACGCCATAGTCCGCATGCGCGACCCGGGTAAGTAGCTGCGCCTGCTCCCGATTATCTATATACTCATATTCAACATCCAATTTAAGGGGCCTAGACCCACAGCGAGGCTACACGAGCGACGCACTTTCACCCGACCATCCAGGCGGTGGTTACGTTGTCAGCGGAGCTATCAACGGTCAGCAGGGCATATCAGTAGCACAAAACCAACGTGGTGGAAACACAACGGCCACGCCCACCATGCAGCAACGAATTAAGCCCTTGGGCGTGGCAACACCACTTGTCGTGGCTAGTCCAGTGAGAAGGTAAGTGCAAAATTTCACAGGAAACATCGTCGAATATTTCAGGCATTAAAACTGAATCAGCTAGTCATCCATTTGTCGAAACGCTTGTTGCAACTATTGATTGTTCAATTGCTTCAATTTGTTATTGTTGTTGACAATGCATCTGCTTAAATTTTCGAATATTTCCATTTTGTATTTGTTGTTGTACTTTTACACAAACATACATACAGGCTATTTATCGTCAAATTAGGTTGAAGTGCTGCACATTTTCAACAATATCAGGATCAAGAAGTTTTATTTGAAAAAACTTAAATACAAATGTCTTAGGACAACGATCCTAAAAACAAATCTCTGCTGTGCCGGACCTGGACGCTGTACCACTGCAGCAAGGCTACAGATATCTGTGCCCAGAGCCCTGACTTAAGCCCCATTGAAAATTTGTTGGCATTTTTAAGATAATGGTACCCACTCGGAGCCCATGTGTCAAAAGGGCTTTAATTAAAGCCATGTCGCGACGTTATCAAGCTAGAATAGAGGGTAGGAGTTAGAACAATACATATTTAATTATTACAAAAAATTTTTTTTTTTCAAAAAAGTGACCATACTACAAAATATGTAAGTTTAAAATTGAGCTTGTGTGCTTTTTTCATTTTGCAAACAATAAGTTGAGATACTGCATGCTCAGACTCATGTATGTATAGGATGTAAGTATTTGTATTTTTGATGATGACATAAAATTGTTATTCAATTGCTTTCCCATCGTGTAATTTGTTTTAATGAAGTCTGTTTTATACCACTTACTCATGCCTTAACAAAGCCTAAAGCTTTTCTCTTTCTTGCACATGGGCACGCTGAAAAGTAATCGGCTATGTTTTATTAAATTTTTTAATATTTTTGAATTAGACTTAATTTTGTTCGTCACAAAATGGGATATCACAAATTTTGGGTCTCAAATAAGAAATTTTTTGCAATTGATTTTTCCTTTAACATTGTAACTTTATCATTAATGCAGGCAGATAGTAAAATATATAAACAATTTTATTTTTATATATTTTAAATCAATTTTCTTCTTTAATTAGAAAGAACAAGGGGGCTCCGCCCCCTACTCGCTCCGCTCGCCTACCCCCGGCTCGCTTCGCTCGCGGTGAGGTGCGGCTACAGTCGAGCACGCTCGACAGTAGGATACCCTGAGCCCAGGTACTCTTTTATAAATGTTGATTTTCGACCAATTATTCCAATGGCAGCTATATGATATATGGAACCGATCTGAACCAAATCTGGTCAGAATGTACAAAACCAACATAAATGCATATTCTATCAGTTTGGTTAAGATATCTCAAAAAACAAAAAACTTTTTCATACTAAAACTTGATTTTCGGCAGATCGTCTGTATGACAGCTATATGATATAGTGGGCCGATTTGGACCAAACTTGGTCAGGATGTATAATACCAACCCAGATACATATTCTATCAGTTTGGTTACGATATCTCAAAAAACAAAAAACTTTTTCATACTAAAACTTGATTTTCGTCAGAGCGACTGTATGACAGCTATATGATATAGTGGGCCGATTTGGACCAAATTTGGTCAGGATGTATAATACCACCCCAAATATATATCGTGTAAGATTGGTTGAGATATCTCAAAAATTAAAGAAGCTTTTCATACAAAAACTTCAGTTTCGATGTATCGTTCCTATGGCAGCTATATGATATAGTTGTCCGATCCAAAAAAAAAAACAAACTTGATCTGCGTACGGTATACAGGAACCTACATACCAAGTTTGAAGTCTCTAGCTCTTATGGTTTCTGAGATCGACGCGTTCAAACAGACGGACAGACAGACGGACATGGCTCAATCGACTCGACTGTTGATCCTGATCAAGAATATATATACTTTTGGGGGTCTGCCACGCCCCCTTCTGCCTGTTACATACATTCTGCCAAATGCATTATACCCTTTTTTGCCCATTTTTAATGGGCTCAGGGTATAAAAATAGGAGGCTCCGCCCCCGCTCGATTCGTTTGAGTTGCTACAGTCGAGCATACTTGACTGTCGGAGACCCCGTACTTACTATGGAAAATAAAGTTTTTCATACTAAGACTTGATTTTCGCCCGATCGGTCCTATGACAGCTATTTGATATAGTGGTCCGATTTGAACTAACTTTGGTCAGGATCTATAAAACTAAGTTAAATGCATATTTTATCAGTTTGGTTGAAATATCTCATAAAACCAAAAAGTTTTTCGAATTAAAACGTAATATTCGACTGATACAAAAATGTCTATATTCAGTTAATAGGTACTATCTTCCAAACACCTCAGCCAAAATTTATGTTACAAATACCAAAAAACGTGATAGTTTACGTTTTAAAACATATTAAAAATAAATAAAAATCGTTAGAAACGTGTTGACATAATTCGCCAAAAAGTAAACTAAAAACTTTATTTCACCTGTAAATTGTTACCTGTTACCGCTAAACTAGCGGGAAATTTAAAAAGTCGTAAAACAAACTTTTCTAGATTTTCAAAAAGGGATAAATCCTCATCATTACATCTAAGGCTTTTTAACGATTTAATGCATACAAACAACAGACAAACAAACAAACTGACTTTTCATATCATTTTGAGAAGTCCATTAAAAATTTCAAGAGTAATTATCTTTTGAACCAGTTATCGGATTTGGGTTATCAAGGTATCATTCGACGCGTGTTTTTTTAATTCGAATTTTTAAATTCCAAATTTTACCAAAAGGCCCCAACGGCCCCATTAGCTGCAATCGTTTAAATTTTGCCCCTCCCACTTACACTTCCGTATCTCGTGAACCAGGGGAGTTAGAAAAAGTAGTATTCCATTATGTAAGTTAGAACTAAACCTTTCGATCCGTTTATAAATCGATCTTATCGGACAGTTATAGCAAATTTTTCATATAAGCTGTATATATTGCTAGTCGCCTTTCGCACCCTTCGTGCTGCTTTCGTCACTAGAGCGAACTGCCGTCCGCTGTGATTTAGATTTCTGCTTCGTTTTTATAGTTCGTTGAACATTTTTGCAACAAAAATAAGAATTCTAGTGAGCTGCAAAGATACATATTTATTATCATCATCATCAATTTATTTATTTACCCAATTCAATCCAACATAGAAAAACATGATTACGTAATCATCAGCTCTTCGAAGTTCTTTTATAAAACTACTTTCAAGTAGTAGATGGCGAGAGAAAATCTGTGAATTCGCCTAATATAAATTCCAATCAATTAAGCTGGTCATTAAGAAAATGAGGAACCGCTGAATTAGACATATGTACTTGTCTTTAAGCTATGCTGACAAATAAAATAAGGTTTTCCAAAATATGTTTCCATCCTGCGTCTATTACTTTTCAGCTCGCATTTTGCACTCGTTACTCAAATTTGTGAATCATTCAAATGATAGTCGCCAGTCATTGAACCGCTAGCTTATGATAGATTGCGACAGGGTCACTTTATCTGTCTCTCTCGCTATTTTACATAGTTGTCTCTACCTTTCTTTTTCGTTTTTTATATCTATCTCCGTCTCATACACTCGCAGGTGCGTGCTTTTTTTGGTCCATCTCTGTTTCATTTATGTGTATAAACATTAATATTTTTTACACTGTTTTTTCACAATTTATTTCCACACTTTTTAATCTAATTATTTTTAAAATTTTCTTTTTTAATTTTCTTTGATTTTTTCTCGATGTAGTCAATACTCAAATTCCGAGAACAATTCTATTTCTTAGGCTAAGCTTACCAAAAAAAAAAAAAATAATAATAATAAAATAACATAAATAAAGCAATTCAAATAAAATATAAAAATATATAACTCTTATAAAAATTAATAATTAAACAGCAGAAATAACAAATTAAAACAAAATTAAACTAGATATTTAAAGAAAATGTGAAAAGTGAACGATTACAATGACGAATAAAATCACGAAATCTATTATTCATATGGACTTAAGTATATGTACATAAATGTGTAATCTAATAGTCGGAGCTCTGTGTAAAAGGAAAATGGACCTAATGAAAGGTTTAAGAAATGAGACAGGAACATCAACCAAGAGTATGCGTATATTTATTTCGGCTTTAACTTGTATTGTGGCAACAACAGACGACATATATATACTGTATCCGTCCATATAGTAGAAATCCATATAAACATTGACAGACTCATATATAAAAACGACTGCAATATAAGTTTCGCGATCAACAAACTGCCTATGCTTTCATTCGATTGGAGGTGAGTGCATCCTTGATTTTGGTGCGGTTTCATGTATTGCTTTACCATCAAGACAGTCGGTCAGTCGTCACATCACATTAATGCAAATAACTACTCAATTAAAGGCACTCAGCTCAGCAGGCTTTGCTCTTTATTCCGTCATTTGTCCTTGGATCTGGATAACAACAGCTCACTCATTCATATTCAAATACATAGATGTAAATGTCATAGCTCTTTATTCAATCAAGTCAGGCTAGTAGAAATATATTTCAAAGAAACAAACAAAAAAATTCTCGTATAAGTAGTATTTTTTTTGTCGTATACTCGCATTTTATATTTCAAATTTATTTCAACATATTTTGGCAATTTACAATTTAATTTTCGCAGAGCTGCGGTGCAAAATCCAAACCAAATTCGATAACATAAACAAACAGTATGAATAATAAGAACAAGCAGCAGTTGCATTCGCACTCGAATGCAAGTCGTGTCAGGTCGCTAGGGCTGGTAAACATGGCACTGCCACTAACTGTCGCGTCGCCACCACAACTGCGACATCGTCGCCATTTTCAATTTAATGGGATGCACTTTGAGGCTAACCCATTATCGCTACAATTGCCGCGGAGCGCCCAGGACGAAGACGCTGGCGATGCTCGATATAGTACAACAACAACAACATCGGAACAATGGCGGGATCCTTCGAACTTTTCATTTAAGCCCTTTCTGCGTGGCGGTGACAATTTAAGCGGTACAGAAACACAGCAACACGGTGGTGGCTACAACACACAGATACATCAGACCGGCGAGCGTGTGCCTTGGCGAGCCGAGCATGACAATGATTATGACAATGACAATGACATGGCCGGTGGAGAGGATGTCTACAGCGGCGGCGGCGGTAGAAGTAATGAGCGCGTGCATCATACTCTGCCCAAGTACAGCAGGTTTCCCTCCGATGATGAGTACAACAGAAACAACATTAATAATAACTACAACAATAACAATAACAGCTTAAGTAACAATAATGTCAGCAATAACTACGGTACATACAACAAAAACAACCTCAGTTGCAATAACAGTTTCAGTGAAACTAAAGACAACAACATTAAGAACGATAATGATAATAATGGTCTGGAGCAAAGACTCATCCTAACAGGATCAACACCAACACATCAGAGCACGCAAATAAAGGCAGCTGCAGTAACCGATTTCGATTCCAAGATGGACTACATAACTTTGGCAGGTTTCCTTCTCGGTTACCTCACATCAAATGTACTCTTTTTCCTGTGCTGGTACTTCAGCTGGCTGAAAGGGCAGGTAATGAAGTTGCGCAAGCATTTTCTTGGTCAATCAAATCTCTGGGAGTTCTTCGATTTTGAGGATACCACACGCTACTCAATGCAGACCAAGCTGATCCTTGCCCCCCTCATTCTCATCTGTAGCATTCTTTACTGTGTCGTTAACATTCTCCATTTGATGATTAAGCTGGTTCGCTCCGATGTGCCACGCACTGTCGTCGATATGGTGCATCGCATTGCCAAAAACTACTGGCCCTAGACACCACCAAGCATTGCGCCATGTGTAGCAACCGTGAGCTGATAAATGTCAATCAAACTTGAGTTGATTGTATTAACTAATGATTACCATTTTCTACGGTGTCAGCTTGCTAATTGACTACTTTATACAATTTGGTACTGGCAAAAGTTTCAATAAAGGTCTACTTTAAATTGGTGTTTACATAATTATTTACTGATTGCAATAGGTAACAACATAATAGTTTCTAACGAATTCCAATTTTGTTTTCCTTTTACAAATGACGAAAAACCACTAAAAAAAATTAAATATTAAATGTTTTTTCCATCGATTTATTCATACCAGCAAATAAATAGATCCTAATTATAAATAATGCTTCATTTATTCAGCTATTTAACTTATTCACATATGAGGTTGACAAAATATATACAATATCTATTTAATTTTCCCGGAATTTTATCTATTTGTTAAAATTGAAAAGTGCGAATAAAAACGTGATTAGTAGGTCAATAGACAATTTCGACTTAAATCGAACTACTATCTCATAAAAATGATTAGTCCAAAATAAAATACAGGAATAATTAAATAAAGTGGTTTTTTGTCAGTCGGGGGATTAAGTGTATCAGAATATTTAGGTTTGATACACACATTTCGACACCTTCTTGCGATCGTATGTTACATAAAATAAATTTTTCAGGTCACGTTTTTATAAATTTGTTGAGGTAGCTTCCAAATGTTATCCGCGCCTTTGATATGAATTTGTTCAATAATTAACAAACTAAATTGTTGATCAATAGTATACCCTTAATATAATAAAGATAGAATTTCCATTTTTTTTGTGGTTTGACCATGCGCTCACCTCTTTTGCCCATCATACCGTTTTTTTTTTTTTTTTTTTTGATAATTGCACATTTGCAACATGAGTATTTTTGTATAACATATTAATCCAAATGTTTTTGTTAATAATTGTTTAGCTCAACTTTTTCTATATATACATATTTCTGTATAATAGTAATACATTACTGAACATGAACACAGCTATTAGTATTTGAACTAAAATACACATCGACAATACTTTACAATATGTGGAATTGTGCAAACATATAACATGTGCTCACAAAAACATAAAATTCAACATGAAACCAAAACATATCAAAATAAATCATTTTGAACTATATAATACATACTATATTATGCACAATAATTGTTAGTCTAATAGACAGTATTTTGCAAATGGCTGATATTTAAACATTCTCAAAGTTTTCAAGCAAAATTATACCATACACAGCTCAGAGCGAGCTGCCTTTAAAAGGCTGCCAAAAGCCAGGAATAGGCGGAAAAATTTTTTCAAAAATATTTTCATGCCAGGTGAACATTTATTTAATGGAATAGTAAAGAAAAATTTTAAATATTAAAAGATAGTTTTGGGGTTAGTGCCGCATAAATCGAAAAATCGCCCATAGCCTATTGTAGCCTAACCATACCCATACATACCCACATGCAAACATATACAGTCAGACCAACATTTATTCGTACAATTTAAATTTCGAAGTATTTTTCCTCATATGTAAATAGTGTAAAGTTGACTTATTAAAAAAAAAAACTCTCAGCATGAAGATGAAATATTTTTAATGCGTATTTAAAACATCCTGACCTCGTCCCATTTTTTCTTAATTGTGTCAAAATTTAATACCAGTTAACCTTTGCGTAATATTCAATATGTCAAGGCATAGCACAAAAGAGAATCGCAAAAAACGGTAAATTTCAGTGTTGGAAAAGGTTAAACTTAGAGTGTACGAATAACTGTTTGGCGTCTTTTCGTGATATTTTTTGCATTTCCACGCTATACTCATTGTGTATATTAAATTACTGTGTTTTTTTTGCGCATATTGTTTAATATAAATAACTCTTTTCGTCTACAATAAAAAAAATTTTTATATTACGAAAGCCTAACCTACAACGGCCATGAAAGTACTAAAACCTAACTGTACGAATAAATGTTGGTCTGACTGTACATAACTCGGGGTGAAAATTTAGATCGGAGTTCTGTTATCGATGTACATCGTTATATTCTAATTAAAATTCAATAACAGGTGATAACTACATTACATTGATGTTTGCTCAAAGTTATTCAAGCTGCTGGTAAAAAAATCAGCTAAATTCCCATACTTTAAAATTAAACAAAAAATTAACATTAACTTATTAGAAGGATGATAATTAAATAAAATTAAGTTCACATAAAATAAAGTAATAAAAAATCTGTTAAATTACATTAATCGATTTATATTTTTAAAATACGATTACATCGGCCTTTTGCTGCATCCCTCTCTGTGCAAGGCACTATGGTCCCAATGACGATTTTTTAGGAATAAATTAATAACTCGAGATCAAATTAAGTTTTTTTTTGTCTAGTTTTTTGCATTGAGCTTATAATAGCATTACGCAAATGTCCTACAAAAGTGGGCGTTTTGCCGCCTCTGTTTTGGATTCTGCGATATTCAAATTTTTTGTTTTTCAGGCTATCAGCAGCAAATTTGCAGGTTAGGCGTGTTACTATGTCCATAACGTGTTTGTAAAATTTCAGTTGCGAACGGAATTTTTGTATGAAACTAGAAATTTTTATTTTTTGTCGATTGTAAAAATTAAATATTTATTTAATACGTAAACACAAGTTTTTATAATTTTCGCCAACGCTTACAATTAAACAAGCAAGAAAAATTATAATTTTCGTCACTTTGTCTTATGAGTTGTCGTCACACTTCAAACAACTACGCATTTCTTAAAGTGAGGTTAGCTGCAATGAAGTGGAATTTTGAGAAATGCGCAAAAATGCGCAACTTGAGCATGATTGCTTTACATTGTAGAGTCTACAATATGCATATAGTCGCATTGCTAGCATATGCTAGCAACATTAGTTATCTCCATCCAAAGATAAAATTTAATCAAAAAAATTTTCAGCGAGGCAAGTGTGTAAATTAGAAAAAAATATATATATCGCACGTTGATTTTCAACAATGCAAATATATAAACACAAAAAAAAACATTATAACTATAATCCATGATAAATTTAGTTAAAAAAGGTTTTGAATTAGGTCTGTAAAGTAATTAAATGTAACCTTAAAATTGAAATAACAGTTTCATGTGGTCTCTGTTCAAAGCAACTCTGTTTCACAGCCGTTTCCTAACCAGTGTTGGACAATATAAAAATTTTGGTCATGCAACATTTGAGGTGGAAGTATTTTGAATGCATCGCCATCAAAAAATCGTTAATTTGAACAACTTCAAGAAATAACCTTTTTCCAATAAAATCGTCATTGGGAACATAGTGCAAGGGAACATGAATTAGTTTTAATGAATTTGAAAGCAACAAAAACATCGAGTATATCATCAACGCGTTGTGTAATAATACTACAGGTGTCCCAACGCAATAATTTTTTTTAACATTCCTATATTAATCTCATGGATGCATACTCACACATATACATCCACAAGAATTTGCGTTCTCTTACTGTGCTGATGTGTCCTAACAATAATATGGCCCGCTGTTATTGACCGCAGTCTAAATGTTCTTTAATATACTTGCTCTGGGTAAAATTTGCCTAACATACATGCAACTCTTGCTCCTCCTTCACAGATCTAATCCGGGAACCCCAACGCAACCAAGACGCCCTGACTTTATAGGGCTCAATGCGCAACAACAACAGCAGGCGGCTGCAGCTGCCTACTATGAGTATACAAGTGGACTACCGCCACAACATCCACAGGCTCCGACCATTCAACAGCAACAGCAACTCTTGCTGCAACAGCAGCAGCGTGTTATGCTGCAACACCAGCAACAAGGTAAGTGCATTTTGAGAACACATGTTTGAATCATTTATAGTTAAGCCATTCCATTATGTTTGTAGCACTGCAACAGCAGCAACAATCGTTAGCGCAGGCCGCTTATGGGGGCAGCCCGCAGCGTCGGTTTCTCTCTGAGGGAGAGCTTGTCAGACAGGGTACCGGTGGCGGAGAACTCTCATATGCGCGCTCTAACAACACGGTTGACAACATACGAGAGCTGGCTGGCAGTCCGCAGCGTGGCGTCTACATGTGGAAGGACACCTCACCCGGCTTTACTGCTGGTGTCCAGCCTTCCGTTAGTATTGGCAGTAGTGCGGGCACACTGTCAAGCAGCAGTAATACAGGCGGCGTCATGCAGAACGCTCAGTATATAACAGCCGGCGGAGGCGCCCATCCACTTATTATGACTCACTCACGCTTGCAGGACTATGTCAATCAACAACAACAACAACAACAACAGCAGCAGCAGCAGCAACAACAAGCCGCCGTAGCGGCAGCCGCCTCATATCATCGGTCAAATCCCACAAGTCCAACGACCATGCCACAGACATCCGCCGCTCAAACATACATACTTCGGTACGGCGGTGGCGGTGCCGGTGGCAGTGGGGGAACTGCAGCATCCGGCAGCTGTGGCAGCATTGCCAATATTCCAGCTACCAGCAATGCCAGTGCTGGCGCTGGCAGTGGTGGTGGCGGTTATCAGCCACAGCTACGCGGCGGAGTACCTGTATTTCCACCTAACCCGCTAGGGGTTGTAAATGTGAGCAATGCAGCTGGTGCAATGCAACAGCAGCCATCACCTCAGATCAAGCGCAAGCAGACACCCACCCGACCAATGAGCTTTGTGCGCGCCCTTGAGATGACCGACTCTATGGAGATGCAGACGCTCGAACAGCAGCAAGCAGCAGCAGCCGCGACGATGGTACTTAATAATGGAGGCCTAAACAGCGGTGTGCCAACGAGTCTGTCACAACAGAATGCGGCTGCAGCAGCTGCGGTAGCAGCTGGACGCAAAGCGGCAGCAGTGGCTGCAACCAATGCCACAGGCACATCTGATCGCGCCAGCATCTACGATATGAACTATGAGATCTCCGTATAACCCGTGGTTGTGCCTGTTGTCATAATGCCACCCGCTTCAGCAGTCGCCGTGGCACCGGCGACGTCCGCCGCCTTATACGCAAATCAACATCATCAACAGCAAATCTATTTGCAACGCCCAAAAAAAAATTATGATGGCGTGGAACCGGCGGCCTACGCTTCCGTGTCCGTGTCAATGCCTGTACCCGTGTCCATGCTATCCACTACAATGCCCAGCAACGGGATCAACCAGAGTCACCTCAACATCAGCAAGATTCCAAACAAACGAAAATTCTCCACGTTCTTCTGAAACAGTCAAGTGTTCCCCCAAGTTTTGTATATAATATCCGTGATTAAGTTTTCTACCGCATGCAAGTTTGCTTATCTTGGGCGCTGTTCGTTTTTAACATTGTTTTTATTTTATTAAGATTTTTTTATTTTTTTTTTTATTCAATTTTGATCATTAATTTAAATATTGTAAAATTTATATTAAACTATAGTTACTATACACAGTATATAATAACTTAGATATTAGTAACACAAGATTTCGCTGGTATGTTTTTGAAAAGTTGGAAGTGATTCGAAACTGCAGGTGGTTATTTTGTTCATGCTTTTAGTCAGTTTTTTACGCATTAGACACAAAAACTCGATGTGCTTTTAATATTTAAAATTAATGAATTAAGTTAGACACGCCCACAATTGAGCAAATGCATGCGTATAAACATGAAACTTATCCAATTGTTCACAAAAGTAAAACAATATATACTACTCGTATATAGCACTTTAATATTTATATTTATATATATTTATATACATACGTATGCATTGCAATCAATTTCAAGATAGAACAATTCTGGTTGGATTCAAGATCGAGAATAATTAGCTACCTACATATACCTATAAATGTGCTACTACACCTACAACCTGTAATCAAAAGCGCCAAAATTTGTAAACAACCGTATCGAAGAGATTACAATTTGTACACATTGAGTGATTTATAAGTAGTATATAATTACAGAGCATAAGTTTGTTATGTATATATGTAATTTGTGATATATGCACATGCAAGCATTATGCATATAACACATATGTACGTATATAGGGAATAATTGCATACATACATATATACATAACAATAAAAATTTGCCAAATGGCGTAATCAGCTATAAATAAGGCAAACAAATCAAGTTGAAAGGAGTTTTTTTTAATTCTTGATTCTGTGTCTTTAAATATAGTCCACACGTCAATGTATTTTGTATACAATTGTATAATTATGTCTTTATGTAACGTGTATGCATCATGTATTATGTAAAGGCCCATCTGTTTCAGCCAAGTATTTAGTTGTTGTCGTCAACAGCTATAATAGAACTGTAACACACACGTGAAACCCGTACTTATATTTTAGACTTTGTTGTTATTTTTTTAAGTCAACTTAGTGTTTATTTTGTGCTCTGCCACTTGTTAATAACACCAATAATACCATTGCGAGTGACTCTTTCACAACCAATAGATCAAAATGCGGCCCCAGTATAAGTCTAAAATTGCTAGACCCAGTCCCGTATTCAATAACTCATCAAATCTTTAGGAAAATTCAATGAAAGTCTATTGTAACGATCTGTATTTTAGTTAACAATGATAACAGAATAAAATGCAACAAATTGAATAGATTTAATGATTGTAATAACGCTAACTACGTATGTATATTTATTTGAGTGTTCACACGCACAAGGATAGGGCCAATACTCGTACAACGTACAGGGACAACAGGTATTCAGCTCTGTCGTGTACGTGTGCAACACAAAAACAAAACACTTAAGCGAACGACATATGTATGTACACGCATGGTTATGTATATTAAATATATGAAATGTAATTGAAACTGCAAAAATGTGAAAAAAATAAATGTTTTAGATTTTTATACCAAATTTAATTATTGACAAACCACGTTGTTTAATCAAAATCTATGTTTTTGTATTTGGCGAACGCTACATTTAGTTAGGCAGTCAACGAAAAGATACTCAAAGAGTATCAGAATAGATGAAATGTCAAAAATAGGCAGAAGCGATTGAAAAATTGTGACTCGCATTTTTGCGACTGTAAAGCTCTCAACAATATTAATTCATTTTTTTCTTGTTTTCATTTCGTCTACTGTGCGTACTTTGTAAATTATACAAAAATTAATTAAAATAATTAAATAACAAACAGCAAAGCAAGTAATATATAATAAAGATCATAATGAAAAATACCAATTTTATCTTTTGTGTCTTTTTTTTAACTGGAATTCGGAGGACCAACTCCAAAACGTACTAAATCGCTCCTTGTTGCGACTGGTTCTCGTATGTCTTAAATCATTGTTACAATCGTAATAGTCACAGTTCCTTTTCAGCACTGTGATAAATATTGGACCGCTCAATTAAAGTAAAGATTCACGACCATTCTTGATGAGGACCGGCCGGGACGTTAGAAAGTGGTGACCACTTCAGAAATTGTTGATAAAAAACATGAAATTGTACTCGACGAGTAAGGGTGCTTGAAATTAAGGACACCACGTTCACAAATAAAAACTATATTACCTACTTATTGAGATATAAAAAGCTGTCCAAAACAAACGCAATTGTGTGATTCCTTCGAAGCATTGTTTGGCGATAGAAACGGCAATATAATGGAGTTTTTGTTGGCATTGTTGGTTGTAGATGAAACTTGGATACATTATAATTTTTTTTTTTTTTAAATTTAAATTGCCTTTATTTATTGAATTTTCTCAAAGGAAGACTTACAATAAGTTTATCAAATCTTAAATTTAATGCTTAACTAACAGTCATGTTGACTAAATATGAACTACGGTGCCCCAAGGGGTTATTGTCGTTTCGTTGAAGGCGGGTTCGACTGCAAACCCGAGTTAATCGCCGAGCAAGAGAATTTGGGTGCAAGGATAGCTTAATGTTGTAGTTCCCCTTTTGTCGTGCTATGCCATCCTTAACGTGTATAACGTTCAAATTTCTATGAATGTTCTCGTTTCGAACATACCAGTTATAGTCCTCAAGATTTTCGATTGTGCTCGCTGGATAATATCTATATTGCTACTGCACGCGTTTCCCCATAGCTTCGAGCCGTAGGTCCACACTGGTTTTATGTTGAAATTGTAGAGTAGGACCTTGTAGTCGAAGCTGAGAGGAGATCTGGGACTTTAAAACCAATAAAGGTTATTGGCTTTTCGCTTAATCTGCGTTTTCTTTGCTTCAAGATACTATGGTCCCGTTGACGATTTTGTAGGAATAAATTAATAACTCGAGATCGAAATAAGTTTTTTTTTGTCTATCTTTTTTCATTGGGCTTATATTATCAATACGGAAATGGTCTAGAAAAGTGGGCATGGTGGCGCCTTTAATTTGGATTGTGCGATATTGAAATTGTTTGGTTTTCAAGCTATCAGCATCAAACTTGCAGGTTAGGCGTGTTAAAAGACCCGAAGCGAGCGGGGGCGGAGCCTCCTATTTTTCTTTAGAATTAAAGAAAAAAATGTATTTAAAATATACAAAAAAAATTATATATATATTTTACTATTTGCCTGCATTAATGATAAAGTAACAATGTCAAAAGCAAAAGCAATTGCAAAAATTAATAAAAAAAAACACGAAAATTTGCATTTGGCCCTGCGCAAAAAGTAATTTTTATGTACAAAGAAGCTTACCCTTTTTGCGCACAGTGCAGAATTCCAATTTTCGTGTTTTTTTTCTATTCATTTATATATTTATTTAATATTTTTATATAAGACTTAATTTCGTTCATTACAAAATGGTATATCAGAAATTTTGGGGCTAGAAATTGCTTCCATCACTAGACTTTTTGCGCACAGTGCAGAATTCCAATTTTCGTGTTTTTTTTTCTATTCATTTATATATTTATTTAATATTTTTATATAAGACTTAATTTCGTTCATTACAGAATGGGATATCAGAAATTTTGGGGCTAGAAATTGCTTCCATCACTAGACTTTTACTTTGTGTAGAGGTTTTTTTTTGTGTGATACTATAGACGGGTTGTGATTAATATCCTTCATTTGATAATAATCTAAAGAAGCAATAGCTTATAGCAGCTGGCAATTCTATTTTATTAACATAATATCTACTTCGAACATGATAATTAATGTTGTATAAGTCAAAGCACAGAAACTGGATAGCGGTTATTAACAAACAATAATAGGCTGGTATCTATTACTAAATTAATCAATACAAAGGTACAACTGCAGTTAGAGATAATAAAAACTAAATATACAGTTGAAGCAATTAAATTATACAAATACAATGAAATGAATATACGAGACAAGGCAACAAGTGTTACTGGTTTATTTTGTTTGAATTCCTATCATATTTAAAAAAAAAATGTTCAAAAAACGAAACAAAATTGTCTGGCAGCACTGGATATTTTAGCAACGCAAAACAAACTAGGGGGCTCCGCCCCCTGCTCGCTTCGCTCGCCAACCCCCCGCTCGCTTCGCTCGCGGTGCTACAGTCGAGCATACTCGACTGTCGGAGACCCCGTACTTACTATGGAAATAGAAAAGACTACAAAAATTTAAATAATAATTTGGCCGCTTGTTGCTGTTGCAGAGCGTTGTAATACATTTTCGACTACTTTTTTCAATGACAGCTATATGATAAAGTTGTCCGATTTGAACCAACATCGGTCATGATATATAAAACCAAGCATACTGTAATAGTTTAGTTGAGATATCTCATAAAACAAAAAAGATTTTCATACTAAGACTTGATTTTCGCCCGATCGGTCCAATGGCAGCTATATGATATAGTGGTCCGATTTAAACAAACTTTGGACAGGATATATAAAACGAAGTTATTTGCATACTGTATTAGATTGGTTAAAATATCTCATAAAACAAATAAGTTTTTCATACTAAGACTTGATTTTCGCCCGATCGGTCCAATGGCAGTATATGATATAGTGGTCCGATTTGAACCAACTTTGGACAGGATATATAAAACTAAATCTTATGCATATTGTATCAGTTTGGTTGAGATATCTCATAAAACAAAAAAGTTTTTCATACTAAAACTTGATTTTCGACCGATTGTTCCTATGGGCGCTATATGATATAGTGGTCCGATTTGAACCAACTTTGGACAGGATATATAAAACTAAATCTAATGCATATTGTATCAGTTTGGTTGAGATATCTCATAAAACAAAAAAGTTTTTCATACTAAAACTTGTTTTTCGACCGATTGTTCCTATGGGCGCTATATGATTTAGTGGTCCGATCCAAAAAAGAAATGGACTTAGTATGCCTGCAATGTAGAGGAACCTACATACTAAGTTTGGTGTCACTAGCTTTTAAATTGTTCTTATAATTTGGATATGAAATTTTTGTTTTCGATTTGTGGGCGATAAAGGGGGCGTGGCCAAATTTTGAAACAAACTTGATCTGCTTGCAATATAGGCGAACCTACATACCAAGTTTGGTGGCTCTAGCTCTTATAGTCTCTGAGATCTAGGTGTTCATACAGACGTCAGGACAGACGGACAGACGGACATTGCTATATCGACTCGGCTATTGATGCTGATCAAGAATATATATACTTTATGGGGTCTGCCACGCCTCCTTCTGCCTGTTACGCACATTTTCGTTAAAACAAACCCAATAGACCCCTGTACTTTTTTTAAGTACGGGGTCTAAAAAAAACTGTCTGGGAGCACTGGTTAATTCTGCAACGCAAAGCTGTCAGCTACACTCTATGCCTGCCATGTTGGTGCTGTCCTCTCTCAATACTTATTAAAATATATATATTCAGTAAATAAGCTATAACTTCTGAACCTCTTTTCAAATGTTGTGTTCCATATACCAACAAACGTATTACAATATATCGAAATTTAACTAAATTCGTAAGCGCCGTTTTGTCGAAAATTGCCAAAATGTAAGCTAAAAGACCGCATTTCACCTGTAAAATGTTACCTGAGTACTTTAGATAATAAGTTTTAAGGCACGCATAAACATATCTGTAGCTTCTATGGCTTGAAAATCGGTTTGTGCTACAATTTCAGCAAAAAAAAATAGCGTTTTCCATCTAAACTAGCGGTTTTAAAAAAAAAAAGTAGTGCATATATTTCTAGATTTTCGAAATAGAATAAATCTCCATCATTACATTTTAGCTTTTTTTTAGCGCTTTGATACAAACAAACACATAGACAAACAAAATTACTTTTCATTTAATTTTGAGAAGTTCACTAAAAATGTATAATTTATTTATAATTTTTATCTTCGGATGTGGGTGATCGAAGTATCAATCGCCGGGTATTTTTTAATTAGAATTTTTAAAAAATTAAAAAATTTTACCAAACGGACTCAACAGCCCTATTAGCTGCAATCGATTAAAACTATCCCCTCCCAAAGTGAACTGCCGCACACTGGGGTCGCAGGTCGAAAAGTGTGTCAAAAATCATTTTTTTGACAATATTTTTTTTAAAAAGTAATATATGCACTCGTTAGAGAAATCTTCAAAGATTATGAATCCAAAAAGTTATTGAAATCGAGTAAAAATTGTGGGCGTGACAGCCTCTCAAAGTTGACCCACTTTTCAATGTGCGCACAAATGTGCCAATTTTTCAAGAAATACAAACTTTAAAACTGAATTGAAAGTAATGCGTCCGATATTTATTTTTCTGATCTTATCTGAATAGTATGTTCATTTATAATAAAATAAAAAAAATAAAAAAAAATTTTGGCTTAACTTATTTATTTGTGTTGCCAGCAATGAATAAAAAAGAACTAAAATAAGGCTATTCAACTTTGATGGAAAATAACTAGATCCCACATTCGACCGCCACTATCCCACTACTACAAAACGCTTTGGTATTAAATTCTCTAACTAAATTACCCCAGTTTTGCCTGCATCTAGGCGCGCCTAAGCATAGTTATCGTACAAAAACTGATGCAACCTCGCAATAAAATGGTAGTAGAAGAGGAAGAGCGCAGTAAAATTACTTACGTTTTCGTTATGCCAGGCATCATCAAGATTTAAACGAAACTATTTTAAATACTAATTAATGTTGTTTAAAACATTAAAAAAGATTAAAATGTATATTTTGGACAAAAATAAATTGATTATTTTTTAATTTTACATGTAAAATATGCACAGAAAATATTTTTTCTACTTTGACCTACAAGTCTGGGTCACACAGTGGGCCAATCATCCTGTGTAAGCTGTCATTTTCTGTCAAATGCTTTTTAAATTTGAAAAATATCTTCACTGGTTTAAAAGATATGATTTTTGCAACGGAAAATGAGAAATGGCCCACTGTGTGCCGTCTGCAGTGATTAACAGCATGTTACACAGATGTCATTGTATAATGTGAACTTGTTTGTTGTCTATCGCTCTCTTCTCTTAATCTCTATCTCTTAAGGCAGCTTGTACATACATCTGTTGTCATAATGTTACATTTTGTCTCTAATGCTAATCTAATAAATTACCAATGTATAAAGAGACAGAATGTAACAGCATGTGACTGTATAATGTGAACTTATTTGTTGTCTATCGATCTCTTCTAGTGCCGAATGTTAGACCTTATCTCTTAACTTATCTTCCTCTTAAAAGTGCTTGATCGCAATGCAGCTGTTGTCATCAGTGCTGCCAGAATCTCCGAAGCAAAAATAGCTAGATTTGGAAAAAAGTTGCCAAAAAAAACATAAAAATTTATATTTTCAACAAATGTATGTATGAATTAAAGAAAAAAAAAATCGAAATTGAAAATATTTAAATTAAAAATTAACATGATTTCATATCTTAACAATTATATTAACATTTACCTAAAGAATACTTATAATGCTATATTACTCTTCAGGCTCACTTAAATTAGCGTACTTTTTATTGCCACTAATTTGTGTCAAGTAAAAAAAGTGCTTTAAAATTGTTGGCATTTTAACCCAATCACAAAAACAGCCAAACAGTGCGCAAATACTTTCAAGTTGTTCATACAATGGAACCATTAAGTTTAATACAAGCTCCGATATTTTTGTGAACCATTATTGATCGTAATTTGTGCTATCATTTTCAATAAGGTGTACAAATGTCAAAAATGCTTAAATAAAATGCTAGTTTTGTAATAAAGTTGCTAAAATTGCTAAAGAAAAATTAAAAGTTGATATATTGTGGTTAATATCATTTTTGAAAAAATTATAGCAAATATTTTTTTTAAGTTGCTAGACTAGCAATTAAATTGCTAAACTGGCAGCACTTGTCATTGCAGTCTGTCTCTTATGCTAATCTAATGTTAATCTTATGTTATGTGTACTCTTGCTCATTAGCCAAACATGTATGTAAGCTTCGCTGTGGGAGAGGTTTAGTTTTAGTTGCGATTTTCATCTGGCTGAGAACAAACGTAGTTATACGCACTGAAATCAAGTCCCGACGCTTCTGAAGAAATCGTTCAAAGTCCACACGTGACTTTAAAATTTCTGCAAAAACTTTTGCGGTTTTGCTAAGCAGATTTTGATTTATCTGTTGTTGCGACTGCTGTTGTCTTTCTTGCAATTGTGAATTTATATTTCATTTTCTGCTGTTCATGTTCGTTTTTACCTTCCACTCTAAGCACTTTAAATTGAAATTCTCGGCAAAGAAAAAATTATTAACTAGGGGGCTCCGCCCTCTGCTCGCTTCGCTCGCGGTACTACAGTCGAGTTTACTCGACTGTCGGAGACCCCGTACTTACTATGAAAATAGCAAAGACTTGAAAATTAAAAAATATTTTGCTTGCTTGATGCTGTTGCATAGAGTTGGGTAATTGTCTATTAGTGAGGGCCCACCCTCAAATCAAAAAAACCCAAATAGAGGGCCATTTATCATGAATTTAGCCGAAAAAATTAGTTGGCGGTCTCAACTAGTTTTTTTTTTAAAAATGTTTAAAGTTTAAATACAAAATAGCCTATTTTTGTTGTTGCCCTGTGAAACTTGTCACTTACAGCTCGTTTACCAGCACTGATTTGGTCACCCGGTCACAAATAGCTTGTGAAACAATTCTATAAACTTCATCCTAGGGGTGTTGAAGAGTGTTAATAAAGGACCGTAGACAAAAATTTTTTTAAAAAAAAACGCGCGATTTTTTTTAAAAAAATTTTTGCCTGCGGCGCTTGACTTTCGCGGTTTCACACACACTTCATTAACATATATTTAGATCTTGTTTCTACACTGCACTTCAACCATCTTTTGGAATTGGAGCTTGGCTAAACATTCCAAATAATTATCTGGTTTCATTCAATTATTTTTCGATTGAGAATTTCCAAATAAAACTCACAAATCCATTATATACTTGATAAACTGGCCATAAAATGGACAAGTCAAAGAAAAGTAGTGTTGGTAAACGGGCCATAACAGTGACAAGTTGCACAAGCAACAACAAAAATAGGCTATTTTGTATGGAAACTTTAAACATTTTTAAAAAAAAAACTAGTTGAGACCGCCAACTAATTTTTTCGGCTAAATTCATGATAAATGGCCCTCTACTTGGGGGTTTTTTTTTTTTGATTTGGAGGTGGGCCCTAACTAATAGACAATTACCTAGAGTTGTAATACATTTTCGTCTACACTTTACAACGACACACAGTGGGGTCATTTCTCATTTTGCGATGCAAAAATCATATCTTTTGAAGCAGTGAAGATAATTCCAAAATTCAAAAAGCATTTGATAGAAAACTTCATAGGCTTTCAAATGACTGCTTGCACAGGGCGATTGGTCCACAGGGTTTTTGGCCAAAGTTGAAAAATATTTTCAGTGCATATTTAACGTGAATATTAACGTGCATATTTAATAGAAAAAAATCTGGACGATTCAACGATGGATAATAATCTGGACAAAACAAGCAAATTACAGAAAACATTTTTTTTTTTTTGTATTTTGTATGAGTTTTATTTAGTATAAATTATTTTATGGTTGATTTTCTGTAAAATATTCATCAAGATTTGGATAAATATCTAATAAACTTAACATTTCGGGACTATAATTATTTTCTTCTAAATCATTTCGTGATCTAACATGTCTGAAGGATGAAATAAGTGGATCTGAAGAGGCCGACAGCATATGGAAAAGGTCTGCGTTCTATCTTTCCCGTTGCAAGTATTGGTGCATCTAAGCCTTTTATAGTCCTTGTTTTTGCATTCGTGTGCTTCTTCGGATAGCTCTCCAAGTGGCTTGTCTAAAATTCAATTATAAAGTTCGTATTTTTTGAAAAATTTGCACATTTGTGCGCGCATTGAGAGGCTGCCACGTCCACAATTCTTATCCGATTTCAATAACTTTTTGGATTCTTAATCTTTATAGATTTATTTATCGAATGCAAAAAAATTATTTTTGCCACGGTTTTCCGTCTGCGGCCCCACTGTGCGACGTCAACAAAATTTTATAAATAAATTTATAATAAACCTAAAACATGAAGAATAATTTTCCAGTAATGATTTAAATACAATCACAAAAATACATGTTGCAGGTTTTAAATAAATGTATAAAAAACTTTATTATAATTTTTTATAAAAAACTTTTATATAATTTCATTTAAATTTTTTCATTTACATTTTTATATAAAATTTATTTTATAAATTTAACATTTTATATTAAACTAATGTGTAACAATTTTTATAAACATTTCCATATTAAAAATAAATACATTGTTCAATAAAAAGAATTTTAAAGTCTTATAATTTCTATGGTTGGTGGGATTGATATTCATTTTGGAGTAATTTAAGTTCAAGGTCTGCATATCTTAACTCAAAATCAGCATTATCTCTATTTATTTTATATGAATTGAGATCAGCTCTCTGTTCTACGGATTGGAAATCATACTTATTTTCTAAGTCACGTGCTTGAACAGCCAAGTATGCTGATTCTCTTAATAAAAATTCTATATTTAATTTAAGTTCTTTTTCTTTTTTTAAATATTCCAAATGTCTTCTTTCTACTAATTTATAGTGGTTATAGGCTAATGTGGAATATTTATCGTTTTGAATTGAACGCTTATTGTCTTTATTATCAAGGATTACCTTGTTAGACTGATAAGTAGATATAGTATGGTCTATGGATCTAATCATTGTCATTTTCCCACAGTTTGCTTCACCTGATTATAAACATTCTTTATAGTGTTCAATGTTTAACTTATCTAAAGCCGTTCTTTTTACACCCTTTGACTTCTTAAACGATTTCTAAATATTATCAATTTTATAACAATACATTTTGGGATGAAGACCAACAAATTCCAACATGGGTTTACCATTAAGCTCATCCTTGAAATAGCCCAATTGCTTTTTATTAACTTTTTCGAAATTATACAAACTAGCCTTTTCATCAGAATAATCAGACGTGTCAAATTTTAATTTAAGGTCATTTCGAATATCATTGTAAAAATCATTAGTTTTTATTAGATAAAGAGTCTGTATCCATGTAATTCAATTTTAAATTTTCCCCAAACTTTGGTTTCATGTAATTATAATGGAAATCATATATTTTCCACTTTGACAAGTCTAGAACAGTGAAACATAAATACATTGGATTGTTTAAAATACCTCTTAATCTTTTCATTTGTATGGCATAGAAGTTCTCATCTATTCTTGCTGAACTGTGAAAGTTGGGCTTACTAATTAAGGTTCTAGCACAAAGTCTTTTGCGACCTGTTGTAAACGTTTCTGCTGGCTCCCACTCACTCACTAGTCGTACATCAACCCTCTTCTATATTTTTTCCATGGTTTCGCCATAAACTGCATTATTAAGTAATTTGAAAAAGTCTTTTTCAAACGAATTTTTCGCCTTGTTCAATATATTTGCTAAGCCAAGCGCTTTGTCTAAAACATATACCTCTGTGAAATTTTTTCAATTGTAATCCATTACTTAAACATTGTTGAAGTTCACGGTAGTGGATAACATAATTTCTTTTATTTCCAAGGTCGGCGACTAACTTTTCTACTTTGGCTGTCTTTGTTGGTAATTTAATGCTCGGACAAAATGGGAGATCATTATGCTCATCATGGATAGTTTGCGGATAATCTAAGTCGACTTCTAAAATTTAACCAAAATAAGCATTAATTGGTATATTTTCAATTGGTAGATTTTTGATATCTTCATCGGATAACCATTTAAATCCATTGTATGGTAGGGGTTGTGACATTGCCCAACCATACAAATTGTTTGCATCTAAATACATTACAAATGTTGAATCTTTTGATGGATCATAAGTTGATAGGTATTTATTATTTGCTTTGCTATACCTATGACAACATTGAACTAACCCACCACGAATACCAGATTGGATAAAACTATACATATCTATATCTTTAATTAGTTCTAATTCAATATTCGTGGTCTTTAGCATGGCCTCCCAAGATAAGCCTGGAGTTGTATAGTAATGAGCTGGGTCAAGGGAATAAATACAAAATCATACAAATTAAGAGGAAATTTTCAAAAACATCAGTTAACAATAAAACATCAGTTTTTAAATACAATTCTAAATAATCTTTCATTGTTGAACACGAAAATTCATACCCAACTTTTAGCGCATGCGTATAATCTTTATCAGAACAATCAGTTTCCGTTAGACTACTATAGAACTTTTCTCTTGGTGGTAGAGAAGTTTCTTGCAGCCTACTTTCAGAATCTAAGTATTGATAAGGAAAAACACCCTTTTTACGCATAAGTCTAAACTTATTTTTAAAACTGAAATGCGATTTAATTGTTGTGAGTTGTTCATCAACTAAATTAGATGCAAGAGCATCTAGACTTGCTGACATAAATCTAAAAGTGTCAAGAAAACGAATTTCAAAACTACTCCCGTTATCATACTCTATTATTTTCGATACAGAAATGTAGTGTTCTTTATTAATGGGAATAGCTTTAATTTGTCCAGGCACGTTTGCAAGTTCTTATATGAACAAATGAGAATCGTTCTTAAACGATTTCTCAATATTACCAATTTTATAACAATACATTTTGGGATGAAGACCAACAAATTCCAACATGGGTTTACCATTAAGCTCATCCTTGAAATAGCCCAATTGCTTTTTATTAACTTTTTCGAAATTATACAAACTAGCCTTTTCATCAGAATAATCAGATGTGTCAAATTTTAATTTAAGGTCATTTCGAATATCATTGTAAAAATCATTAGTTTTTATTGGATAAAGAGTCTGTATACATAAATACATTGGATTGTTTAAAATACCTCTTAATCTTTTCATTTGTATGGCATAGAAGTTCTCATCTATTCTTGCTGAACTGTGAAAGTTGGGCTTACTAATTAAGGTTCTAGCACAAAGTCTTTTGCGACCTGTTGTAAACGTTTCTGCTGGCTCCCACTCACTCACTAGTCGTACATCAACCCTCTTCTATACATTTTCCATGGTTTTGCCATAAACTGCATTATTAAGTAATTTGAAAAAGTCTTTTTCAAAAGAATTTTTCGCCTTGTTCAATATATTTGCTAAGCCAAGCGCTTTGTCTAAAACATATACCTCTGTGAAATTTTTTCAATTGTAATCCATTACTTAAACATTGTTGAAGTTCACGGTAGTGGATAACATAATTTCTTTTATTTCCAAGGTCGGCGACTAACTTTTCTACTTTGGCTGTCTTTGTTGGTAATTTAATGCTCGGACAAAATGGGAGATCATTATGCTCATCATGGATAGTTTGCGGATAATCTAAGTCGACTTCTAAAATGTAACCAAAATAAGCATTAATTGGTATATTTTCAATTGGTAGATTTTTGATATCTTCATCGGATAACCATTTAAAGCCATTGTATGGTAGGGGTTGTGACATTGCCCAACCATACAAATTGTTTGCATCTAAATACATTAAAAATGTTGAATCTTTTGATGGATCATAAGTTGATAGGTATTTATTATTTGCTTTGCTATACCTATGACAACATTGAACCCACCACGAATACCAGATTGGATAAAACTATACATATCTATATCTTTAATTAGTTCTAATTCAATCTTCGTGGGCTTTAGCATGGCCTCCCAAGATAAGCCTTGAGTTGTATAGTAATGAGCTGGGTCAAGGGAATAAATACCAAATCATACAAATTGAGAGGAAATTTTCAAAAACATCAGTTAACAATAAAACATCAGTTTTTAAATACAATTCTAAATAATCTTTCATTGTTGAACACGAAAATTCAGACCCAACTTTTAGCGCATGCGTATAATCTTTATCAGAACAATCAGTTTCCGTTAGACTACTATAGAACTTTTCTCTTGTTTCTTGCAGCCTACTTTCAGAATCTAAGTATTCATAAGGAAAAACACCCTTTTTACGCATAAGTCTAAACTTATTTTCAAAACTGAAATGCGATTTAATTGTTGTGAGTTGTTCATCAACTAAATTAGATGCAAGAGCATCTAGACTTGCTGACATAAATCTAAAAGTGTCAAGAAAACGAATTTCAAAACTACTCCCGTTATCATACTCTATTATTTTCGATACAGAAATGTAGTGTTCTTTATTAATAGGAATAGCTTTAATTTTTCCTGGCACGTTTGCAAGATCTTATATGAACAAATGAGAATCGTACTTGGTGAAATTATGAAAGAAAGCGGGTATAAAATTACTCGTCTTATATGACAAATTGCATTTTGAATGAGCAGCACCTCTAAATTTCCCAGTAAAATGATAATGATCCCTTACCCTATCTGCTAATAAAACACTACCACAAATATGACAATTAATAGTCTCTTGAAAATTGCTCTCATCTTCCAGACTCATGACAATGGGAACTATCTTGCTCAAATATTCATTGTTTAAGCGTTTTAAATTTTCTATAAGTGAATTGAAAAAACTTAAAAGTGCATTCTTACAAGTTTGTAGTACAAAATTATCTAATCCACTGTCAAATTACAATTTATATAGTATGCATATGCTATTGGAATATGCTCATTAATATTAACCAATTTAGGACTTACTTCAATATTCTTTGGTTGAAGAATGCATTTGAAGTCTGCATACACCACAAACGGAACCTGGAGTTGGGTGAACTTTATAGTCGCTTCATTGGAGTGGGGTAAAACTGCAACCTTTCCACTGCATAACTCCTTGTGTCGTAACGCTGCCTTCTCACTTTTTGTCTTGGCATGTTTTTGTCGAATTTTATGACTTCCTTGTAGAGCGGCATGACATTTAGTATGAAAAACTTTTTTGTTTCTTAAGATATCTTAACCAAAATCACAGATAGTGTATTTGAGACTGTCTCATACACCCTGACCAAATTTGGTCTAAATCGGATTACTATATCATATAGCTGCCATAGGAACGATCGGTCGAAATCAACTTTCTTTGGGGAGTGGTTTTAGGAAATAGGACTATATTTAAGTCTAGATTATTTTGTTTAATGTTTACATATTTTTAGATTAACAAATGTTTATTTAAAATAAAGTTTACAATTTCTTTCTAAAGGTATTATATGCTATTTAAGTTTTAAGACGATGTAGCATAAATAGTACTTTAAAAATGGTTTGAGTAACGTACTTTTCTGCTTTCGGCATTGGAATTAGATTCCCGTATAAGATTCCAAACGTAATCGCCCATCATGTTTTGATTCCACGAGCCCTGATAACGTCGCTCCATAGCTTTTAACTGTTGGTGAAATCTTTCCCCGTGTTCGTCGCTTACATCGCCTAAGTTGGGTGCGAAACTGTTCAAGTGTGAATTCAAGAAATGGATTTTCAGAGACATGTTTTTTCCCATTTCCTTATAATTTTGAAGCAGTCCTTCGACGATGCCAATGAAATTCGGACTTTTGTTATTTCCCAAGAAGTGTTCGGTAATTTGACGGCATGATGTCCAGGCTGCCCTTTCCAGCGAGTCCAGAATGGAATAAAATTCCTAATTTTTCAACAGTTTTCTAATCTGTGGACCATCCAATACGCCTTCCGTAATTTTTGCCGTTGAAAGGGGATAAAAAACACCTTTAAGGAATTCTAGTGCCTCTGAATTCGTTCTAACGAGCCTTTTCACAAAGCTTTTCAAGCTTAATGTGCAATGGTGGTAATATTATGTCCTCCGGATTTATTAGCGGCTTAAATTTAATATTATTAAGGCCAACAGTAAAGTCGTCTCGTTTTGGCCAGTCCTTCCTTAAATACTGGTCCTTAAAACGGCTTTCCCAGAGGCAGAGAAAGCAGCAATTTTTTGTCCATCCACTTTGCAATCCAGTAAGCATAGCTACAACTTTCAAATCGCAGCAAATCTTCCACTTATGCTCTGTATATTTGAGGAATCTCAGCAGCTTCTCCATTGTTGCATAGGATTCCTTAACATTTACGGCATGGGCGATAGGGAGAGAGGGTTTCTCATTTCCATTGTGGAGCAATACGGCCTTCAGACTCTCCTTACTGCTGTCAACAAATAGCCTCCAATCCCTTGGGTCATACTTCTCACCGATTTCGGAAAACAGACCGTAAATGTCATGGCAAATGCACATGCCATCCATCATCGAGTAGTAGACAAGTGTCGCTTTCGGTAAGTAGTTATGATGACGTCCGCCTTCAGAAGATTTCGTTCCTTCAAGCGCGATCCCAAGATTTCAGCTTTCTCCTTGGTTAGGTCCAGGTCCCTTACCAGGTCATCCAATTCATGCTGGGAAAATATTCGAATATGTTTGCTTTCTTCCGAAGAACTGGAAGTGGTAGTCGTAGTATCCTTTGTTGAATCCGTCTTATCCAGTGTTTCTTCTTCTCTCGCAGATTTAACTGTCAGCTCAAAACCGCGGCCAGGCAATTGTGGGTAAACACATTTCATACGCACTCCAATACCAATTTTTATGAATGCACAAAAATAGCAGTCGGAACCATGAAAATTAGTTTTTTTCCATATCATAGGGCGTGAAAATGGAAAACTGTTCCTAAAATAAAAGGGAGTTGCTAGTATTTCAGTAAAATTAAATTGAATTGTATTTGATGTGTTACTTACTCATATGGCATATTTGACAAATTTGACCTGCATGAAGTACAAATAAACGTAGGGGCCCAAGCTTCATTGCAGTCTTTGGGCTCCAGATTAAAGCACTTAGTATACAGCTTTTGACAATTTTCGGAGAACGTCTTATAATTTCTATGGTTGGTGGGATTGATATTCATTTTGGAGTAATTTAAGTTCAAGGTCTGCATATCTTAACTCAAAATCAGCATTATCTCTATTTATTTTATATGAATTGAGATCAGCTCTCTGTTCTACGGATTGGAAATCATACTTATTTTCTAAGTCACGTGCTTGAACAGCCAAGTATGCTGATTCTCTTAATAAAAATTCTATATTTAATTTAAGTTCTTTTTCTTTTTTTAAAATATTCCAAATGTCTTCTTTCTACTAATTTATAGTGGTTATAGGCTAATGTGGAATATTTATCGTTTTGAATTGAACGCTTATTGTCTTTATTATCAAGGATTACCTTGTTAGACTGATAAGTAGATATAGTATGGTCTATGGATCTAATCATTGTCATTTTCCCACAGTTTGCTTCACCTGATTATAAACATTCTTTATAGTGTTCAATGTTTAACTTATCTAAAGCCGTTCTTTTTACACCCTTTGACTTCTTAAACGATTTCTAAATATTATCAATTTTATAACAATACATTTTGGGATGAAGACCAACAAATTCCAACATGGGTTTACCATTAAGCTCATCCTTGAAATAGCCCAATTGCTTTTTATTAACTTTTTCGAAATTATACAAACTAGCCTTTTCATCAGAATAATCAGACGTGTCAAATTTTAATTTAAGGTCATTTCGAATATCATTGTAAAAATCATTAGTTTTTATTAGATAAAGAGTCTGTATCCATGTAATTCAATTTTAAATTTTCCCCAAACTTTGGTTTCATGTAATTATAATGGAAATCATATATTTTCCACTTTGACAAGTCTAGAACAGTGAAACATAAATACATTGGATTGTTTAAAATACCTCTTAATCTTTTCATTTGTATGGCATAGAAGTTCTCATCTATTCTTGCTGAACTGTGAAAGTTGGGCTTACTAATTAAGGTTCTAGCACAAAGTCTTTTGCGACCTGTTGTAAACGTTTCTGCTGGCTCCCACTCACTCACTAGTCGTACATCAACCCTCTTCTATATTTTTTCCATGGTTTCGCCATAAACTGCATTATTAAGTAATTTGAAAAAGTCTTTTTCAAACGAATTTTTCGCCTTGGCTCGCAGTTCAGTATTAAGTTCAATATATTTGCTAAACCAAGCGCTTTGTCTAAAACATATACCTCTGTGCAATTTTTTCAATTGTAATCCATTACTTAAACATTGTTGAAGTTCACGGTAGTGGATAACATAATTTCTTTTATTTCCAAGGTCGGCAACTAACTTTTCTACTTTGGCTGTCTTTATTGGTAATTTAATGCTCATTTTGAACTCTATCATAGGTACGCAGAACAGCTTCGATATCGGCATAGATGACGGCGGGTGGTGATAGTTTTTTATGCCAATTACTGAAGGTTGCATATGTTCCATCCTTAGGGAAAGTTGAGAGAACTTTTTCGCAACTTGCTTCATGAGAAGTATTGGTGCTGTTATACCATTGTATACAATTTTCACAAAATTCTCCAGACTTGTGACTTTTCGTATATTGCCACTTTATTAATGTCACCATGCTTGTAATGTAAGCATAGTGCATAATCATTTCAGTTTCATTATATATTCCAAGCAGATTTATATGTTTTTCTTTCAAACAATTAGTTCTAATTGAAGGTCCCTCAATCCTCTCAGGCTTCTTTCTACTATCAATATCATAAACGTTTATGCTAAATTGCGGGTTTAGTTTTTCAAAAAGTTTTACACCTCGTGTATTAATTGGGAACTCTATATTCGTAAAATTAAGCGTATGTTGCTTATATGTAATTATAGGTGCAGCAATATTATTTATTTTATAATGCGAAGTTTCAGTCAATTTCTTTCTTCTTTGTTGCCAGTCAGATTTCTTATGGTTAGCGCTTTTAATGATATTATATTCTATATATGCTAGGATACACCATTTAAAGCAATAGATATCATTGTTTTTGACATTAACTAAAGCATTCCTTTGTTTTATGGAATCAAGCATTTTACAATAGCCTCCAGAAGGAATATGCTCTAATTTAACTACTGTTAAATCAATATATTAAAATGACTTTATTGCCCATCCGCTATCTTTCTCTTGAAACTCGCTGCTAGAATTTGTGAGATAATCAATTTTATTTTCTAATATCTCGTCAGCGGCTTCTTTATCATAGAGACTATGATAGGCAGTTGTAAAATGCTTAACTGATTCAGTAGTTGATCCGTCTTCCATTTGTTTAATATATATCCCATAGAGTGTTAACCCGAATCTTCCCAGCGTTACCATATGGTAACAAGCAATAGGCATTTAATAAAACTTCATTTTTAGACAACATATTAACGTTAGATTAACTTTTATAAGATATTCTAAGAGTAAATTGTTGTCTCTAACTGATAAAAAGTTGATTGAAACAATTTCTTGAAGTTAGCTGATCGAAAAATGAGCTTTAAGTTGCTCATTATATTCTGCAGTGCAAAAAAACGGCATTTGGCAATTCGTCGCAAGTAAACTTAAACCGTTTGACTAAATTTAGTACTGAACTATATGCAATGCACACATCATTAGAAAGGTAAAAGAGTGCACTTATTAATTATGAAAAAGATTCTAAATAAAAACCACTTTTTCTCTCTTAATTTTCATTTTTTATTTTCGTGTTACCATATGGTAACGCTGGGAAGTACAGGGTACAGGTTTTTTCCATACATTTTATTCCCGTTTCGCACTGTTTTGTTCATAAAATATGATTGCTCCTATGACAGCTATATGATATAGTGGTCCGATTTGAACCAAATTTGCTTAGGATGTATAGGAACATATCAGATACATATTCTAAGAGTTTGGTTGAGATATGCCAGAATAGAAAAAAGTTTTCCTTACTAAAGGTGAATTTGACCCCGTTTGTTCCTATGACAGTTTTGTTATACATACGATATACTGCACCGATTTGACCCAAAATTGGTCCTATATATCAAGGAAGAGCCCCCCTGTTGAATGAAGCTGTATTTATTTGATTTTTTCAAAAATATTTGTATTTTGTAGTATTAAGTAAACCTGTACCCTGTACTTCCCAGAGTTACCATATGGTAACAGTCGAAAAAATGGTCCTGTCGATTATCCTGACAAGGACGATCAAAACGAATATTTTTTTCGGATTCAGAGAACTCAAATTCACCAGTCCTGAAAGTTTCTTTAATAAATTCGAAAAAATGTTGCTCAGGACGATTCGGGTTAATGAAAACTTAATGTTTGTGTATTTAGACATACATAAATCAATTATTTGAAAAATGTGACGTTTCATTTGATTGTAAAAGTCACGTAAAACAATCACGTCATTAATTTCGCTCAAAATACGATATGTTTCAACCGAAAATTTTGTTTCGGATGAAATTAATACGACATTCGTTTTTCTAGCTACTTGAGCCACTAAAGCATTGTTATGTTGATCCGTTCGCAAGTGCATTTTATAGGCATTAGATTTTAAAAATACATTACATACTCTACAATGTATATCATCGTTTCTAGTAGTTTTTGAAGGACGATCCATTAACGTTCCTGGTCGCTTCACTGTTTTCGATGATGTTGAAGTTGTCGGTTGGTCCATAGATGCTCCGGTTTCTTCCAAGGTTGTTGCTAAAGCTGAAGTTGTTGGTCGTGTTGAAGTTGTTGGCTGCTCCCTACCGTTACTAGAGAGACTATCCCTGGTATTAGAATTATTCCTGGCAGTTGCCATCATAAGTTGAAATGCATTCAGTGGTCCCGTGCACGTAGTATAGTGCGAAGCAAATACATCAACACCTTCAAATGCACGGTTGCATAAATCACACACAATTTTCGACATCATTATTATTATTTTTTTAGAAATATTAAGTTCACAATAACCTATTTATAAATTTTCCGACAAGTTTTAGTTCACTCTTTTTGAGATAAGACGTTTTAAGGATCGAGACGTTTACAGGTTCTGACTTGAGCACCAACTGAGCACATTCGTATAATGAGACAAGTTTTTATACAGCTCAATTCTAGCTTTTACCTGTTCACACATGTTGTTTTTAGAAGACCCTAAAAATCATTATTGGTTGACCGGTGTATTTACCTATTATGCAGGTGGTGTTCATTTAAGGAAAAGGACTAAGTACTCAAAACACCTAAAAAATTACAGAGGTAATAAAATCACTAGCATGGGATATCAGTTTGACCTATCTTCATCATGTTCATACATGTCTTTTTTATCTGCACAATAACGGATTCCTTTTGATCCTGCACTATGATCTGCTTTATAATGCAAGCGGTAACATGTTCATACATGTTTATACATATCATTCAAACTGCCCATCAACGGATGCAGTTTAACTCTTGAACAATGGTATTGTTTAGAAGACTATAGGTAATAAGTTAGGATTAGGATCACCTATTCAAAACGCGACTATGACAGTAACAATAGAAGTCCCTGACATATGATATTAAGGACGAGGGTTCGATCACTGCTATAAGCTTTAAGTAGTTAGTATATAGGCATACAGAGATTTTTTGAGTGTTGTCCTAGGGTGTGGGTCTCATAAATAATTACCACACAAAAGAAACCTGTAAGTCAACCCACTCAGAGTCAGTTTAAAATATACACAGAAATCGATCAACAAGGCGATCACAGAAAAAACAAAAAATATAAAGTTACCTTAGAGAGGTAATAAAAATGCTTTGCTGTTGGTTACAATAGAATACCCGCGGGTCGATCATAAAAAAGGGACAGGTCAGTCAACAGTTAATTACTGATTACTATATCATACAGCTGCCATAGGAACGATCGGTCGAAATCAACTTTCTTTGGGGAGTGGTCTTAGGAAATAGGACTATATTTAAGTCTAGATTATTTTGTTTAATGTTTACATATTTTTAGATTAACAAATGTTTATTTAAAATAAAGTTTACAATTTCTTTCTAAAGGTATTATATGCTATTTAAGTTTTAAGACGATGTAGCATAAATAGTACTTTAAAAATGGTTTGAGTAACGTACTTTTCTGCTTTCGGCATTGGAATTAGATTCCCGTATAAGATTCCAAACGTAATCGCCCATCATGTTTTGATTCCACGAGCCCTGATAACGTCGCTCCATAGCTTTTAACTGTTGGTGAAATCTTTCCCCGTGTTCGTCGCTTACATCGCCTAAGTTGGGTGCGAAACTGTTCAAGTGTGAATTCAAGAAATGGATTTTCAGAGACATGTTTTCTCCCATTTCCTTATAATTTTGAAGCAGTCCTTCGACGATGCCAATGAAATTCGGACTTTTGTTATTTCCCAAGAAGTGTTCGGTAATTTGACGGCATGATGTCCAGGCTGCCCTTTCCAGCGAGTCCAGAATGGAATAAAATTCCTAATTTTTCAACAGTTTTCTAATCTGTGGACCATCCAATACGCCTTCCGTAATTTTTGACGTTGAAAGGGGATAAAAAACACCTTTAAGGAATTCTAGTGCCTCTGAATTCGTTCTAACGAGCCTTTTCACAAAGCTTTTGACAAGTCCAAGCTTAATGTGCAATGGTGGTAATATTATGTCCTCCGGATTTACTAGCGGCTTAAATTTATTAAGGCCAACAGTAAAGTCGTCTCGTTTTGGCCAGTCCTTCCTTAAATACTGGTCCTTAAAACGGCTTTCCCAGAGGCAGAGAAAGCAGCAATTTTTTGTCCATCAACTTTGCAATCCAGTAAGCATAGCTACAACTTTCAAATCGCAGCAAATCTTCCACTTATGCTCTGTATATTTGAGGAATCTCAGCAGCTTCTCCATTGTTGCATAGGATTCCTTAACATTTACGGCATGGGCGATAGGGAGAGAGGGTTTCTCATTTCCATTGTGGAGCAATACGGCCTTCAGACTCTCCTTACTGCTGTCAACAAATAGCCTCCAATCCCTTGGGTCATACTTCTCACCGATTTCGGAAAACAGACCGTAAATGTCATGGCAAATGCACATGCCATCCATCATCGAGTAGTATTGGGAGAAAGACAAGTGTCGCTTTCGGTAAGTAGTTATGAAGACGTCCGCCTTCAGAAGATTTCGTTCCTTCAAGCGCGATCCCAAGATTTCAGCTTTCTCCTTGGTTAGGTCCAGGTCCCTTACCAGGTCATCCAATTCATGCTGGGAAAATATTCGTATATGTTTGCTTTCTTCCGAAGAACTGGAAGTGGTAGTCGTAGTATCCTTTGTTGAATCCGTCTTATCCAGTGTTTCTTCTTCTCTCGCAGATTTAACTGTCAGCTCAAAACCGCGGCCAGGCAATTGTGGGTAAACACATTTCATACGCACTCCAATACCAATTTTTATAAATGCACAAAAATAGCAGTCGGAACCATGAAAATTAGTTTTTTTCCATATCATAGGGCGTGAAAATGGAAAACTGTTCCTAAAATAAAAGGGAGTTGCTAGTATTTCAGTAAAATTAAATTGAATTGTAATTGATGTGTTACTTACTCATGTGGCATATTTGACAAATTTGCCCTGCATGAAGTACAAATAAACGTAGGGGCCCAAGCTTCATTGCAGTCTTTGGGCTCCAGATTAAAGCACTTAGTATACAGCTTTTGACAATTTTCGGAGAACGTCTTATAATTTCAATGGTTGGTGGGATTGATATTCATTTTGGAGTAATTTAAGTTTAAGGTCTGCATATCTTAACTCAAAATCAGCATTATCTCTATTTATTTTATTTGAATTGAGATCAGCTCTCTGTTCTACGGATTGGAAATCATACTTATTTTCTAAGTCACGTGCTTGAACAGCCAAGTATGCTGATTCTTTTAATAAAAATTCTATATTTAATTTAAGTTCTTTTTCTTTTTTTTTAAATATTCCAAATGTCTTCTTTCTACTAATTTATAGTGGTTATAGGCTAATGTGGAATATTTATCGTTTTGAATTGAACGCTTATTGTCTTTATTATCAAGGATTACCTTGTTAGACTGATAAGTAGATATAGTATGGTCTATGGATCTAATCATTGTCATTTTCCCACAGTTTGCTTCACCTGATTCTAAACATTATTTATAGTGTTCAATGTTTAACTTATCTAAAGCCGTTCTTTTTACACCCTTTGACTTCTTAAACGATTTCTCAATATTATCAATTTTATAACAATACATTGTGGGACGAAGACCAACAAATTCCAACATGGGTTTACCATTAAGCTCATCCTTGAAATAGCCCAATTGCTTTTTATTAACTTTTTCGAAATTATACAAACTAGCCTTTTCATCAGAATAATCAGACGTGTCAAATTTTAATTTAAGGTCATTTCGAATATCATTGTAAAAATCATTAGTTTTTATTGGATAAAGAGTCTGTATCCATGTAATTCAATTTTAAATTTTCCCCAAACTTTGGTTTCATGTAATTATAATGGAAATCATATATTTTCCACTTTGACAAGTCTAGAACAGTGAAACATAAATACATTGGATTGTTTAAAATAACTCTTAATCTTTTCATTTGTATGGCATAGAAGCTCTCATCTAATCTTGCTGAACTGTGAAAGTTGGGCTTACTAATTAAGGTTCTAGCACAAAGTCTTTTGCGACCTGTTGTAAACGTTTCTGCTGGCTCCCACTCACTCACTAGTCGTACATCAACCCTCTTCTATACATTTTCCATGGTTTTGCCATAAACTGCATTATTAAGTAATTTGAAAAAGTCTTTTTCAAACGAATTTTTCGCCTTGTTCAATATATTTGCTAAGCCAAGCGCTTTGTCTAAAACATATACCTCTGTGAAATTTTTTCAATTGTAATCCATTACTTAAACATTGTTGAAGTTCACGGTAGTGGATAACATAATTTCTTTTATTTCCAAGGTCGGCAACTAACTTTTCTACTTTGGCTGTCTTTGTTGGTAATTTAATGCTCATTTTGAACTCTATCATAGGTACGCAGAACAGCTTCGATATCGGCATAGATGACGGCGGGTGGTGATAGTTTTTTATGCCAATTACTGAAGGTTGCATATGTTCCATCCTTAGGGAAAGTTGAGAGAACTTTTTCGCAACTTGCTTCATGAGAAGTATTGGTGCTGTTATACCATTGTATACAATTTTCACAAAATTCTCCAGACTTGTGACTTTTCGTATATTGCCACTTTATTAATGTCACCATGCTTGTAATGTAAGCATAGTGCATAATCATTTCAGTTTCATTATATATTCCAAGCAGATTTATATGTTTTTCTTTCAAACAATTAGTTCTAATTGAAGGTCCCTCAATCCTCTCAGGCTTCTTTCTACTATCAATATCATAAACGTTTATGCTAAATTGCGGGTTTAGTTTTTCAAAAAGTTTTACACCTCGTGTATTAATTGGGAACTCTATATTCGTAAAATTAAGCGTATGTTGCTTATATGTAATTATAGGAGCAGCAATATTATTTATTTTATAATGCGAAGTTTCAGTCAATTTCTTTCTTCTTTGTTGCCAGTCAGATTTCTTATGGTTAGCGCTTTTAATGATATTATATTCTATATATGATAGGATACACAATTTAAAGCAATAGATATCATTGTTTTTGACATTAACTAAAGCATTCCTTTGTTTTATGAAATCAAGCATTTTACAATAGCCTCCAGAAGGAATATGCTCTAATTTAACTACTGTTAAATCAATATATTTAAATGACTTTATTGCCCATCCGCTATCTTTCTCTTGAAACTCGCTGCTAGAATTTGTGAGATAATCAATTTTATTTTCTAATATCTCGTCAGCGGCTTCTTTATCATAGAGACTATGATAGGCAGTTGTAAAATGCTTAACTGATTCAGTAGTTGATCCGTCTTCCATTTGCTTAATATATATCCCATAGAGTGTTAATGAAAACTTAATGTTTGTGTATTTAGACATACTTAAATCAATTATTTGAAAAATGTGACGTTTCATTTGATTGTAAAAGTCACGTAAAACAATCACGTCATTAATTTCGCTCAAAATACGATATGTTTCAACCGAAAATTTTGTTTCGGATGAAATTAATACGACATTCGTTTTTCTAGCTACTTGAGCCACTAAAGCATTGTTATGTTGATCCGTTCGCAAGTGCATTTTATAGGCATTAGATTTTAAAAATACATTACATACTCTACAATGTATATCATCGTTTCTAGTAGTTTTTGAAGGACGATCCATTAACGTTCCTGGTCGCTTCACTGTTTTCGATGATGTTGAAGTTGTCGGTTGGTCCATAGATGCTCCTGTTTCTTCCAAGGTTGTTGCTAAAGCTGAAGTTGTTGGTCGTGTTGAAGTTGTTGGCTGCTCCCTACCGTTACTAGAGAGACTATCCCTGGTATTAGAATTATTCCTGGCAGTTGCCATCATAAGTTGAAATGCATTCAGTGGTCCCGTGCACGTAATATAGTGCGAAGCAAATACATCAACACCTTCAAATGCACGGTTGCATAAATCACACACAATTTTCGACATCATTATTATTATTTTTTTAGAAATATTAAGTTCACAATAACCTATTTATAAATTTTCCGACAAGTTTTAGTTCACTCTTTTTGAGATAAGACGTTTTAAGGATCGAGACGTTTACAGGTTCTGACTTGAGCACCAACTGAGCACATTCGTATAATGAGACAAGTTTTTATACAGCTCAATTCTAGCTTTTACCTGTTCACACATGTTGTTTTTAGAAGACCCTAAAAATCATTATTGGTTGACCGGTGTATTTACCTATTATGCAGGTGGTGTTCATTTAAGGAAAAGGACTAAGTACTCAAAACACCTAAAAAATTACAGAGGTAATAAAATCACTAGCATGGGATATCAGTTTGACCTATCTTCATCATGTTCATACATGTCTTTTTTATCTGCACAATAACGGATTCCTTTTGATCCTGCACTATGATCTGCTTTATAATGCAAGCGGTAACATGTTCATACATGTTTATACATATCATTCAAACTGCCCATCAACGGATGCAGTTTAACTCTTGAACAATGGTATTGTTTAGAAGACTATAGGTAATAAGTTAGGATTAGGATCACCTATTCAAAACGCGACTATGACAGTAACAATAGAAGTCCCTGACATATGATATTAAGGACGAGGGTTCGATCACTGCTATAAGCTTTAAGTAGTTAGTATATAGGCATACAGAGATTTTTTGAGTGTTGTCCTAGGGTGTGGGTCTCATAAATAATTACCACACAAAAGAAACCTGTAAGTCAACCCACTCAGAGTCAGTTTAAAATATACACAGAAATCGATCAACAAGGCGATCACAGAAAAAACAAAAAATATAAAGTTACCTTAGAGAGGTAATAAAAATGCTTTGCTGTTGGTTACAATAGAATACCCGCGGGTCGATCATAAAAAAGGGACAGGTCAGTCAACAGTTAATTACTGATTACTATATCATACAGCTGCCATAGGAACGATCGGTCGAAATCAACTTTCTTTGGGGAGTGGTTTTAGGAAATAGGACTATATTTAAGTCTAGATTATTTTGTTTAATGTTTACATATTTATACCCTGAGCCCATTAAAAATGGGCAAAAAAGGGTATAATGCATTTGGCAGAATGTATGTAACAGGCAGAAGGGGGCGTGGCAGACCCCCAAAAGTATATATATTCTTGATCAGGATCAACAGTCGAGTCGATTGAGCCATGTCCGTCTGTCTGTCCGTCTGTCTGTCCGTCTGTTTGAACGCGTCGATCTCAGAAACCATAAGAGCTAGAGACTTCAAACTTGGTATGTAGGTTCCTGGATACCGTACGCAGATCAAATTTGTTTTTATTTTTGGATCGGACAACTATATCATATAGCTGCCATAGGAACGATACATCGAAAATGAAGTTTTTATATGAAAAGCATCTTTAATTTTTGAGATATCTCAACCAATCTCACACGATATATATTTGGGGTGGTATTATACATCCTGACCAAATTTGGTCCAAATCGGCCCACTATATCATATAGCTGTCATACAGTCGCTCTGCCGAAAATCAACTTTTAGTATGAAAAAGTTTTTTGTTTTTTGAGATATCGTAACCAAACTGGTAGAATATGTATCTGGGCTGGTATTATACATTCTGACCAAGTTTGGTCCAAATCGGCCCACTATATCATATAGCTGTCATACAGCCGCTCTGCCGAAAATCAAGTTTTAGTATAAAAAAGTTTTTTGTTTTATAAGATATCGTAACCAAACTGATAGAATATGTATCTGTTCTGGTATTATACATTCTGACCAAGTTTGGTCCAAATCGGCCCACTATATCATATAGCTGTCATACAGCCGCTCTGCCGAAAATCAAGTTTTAGTATAAAAAAGTTTTTTGTTTTTTGAGATATCTTAACCAAACTGATAGAATATGCATTTATGTTGGTTTTGTACATTCTGACCAGATTTGGTTTAAATCGGTTACATATATCATATAGCTGCCATAGGAATAATTGGTCGAAAATCAACATTTATAAAAGAGTACCTGGGCTCAGGGTATCCTACTGTCGAGCGTGCTCGACTGTAGCCGCACCTCACCGCGAGCGAAGCGAGCCGGGGGTAGACGAGCGAAGCGAGTAGGGGGCGGAGCCCCCTTGTTTTAGATTAACAAATGTTTATTTAAAATAAAGTTTACAATTTCTTTCTAAAGGTATTATATGCTATTTAAGTTTTAAGACGATGTAGCATAAATAGTACTTTAAAAATGGTTTGAGTAACGTACTTTTCTGCTTTCGGCATTGGAATTAGATTCCCGTATAAGATTCCAAACGTAATCGCCCATCATGTTTTGATTCCACGAGCCCTGATAACGTCGCTCCATAGCTTTTAACTGTTGGTGAAATCTTTCCCCGTGTTCGTCGCTTACATCGCCTAAGTTGGGTGCGAAACTGTTCAAGTGTGAATTCAAGAAATGGATTTTCAGAGACATGTTTTCTCCCATTTCCTTATAATTTTGAAGCAGTCCTTCGACGATGCCAATGAAATTCGGACTTTTGTTATTTCCCAAGAAGTGTTCGGTAATTTGACGGCATGATGTCCAGGCTGCCCTTTCCAGCGAGTCCAGAATGGAATAAAATTCCTAATTTTTCAACAGTTTTCTAATCTGTGGACCATCCAATACGCCTTCCGTAATTTTTGACGTTGAAAGGGGATAAAAAACACCTTTAAGGAATTCTAGTGCCTCTGAATTCGTTCTAACGAGCCTTTTCACAAAGCTTTTGACAAGTCCAAGCTTAATGTGCAATGGTGGTAATATTATGTCCTCCGGATTTACTAGCGGCTTAAATTTATTAAGGCCAACAGTAAAGTCGTCTCGTTTTGGCCAGTCCTTCCTTAAATACTGGTCCTTAAAACGGCTTTCCCAGAGGCAGAGAAAGCAGCAATTTTTTGTCCATCAACTTTGCAATCCAGTAAGCATAGCTACAACTTTCAAATCGCAGCAAATCTTCCACTTATGCTCTGTATATTTGAGGAATCTCAGCAGCTTCTCCATTGTTGCATAGGATTCCTTAACATTTACGGCATGGGCGATAGGGAGAGAGGGTTTCTCATTTCCATTGTGGAGCAATACGGCCTTCAGACTCTCCTTACTGCTGTCAACAAATAGCCTCCAATCCCTTTGGTCATACTTCTCACCGATTTCGGAAAACAGACCGTAAATGTCATGGCAAATGCACATGCCATCCATCATCGAGTAGTATTGGGAGAAAGACAAGTGTCGCTTTCGGTAAGTAGTTATGAAGACGTCCGCCTTCAGAAGATTTCGTTCCTTCAAGCGCGATCCCAAGATTTCAGCTTTCTCCTTGGTTAGGTCCAGGTCCCTTACCAGGTCATCCAATTCATGCTGGGAAAATATTCGTATATGTTTGCTTTCTTCCGAAGAACTGGAAGTGGTAGTCGTAGTATCCTTTGTTGAATCCGTCTTATCCAGTGTTTCTTCTTCTCTCGCAGATTTAACTGTCAGCTCAAAACCGCGGCCAGGCAATTGTGGGTAAACACATTTCATACGCACTCCAATACCAATTTTTATAAATGCACAAAAATAGCAGTCGGAACCATGAAAATTAGTTTTTTTCCATATCATAGGGCGTGAAAATGGAAAACTGTTCCTAAAATAAAAGGGAGTTGCTAGTATTTCAGTAAAATTAAATTGAATTGTAATTGATGTGTTACTTACTCATGTGGCATATTTGACAAATTTGCCCCTGCATGAAGTACAAATAAACGTAGGGGCCCAAGCTTCATTGCAGTCTTTGGGCTCCAGATTAAAGCACTTAGTATACAGCTTTTGACAATTTTCGGAGAACGTCTTATAATTTCAATGGTTGGTGGGATTGATATTCATTTTGGAGTAATTTAAGTTCAAGGTCTGCATATCTTAACTCAAAATCAGCATTATCTCTATTTATTTTATTTGAATTAAGATCAGCTCTCTGTTCTACGGATTGGAAATCATACTTATTTTCTAAGTCACGTGCTTGAACAGCCAAGTATGCTGATTCTTTTAATAAAAATTCTATATTTAATTTAAGTTCTTTTTCTTTTTTTTAAATATTCCAAATGTCTTCTTTCTACTAATTTATAGTGGTTATAGGCTAATGTGGAATATTTGTCGTTTTGAATTGAACGCTTATTGTCTTTATTATCAAGGATTACCTTGTTAGACTGATAAGTAGATATAGTATGGTCTATGGATCTAATCATTGTCATTTTCCCACAGTTTGCTTCACCTGATTCTAAACATTATTTATAGTGTTCAATGTTTAACTTATCTAAAGCCGTTCTTTTTACACCCTTTGACTTCTTAAACGATTTCTCAATATTATGAATTTTATAACAATACATTGTGGGACGAAGACCAACAAATTCCAACATGGGTTTACCATTAAGCTCATCCTTGAAATAGCCCAATTGCTTTTTATTAACTTTTTCGAAATTATACAAACTAGCCTTTTCATCAGAATAATCAGACGTGTCAAATTTTAATTTAAGGTCATTTCGAATATCATTGTAAAAATAATTAGTTTTTATTGGATAAAGAGTCTGTATCCATGTAATTCAATTTTAAATTTTCCCCAAACTTTGGTTTCATGTAATTATAATGGAAATCATATATTTTCCACTTTGACAAGTCTAGAACAGTGAAACATAAATACATTGGATTGTTTAAAATAACTCTTAATCTTTTCATTTGTATGGCATAGAAGCTCTCATCTATTCTTGCTGAACTGTGAAAGTTGGGCTTACTAATTAAGGTTCTAGCACAAAGTCTTTTGCGACCTGTTGTAAACGTTTCTGCTGGCTCCCACTCACTCACTAGTCGTACATCAACCCTCTTCTATACATTTTCCATGGTTTTGCCATAAACTGCATTATTAAGTAATTTGAAAAAGTCTTTTTCAAACGAATTTTTCGCCTTGTTCAATATATTTGCTAAGCCAAGCGCTTTGTCTAAAACATATACCTCTGTGAAATTTTTTCAATTGTAATCCATTACTTAAATATTGTTGAAGTTCACGGTAGTGGATAACATAATTTATTTTATTTCCAAGGTCGGCAACTAACTTTTCTACTTTGGCTGTCTTTGTTGGTAATTTAATGCTCGGACAAAATGGGAGATCATTATGCTCATCATGGATAGTTTGCGGATAATCTAAGTCGACTTCTAAAATGTAACCAAAATAAGCATTAATTGGTATATTTTCAATTGGTAGATTTTTGATATCTTCATCGGATAACCATTTAAATCCATTGTATGGTAGGGGTTGTGACATTGCCCAACCATACAAATTGTTTGCATCTAAATACATTACAAATGTTGAATCTTTTGATGGATCATAAGTTGATAGGTATTTATTATTTGCTTTGCTATACCTATGACAACATTGAACTAACCCACCACGAATACCAGATTGGATAAAACTATACATATCTATATCTTTAATTAGTTCTAATTCAATATTCGTGGTCTTTAGCATGGCCTCCCAAGATAAGCCTGGAGTTGTATAGTAATGAGCTGGGTCAAGGGAATAAATACAAAATCATACAAATTGAGAGGAAATTTTCAAAAACATCAGTTAACAATAAAACATCAGTTTTTAAATACAATTCTAAATAATCTTTCATTGTTGAACACGAAAATTCATACCCAACTTTTAGCGCATGCGTATAATCTTTATCAGAACAATCAGTTTCCGTTAGACTACTATAGAACTTTTCTCTTGGTGGTAGAGAAGTTTCTTGCAGCCTACTTTCAGAATCTAAGTATTGATAAGGAAAAACACCCTTTTTACGCATAAGTCTAAACTTATTTTTAAAACTGAAATGCGATTTAATTGTTGTGAGTTGTTCATCAACTAAATTAGATGCAAGAGCATCTAGACTTGCTGACATAAATCTAAAAGTGTCAAGAAAACGAATTTCAAAACTACTCCCGTTATCATACTCTATTATTTTCGATACAGAAATGTAGTGTTCTTTATTAATGGGAATAGCTTTAATTTGTCCAGGCACGTTTGCAAGTTCTTATATGAACAAATGAGAATCGTTCTTAAACGATTTCTCAATATTACCAATTTTATAACAATACATTTTGGGACGAGGACCAACAAATTCCAACATGGGTTTACCATTAAGCTCATCCTTGAAATAGCCCAATTGCTATTTATTAACTTTTTCGAAATTATACAAACTAGCCTTTTCATCAGAATAATCAGACGTGTCAAATTTTAATTTAAGGTCATTTCGAATATCATTGTAAAAATCATTAGTTTTTATTAGATAAAGAGTCTGTATCCATGTAATTCAATTTTAAATTTTCCCCAAACTTTGGTTTCATGTAATTATAATGGAAATCATATATTTTCCACTTTGACAAGTCTAGAACAGTGAAACATAAATACATTGGATTGTTTAAAATAACTCTTAATCTTTTCATTTGTATGGCATAAAAGTTTCCATCTATTCTTGCTGAACTGTGAAAGTTGGGCTTACTAATTAAGGCTTTAGCACAAAGTCTTTTGCGACCTGTTGTAAACGTTTCTGCTGGCTCCCACTCACTCACTAGTCGTACATCAACCCTCTTCTATATTTTTTCCATGGTTTCGTCATAAACTGCATTATTAAGTAATTTGAAAAAGTCTTTTTCAAACGAATTTTTCGCCTTGGCTCGCAGTTCAGTATTAAGTTCAATATATTTGCTAAGCCAAGCGCTTTGTCTAAAACATATACCTCTGTGAAATTTTTTCAATTGTAATCCATTACTTAAACATTGTTGAAGTTCACGGTAGTGGATAACATAATTTCTTTTATTTCCAAGGTCGGCAACTAACTTTTCTACTTTGGCAGTCTTTGTTGGTAATTTAATGCTCATTTTGAACTCTATCATAGGTACGCAGAACAGCTTCGATATCGGCATAGATGACGGCGGGTGGTGATAGTTTTTTATGCCAATTACTGAAGGTTGCATATGTTCCATCCTTAGGGAAAGTTGAGAGAACTTTTTCGCAACTTGTTTCATGAGAAGTATTGGTGCTGTTATACCATTGTATACAATTTTCACAAAATTCTCCAGACTTGTGACTTTTCGTATATTGCCACTTTGTTAATGTCACCATGCTTGTAATGTATAGTGCATTATCATTTCAGTTTCATTATATATTCCAAGCAGATTTATATGTTTTTCTTTCAAACAATTAGTTCTAATTGAAGATCCCTCAATCCTCTCAGGCTTCTTTCTACTATCAATATCATAAACGTTTATGCTAAATTGCGGGTTTAGTTTTTCAAAAAGTTTTACACCTCGTGTATTAATTGGGAACTCTATATTCGTAAAATTAAGCGTATGTTGCTTATATGTAATTATAGGAGCAGCAATATTATTTATTTTATAATGCGAAGTTTCAGTCAATTTCTTTCTTCTTTGTTGCCAGTCAGATTTCTTATGGTTAGCGCTTTTAATGATATTATATTCTATATATGATAGGATACACAATTTAAAGCAATAGATATCATTGTTTTTGACATTAACTAAAGCATTCCTTTGTTTTATGAAATCAAGCATTTTACAATAGCCTCCAGAAGGAATATGCTCTAATTTAACTACTGTTAAATCAATATATTTAAATGACTTTATTGCCCATCCGCTATCTTTCTCTTGAAACTCGCTGCTAGAATTTGTGAGATAATCAATTTTATTTTCTAATATCTCGTCAGCGGCTTCTTTATCATAGAGACTATGATAGGCAGTTGTAAAATGCTTAACTGATTCAGTAGTTGATCCGTCTTCCATTTGCTTAATATATATCCCATAGAGTGTTAATGAAAACTTAATGTTTGTGTATTTAGACATACTTAAATCAATTATTTGAAAAATGTGACGTTTCATTTGATTGTAAAAGTCACGTAAAACAATCACGTCATTAATTTCGCTCAAAATACGATATGTTTCAACCGAAAATTTTGTTTCGGATGAAATTAATACGACATTCGTTTTTCTAGCTACTTGAGCCACTAAAGCATTGTTATGTTGATCCGTTCGCAAGTGCATTTTATAGGCATTAGATTTTAAAAATACATTACATACTCTACAATGTATATCATCGTTTCTAGTAGTTTTTGAAGGACGATCCATTAACGTTCCTGGTCGCTTCACTGTTTTCGATGATGTTGAAGTTGTCGGTTGGTCCATAGATGCTCCTGTTTCTTCCAAGGTTGTTGCTAAAGCTGAAGTTGTTGGTCGTGTTGAAGTTGTTGGCTGCTCCCTACCGTTACTAGAGAGACTATCCCTGGCATTAGAATTATTCCTGGCAGTTGCCATCATAAGTTGAAATGCATTCAGTGGTCCCGTGCACGTAATATAGTGCGAAGCAAATACATCAACACCTTCAAATGCACGGTTGCATAAATCACACACAATTTTCGACATCATTATTATTATTTTTTTAGAAATATTAAGTTCACAATAACCTATTTATAAATTTTCCGACAAGTTTTAGTTCACTCTTTTTGAGATAAGACGTTTTAAGGATCGAGACGTTTACAGGTTCTGACTTGAGCACCAACTGAGCACATTCGTATAATGAGACAAGTTTTTATACAGCTCAATTCTAGCTTTTACCTGTTCACACATGTTGTTTTTAGAAGACCCTAAAAATCATTATTGGTTGACCGGTGTATTTACCTATTATGCAGGTGGTGTTCACTTAAGGAAAAGGACTAAGTACTCAAAACACCTAAAAAATTACAGAGGTAATAAAATCACTAGCATGGGATATCAGTTTGACCTATCTTCATCATGTTCATACATGTCTTTTTTATCTGCACAATAACGGATTCCTTTTGATCCTGCACTATGATCTGCTTTATAATGCAAGCGGTAACATGTTCATACATGTTTATACATATCATTCAAACTGCCCATCAACGGATGCAGTTTAACTCTTGAACAATGGTATTGTTTAGAAGACTATAGGTAATAAGTTAGGATTAGGATCACCTATTCAAAACGAGACTATGACAGTAACAATAGAAGTCCCTGACATATGATATTAAGGACGAGGGTTCGATCACTGCTATAAGCTTTAAGTAGTTAGTATATAGGCATACAGAGATTTTTTGAGTGTTGTCCTAGGGTGTGGGTCTCATAAATAATTACCACACAAAAGAAACCTGTAAGTCAACCCACTCAGAGTCAGTTTAAAATATACACAGAAATCGATCAACAAGGCGATCACAGAAAAAACAAAAAATATAAAGTTACCTTAGAGAGGTAATAAAAATGCTTTGCTGTTGGTTACAATAGAATACCCGCGGGTCGATCATAAAAAAGGGACAGGTCAGTCAACAGTTAATTACTGATTACTATATCATACAGCTGCCATAGGAACGATCGGTCGAAATCAACTTTCTTTGGGGAGTGGTTTTAGGAAATAGGACTATATTTAAGTCTAGATTATTTTGTTTAATGTTTACATATTTATACCCTGAGCCCATTAAAAATGGGCAAAAAAGGGTATAATGCATTTGGCAGAATGTATGTAACAGGCAGAAGGGGGCGTGGCAGACCCCCAAAAGTATATATATTCTTGATCAGGATCAACTAGAGCTAGAGACTTCAAACTTGGTATGTAGGTTCCTGGATACCGTACGCAGATCAAATTTGGTTTTTATTTTTGGATCGGACAACTATATCATATAGCTGCCATAGGAACGATACATAGAAAATGAAGTTTTTGTATGAAAAGCATCTTTAATTTTTGAGATATCTCAACCAATCTCACACGATATATATTTGGGGTGGTATTATACATCCTGACCAAATTTGGTCCAAATCGGCCCACTATATCATATAGCTGTCATACAGTCGCTCTGCCGAAAATCAACTTTTAGTATGAAAAAGTTTTTTGTTTTTTGAGATATCGTAACCAAACTGGTAGAATATGTATCTGGGCTGGTATTATACATTCTGACCAAGTTTGGTCCAAATCGGCCCACTATATCATATAGCTGTCATACAGCCGCTCTGCCGAAAATCAAGTTTTAGTATAAAAAAGTTTTTTGTTTTATAAGATATCGTAACCAAACTGATAGAATATGTATCTGTTCTGGTATTATACATTCTGACCAAGTTTGGTCCAAATCGGCCCACTATATCATATAGCTGTCATACAGCCGCTCTGCCGAAAATCAAGTTTTAGTATAAAAAAGTTTTTTGTTTTTTGAGATATCTTAACCAAACTGATAGAATATGCATTTATGTTGGTTTTGTACATTCTGACCAGATTTGGTTCAAATCGGTTACATATATCATATAGCTGCCATAGGAATAATTGGTCGAAAATCAACATTTATAAAAGAGTACCTGGGCTCAGGGTATCCTACTGTCGAGCGTGCTCGACTGTAGCCGCACCTCACCGCGAGCGAAGCGAGCCGGGGGTAGACGAGCGAAGCGAGTAGGGGGCGGAGCCCCCTTGTTTTAGATTAACAAATGTTTATTTAAAATAAAGTTTACAATTTCTTTCTAAAGGTATTATATGCTATTTAAGTTTTAAGACGATGTAGCATAAATAGTACTTTAAAAATGGTTTGAGTAACGTACTTTTCTGCTTTCGGCATTGGAATTAGATTCCCGTATAAGATTCCAAACGTAATCGCCCATCATGTTTTGATTCCACGAGCCCTGATAACGTCGCTCCATAGCTTTTAACTGTTGGTGAAATCTTTCCCCGTGTTCGTCGCTTACATCGCCTAAGTTGGGTGCGAAACTGTTCAAGTGTGAATTCAAGAAATGGATTTTCAGAGACATGTTTTCTCCCATTTCCTTATAATTTTGAAGCAGTCCTTCGACGATGCCAATGAAATTCGGACTTTTGTTATTTCCCAAGAAGTGTTCGGTAATTTGACGGCATGATGTCCAGGCTGCCCTTTCCAGCGAGTCCAGAATGGAATAAAATTCATAATTTATCAACAGTTTTCTAATCTGTGGACCATCCAATACGCCTTCCGTAATTTTTGACGTTGAAAGGGGATAAAAAACACCTTTAAGGAATTCTAGTGCCTCTGAATTCGTTCTAACGAGCCTTTTCACAAAGCTTTTGACAAGTCCAAGCTTAATGTGCAATGGTGGTAATATTATGTCCTCCGGATTTACTAGCGGCTTAAATTTATTAAGGCCAACAGTAAAGTCGTCTCGTTTTGGCCAGTCCTTCCTTAAATACTGGTCCTTAAAACGGCTTTCCCAGAGGCAGAGAAAGCAGCAATTTTTTGTCCATCAACTTTGCAATCCAGTAAGCATAGCTACAACTTTCAAATCGCAGCAAATCTTCCACTTATGCTCTGTATATTTGAGGAATCTCAGCAGCTTCTCCATTGTTGCATAGGATTCCTTAACATTTACGGCATGGGCGATAGGGAGAGAGGGTTTCTCATTTCCATTGTGGAGCAATACGGCCTTCAGACTCTCCTTACTGCTGTCAACAAATAGCCTCCAATCCCTTGGGTCATACTTCTCACCGATTTCGGAAAACAGACCGTAAATGTCATGGCAAATGCACATGCCATCCATCATCGAGTAGTATTGGGAGAAAGACAAGTGTCGCTTTCGGTAAGTAGTTATGAAGACGTTCGCCTTCAGAAGATTTCGTTCCTTCAAGCGCGATCCCAAGATTTCAGCTTTCTCCTTGGTTAGGTCCAGGTCCCTTACCAGGTCATCCAATTCATGCTGGGAAAATATTCGTATATGTTTGCTTTCTTCCGAAGAACAGGAAGTGGTAGTCGTAGTATCCTTTGTTGAATCCGTCTTATCCAGTGTTTCTTCTTCTCTCGCAGATTTTACTGTCAGCTCAAAACCGCGGCCAGGCAATTGTGGGTAAACACATTTCATACGCACTCCAATACCAATTTTTATAAATGCACAAAAATAGCAGTCGGAACCATGAAAATTAGTTTTTTTTCCATATCATAGGGCGTGAAAATGGAAAACTGTTCCTAAAATAAAAGGGAGTTGCTAGTATTTCAGTAAAATTAAATTGAATTGTAATTTATGTGTTACTTACTCATGTGGCATATTTGACAAATTTGCCCTGCATGAAGTATAAATAAACGTAGGGGCCCAAGCTTCATTGCAGTCTTTGGGCTCCAGATTAAAGCACTTAGTATACAGCTTTTGACAATTTTCGGAGAACGTCTTATAATTTCAATGGTTGGTGGGATTGATATTCATTTTGGAGTAATTTAAGTTCAAGGTCTGCATATCTTAAATCAAAATCAGCATTATCTCTATTTATTTTATTTGAATTGAGATCAGCTCTCTGTTCTACGGATTGGAAATCATACTTATTTTCTAAGTCACGTGCTTGAACAGCCAAGTAAGCTGATTCTTTTAATAAAAATTCTATATTTAATTTAAGTTCTTTTTCTTTTTTTTAAATATTTCAAATGTCTTCTTTCTACTAATTTATAGTGGTTATAGGCTAATGTGGAATATTTATCGTTTTGAATTGAACGCTTATTGTCTTTATTATCAAGGATTACCTTGTTAGACTGATAAGTAGATATAGTATGGTCTATGGATCAAATCATTGTCATTTTCCCACAGTTTGCTTCACCTGATTCTAAACATTATTTATAGTGTTCAATGTTTAACTTATCTAAAGCCGTTCTTTTTACACCCTTTGACTTCTTAAACGATTTCTCAATATTATCAATTTTATAACAATACATTGTGGGACGAAGACCAACAAATTCCAACATGGGTTTACCATTAAGCTCATCCTTGAAATAGCCCAATTGCTTTTTATTAACTTTTTCGAAATTATACAAACTAGCCTTTTCATCAGAATAATCAGACGTGTCAAATTTTAATTTAAGGTCATTTCGAATATCATTGTAAAAATCATTAGTTTTTATTGGATAAAGAGTCTGTATCCATGTAATTCAATTTTAAATTTTCCCCAAACTTTGGTTTCATGTAATTATAATGGAAATCATATATTTTCCACTTTGACAAGTCTAGAACAGTGAAACATAAATACATTGGATTGTTTAAAATAACTCTTAATCTTTTCATTTGTATGGCATAGAAGCTCTCATCTATTCTTGCTGAACTGTGAAAGTTGGGCTTACTAATTAAGGTTCTAGCACAAAGTCTTTTGCGACCTGTTGTAAACGTTTCTGCTGGCTCCCACTCACTCACTAGTCGTACATCAACCCTCTTCTATACATTTTCCATGGTTTTGCCATAAACTGCATTATTAAGTAATTTGAAAAAGTCTTTTTCAAACGAATTTTTCGCCTTGTTCAATATATTTGCTAAGCCAAGCGCTTTGTCTAAAACATATACCTCTGTGAAATTTTTTCAATTGTAATCCATTACTTAAATATTGTTGAAGTTCACGGTAGTGGATAACATAATTTATTTTATTTCCAAGGTCGGCAACTAACTTTTCTACTTTGGCTGTCTTTGTTGGTAATTTAATGCTCGGACAAAATAGGAGATCATTATGCTCATCATGGATAGTTTGCGGATAATCTAAGTCGACTTCTAAAATGTAACCAAAATAAGCATTAATTGGTATATTTTCAATTGGTAGATTTTTGATATCTTCATCGGATAACCATTTAAATCCATTGTATGGTAGGGGTTGTGACATTGCCCAACCATACAAATTGTTTGCATCTAAATACATTACAAATGTTGAATCTTTTGATGGATCATAAGTTGATAGGTATTTATTATTTGCTTTGCTATACCTATGACAACATTGAACTAACCCACCACGAATACCAGATTGGATAAAACTATACATATCTATATCTTTAATTAGTTCTAATTCAATATTCGTGGTCTTTAGCATGGCCTCCCAAGATAAGCCTGGAGTTGTATAGTAATGAGCTGGGTCAAGGGAATAAATACAAAATCATACAAATTAAGAGGAAATTTTCAAAAACATCAGTTAACAATAAAACATCAGTTTTTAAATACAATTCTAAATAATCTTTCATTGTTGAACACGAAAATTCATACCCAACTTTTAGCGCATGCGTATAATCTTTATCAGAACAATCAGTTTCCGTTAGACTACTATAGAACTTTTCTCTTGGTGGTAGAGAAGTTTCTTGCAGCCTACTTTCAGAATCTAAGTATTGATAAGGAAAAACACCCTTTTTACGCATAAGTCTAAACTTATTTTTAAAACTGAAATGCGATTTAATTGTTGTGAGTTGTTTATCAACTAAATTAGATGCAAGAGCATCTAGACTTGCTGACATAAATCTAAAAGTGTCAAGAAAACGAATTTCAAAACTACTCCCGTTATCATACTCTATTATTTTCGATACAGAAATGTAGTGTTCTTTATTAATGGGAATAGCTTTAATTTGTCCAGGCACGTTTGCAAGTTCTTATATGAACAAATGAGAATCGTACTTGGTGAAATTATGAAAGAAAGCGGGTATAAAAATACTCGTCTTATATGACAAATTGCATTTTGAATGAGCAGCACCTCTAAATTTCCCAGTAAAATGACAATGATCCCTTACCCTATCTGCTAATAAAACACTACCACAAATATGACAATTAATAGTCTCTTGAAAATTGCTCTCATCTTCCAGACTCATGACAATGGGAACTATCTTGTGCAAATATTCATTGTTTAAGCGTTTTTATAAGTGTATTGAAAAAACATAAACGTGCATTCTTACAAGTTTCTAGTACAAAATTATCTAATCCACTGTCAAATTACAATTTATATAGTATGCATATGCTATTGGAATATGCTCATTAATATTAACCAATTTAGGACTTACTTCAATATTCTTTGGTTGAAGAATGCATTTGAAGTCTGCATACACCACAAACGGAACCTGGAGTTGGGTGAACTTTATAGTCGCTTCATTGGAGTGGAGTAAAACTTCAACCTTTCCACTTCATAACTCCTTGTGTCGTAACGCTGCCTTCTCACTTGATGAAAAGTTGAGGCAGATGTTGCAGAACTATTGTTTCCTCCTTGGATTTTCGGTTTGTGATGACAACAACCTATAAAAAAATAATATTTTGAAAATAATTAGTATTTATTCAAACAATATATATTAAAAATTTAAAATAGTTACCTTGATATCTTTTTTATCCACATGTAGTAAGCATTTACTCCATCTTCTAGGAACAGCGTATTGATGTGTATAGTTGTTTCATATCCTGAGTGGAATAGGGGTCCAATTATAGTCTTAGCCTCTTCATCATATCCGAAAACATTGATGCTCACTTGAGGATTGAGCTTCGTGAAAATGTTTATATCCCGAATTTTTAGGGAGAATGACAACTCAGTGAAATCCAATGTGAAATCTTGTGTTACTTTGATCTCAGTGGAAACCGGTTCCAAGTCTTTTGATATTTTGATTTTATCATCAGTGATTACAACACCATAAGTATTGCATCTTTGGGGTCAATTTGTTATCTTCAATGCCGAAAGTAATGCCCATTGGAAGCAGTATGAGTCATTATTCTCTACATTGATGATGGCATGTTTCAGCAACAGCTTCTTTGGCAATTTTATGTCTGAAGAACCTCGTATTGGTTTATACTGGTTTACATTCATTTTCAGACGGATTATACTGACCAGAGCCCATCCACTATCCTTTTCCTGGAACTCTTCCATTTTAGCAATTATTTGCTTAGAATGCTGTTCAAAAACAGATTTCGAGTGTGGTAGTCATTTTACTTTGGAATGACTTACAAAAAGTTTTTCGTACTAGGACTTGATTTTCGACTGATCGGTTCTATGGTAGCTATATGATATAGTGGTCCAATTTGCACCAACTTCGGTCAGGATGTATTAAACCAAGTTATGTGCATAATGTATCAGTTTGGTTGAGATATCTCATAAAACAAAAAAGTTTTTCATACTAAGACTTGATTTTTGCCCGATCGGTTCTATGGCAGCTATATGATATAGTGGTCCGATCCAACAAAGAAACAAACTTGATATGCCTGCAATATAGAGAAATCTACATACTAAGTTTGGTGTCCCTAGCTTTGAAATTGTTCTTATAATTTTGATATGAAATTTTCTTTTTCGATTTGTGGGCGACAAAAGGGGCGTAGCCAAATTTTGAAACAAACTTGATCTGCTTGCAATATAGACGAACCTACATACCAATTTTGGTGTCTTTAGCTCTTATAGTCTCTGAGATCTAGGTGTTCATACAGACAGACCGACAGACGGACAGACTGACATTGCTATATCGACTCGGCTATTGATGCTGATCAAGAATATATATACTTTATAAGGTCTGCCACGCCTCCTTCTGCCTGTTACGCACATTTTCGTTAAAACAAACCCAATAGACTCCTGTACTTTTTTTAAGTACGGGTTCTAAAAATTAATATTAATTAATTAATATTATAGAACTAAAAATTTAAACTAAACATAAATTACACTAGGCAACAAATTTGAACTTTTTGGCTATTACACGAGGCCAAAACCGACGAAAAACATTTTTTTTTGGTTCTAAGGTAAAATTTTTTTTAGAATTTTGCTATTTTTCGCACTTTTTTTCAGAAGTGCGCCCACTTTGTCATCATTACTCGAGAATGACAAAACCGATTTTCAAAAACTTTACTTTTCCGGAAAGCCAAGAAATATATCTATAACACTAGGCAAGAGCCCAAATCTGAATTGGACCAAACCGACTTTTTTGGATAGATTTGGGGACCCAAACGACGAAAAACATTTTTTTTTTTCTATGTCAGAATTTTTTTTAGAATTTTTTGAAATTTGGCTTTTTTGTTGCCGTTTTTTAGAGGTGCGCTAACTTTTGTCATCATTACTCTAGAACTACAAAACCGATTTTCAAAAACTTTACTAATGCATAGCTAATGAATATATCTGTAATTAAACCATACACAGCCTAAGATTTAAGTCAGTAGTTTAAGAGCTATTAATTTTTGAATTAATAAATTGTTTTTTTTAAGCTTTTTTTACTTTAAAATTCAAGGAAAACTCGAAAAATTTTCTGAACTTCGGTTTTAATTTTTTTTTTTTTGCAAAGCTGCATTAATTGAGCGTCGTTTAAGATATAATTCATAAAAATCTATGGAGAAACGGCGATATAATAAGATTTTATATCAAGGGATGTTTTTGTCGATTTTGATGACTTTCTTGTAGAGCGGCATGACCTTTAGTATGAAAATTTGTTGTGTTTTTTGAGATGTCCTAAACAAACTCACAGAAAATGTCTTACGCATTTTGACCAAATTTGGTTGAAATCGGACCACTATATCATATAGGTGCCATAGGATCGATCGGTAGGAATTCAACATTCTTTAGGGGTCGTGTAAGAAAATAGGACTATAACTAAGTCTAGAGAGTGTCACCTTGAATTAATTTGTTTAAATGTTTTTAGATAAATAAATATTTATTTAAAATAAAGTTTACAATTTATGAGATTTGATTGTTTACAATTTATTTTTAAAGGTGCTATCGAAGTTAAGACAATGATGTAGCATAAAAAGTACTTCAAAAATGGTTTGAGTAACGTACTTTTCTGCTTTCGGCATTGGAATTAGACATTCGGATAAGATTCCAAACGTAATAGCCCATCATGTTCTAATTCCACGAGTCCTGATAACGTCGCTCCATAGCTTTTAACTGTTGGTGAAATAGTTCCCCGTATTCATCGCTTACATCGCCTAAGTTGGGCGCAAACTGTCCAAGTGTGAATTAAAGAAATGGATTTTCAGAGACATGTTTACTCCCATATTCTTATAATCCATTTTAATGAAATCCGGACTTTTGTTATTCCCCAAAAAGTTTTCAGTAACTTTAATGTCGGAATGATGTCCAGACTGCCTTTTCAACTGGGTCCAGAATGGATTGAAACTCGTCGTTTTTCAATAGTGAGATTTTTGCCGTCGAAAGGGGATGTAAAGCTTCTTTAAGAAATGCCAGTGCCTCAGAATTCGTTTTAACAAGCGTTTTTACAAAGTTTTTGATAAGTTCAAGCTTAATGTGCAATGGTGGTAAGATTATGTCCTCCGGTTTAACTAGCGGCACATATTTAATATTATTTAGGCCAACAGTAAAATCGACTCGTTTTGGCTAGTCTTTCCTTAAATACTGGTCCTTGTATATTTGAGGAAAACCAGCAGCTTCTTCATTGTTTCATAGGTTTCCTTAGCATTTACGGCATGGGCGATAGGGACGGAGGGTTTCTCATTTCCATTGTGGAGTAATACCGCCTTCAGACTCTCCTTACTGCTGTCAACAAATAGCCTCCAATCCATTGGGTCATACTTCTCACCGATTTCGGAAAACAGACCATAAATGTCATGGCAAATGCACATACCATACCCCATCATCGAATAGTATGGGGAGAAAGACAGGTGTCGCATTCGGTAAGTAGTTATGATGACGTCCTCCTGCAGAAGATTTCGTTCCCTTAAGCGCGATCCCAAAATTTCAGCTTTCTCTTTGGTTAGGTTAAGGTCCCTTACGAGGTCATCCAATTCGTGCTAGGAAAATATCTTAATAAGTTTACTTCCTTCTGAAGAACCAGAATTCGACTTATCCAGTGTTCGTTGGTCTCTCCCAGATGTAACTGTCAGCTGAAAACCGCGGTCAGATTGTTGTGGGTAAATAAATTTCATAATTTTTCCAATACCAATTTTAACAAATGTGAAAATATGTTTTTCCCCATATCATAGGGCGTGAAAATGGAAAAGTGTTCCTAAAATAAAAGGGAGTTGCTAGTATTTCAGTAAAATTAAATTGAATTGTACTTGATGTGTTACTTACTCATGTGGCATATTTGACAAATTTGCACTGCATGAAGTACAAATAAACGTAGGGGCCCAAGCTTCATTGCAGTCTTTGGGCTCCAGATTAAAGCACTTAGTATACAGCTTTTGACAATTTTGGGAGAACGTTTTCCTTAAGCTTGCATTTCTAATGTAGACACCACATATATAGCAGAACGAATCAGGAGTGAAAATGCACTTAAATGGACGCAGAAGATCGCTCATTTTGTATTACTTTTTTAGCTCGTACTTCACTGAATGGCAGAACTAGACTGTTGAGCGACAGCTATTAATGTCCGTTATATACCTATACTTCAAGTTGGGCAAAGCACTTAATCCTCAAAATCATTACCTGTGTCCTGAATTAAATTCTTTTCTCTTTTCATAATAATACTGCATGCAAATCTGCACTTGAACTCTGTCGCGATGTTAGTCGCAACTTCGGAACTAGTGTGTAAGCACGCTTGCCAATCCCTAACTAAAAACACTCACGCGTTGGTTTAAGAACTGACATCGTTTATTGAGTTGTATGGGGTTATATAGGTTATCTTATGTAATAATTAGACAGAGTTCGATATAGTGTTTACAATGTTTTGGCTTACTCTAATCATTGTGTATATGTGATCTTATATACTAATAGGATATAGTCCATATGGTGTTAAAGTATGTTTGGCTTCTTCTTACTTATTGTATAGATTAGCGTTGTAATATGTTTGACTCCTTTCTTCACATTCTTTTGTTACATGTAGTGTGTTCTTATCTATTTTGAGCATATATGCTCACACATCTATTATTTCTGAGCGCCAGGATCGCTACCCATGTGGTCATCTGTCAAGCAGCCCGAGGGCTGCTCAATCCGTATGTTCATTTATGAACATTTTGCGGGGGACCGTTGTTAAGTGGTTGTCGTTGGCAACCCGAAATCTATATTAATTTTTTGCTTATCCGTTTTACATTTTTTTATTACATATATTATACCTATCGCTATTATTCCAATGATTATCAGTGTTAAGGACGTGTGTCCGGTTACATTGTGAAATTCTATGTTTCTTAGCTTAAATTTATTTTGTTTTTGTTCTTCTATTAACATTTTAATTTTATCAATTTCTTCTGTATTGTTTATCAACTTATTTGTTAGTGGTCTTATTTGAGTTAGTGGGATGCTACTTGCTTATTTTATTAAAGGGGCTGCCAGATATTCAGCGTCATCCTCCGTTGTAATCTCTTGAGATGCGGTTAGCAGATGTTTATCTTGGCGAGCTGTACATCCTTCTTCTAGTCGCAATATGCCTTGTCCTGTGATGTGCTTCACTTTGTTGTGCTGACTTACGCAGGTCCATTCCAGAACTGGCTCAGTGAAGATTTTGAATAGCCAAGTGTTTCGGGGTTGCAGTTGCGTCCACATATCTTCCATTGCAATTTGTTGGAATTCACAATCTGGATCCAGACTTTGCTTTAACGTTGATACTTCGCAGGAGTTATCGGTTGCACTCTTCCAGGCCCAATTTCCCTTGCATAATAGATGTTTGTTGGATTGCAAGTTACATGACGCTAACTGGGTGGCTGATATCAAGGTACAGATATCCTGGTTGAAGTTATATACTAGATATTCAGCCTTTATTTGCACTATGACCGTCCTTTTATGTTTTACAATTGGAATCGGTACAAGTCGGTAAACAGTTGCAGATTCCTGGTTAAATAGTGGAATCTCGGCATGTATTACTAGTCGATTATCCATTATCATTGCTTGAGCTTATTATATAAGCTTATTCCTTTAGCTCTGTACCTGTTGATGCTCCTAGAAGTCTTTGTTTGGCTGGTAATCTTTCTTTGATCGCATTGATTTCCTTTCTTAGCTGGGACGGTTTAAGTAGCTGTGGGTTGATTCTTCCATGATTCAGGTCGATGAATAAGTTCGTGATTGCTGATTGCATATTTTCGCAGTTTTTTTTCAACTGAATAATTTGTGATAGCATACTTTGATATGATAGCGCCATTTGGTCTATATATATTTTTTCCGATATATCGTTGCGAAGTCTTTGAATCTCGTTATCCATTGCAGTGAATTGCTTGTTGACGTCGTCCGTGGTTTTCTTTAATATATTTAGTGTCGAGTCTATAATTGATGTTTGTTTCTTATACATTGATCTTGTTGGTTGTCAAATACATTTTGGATGTTGGATTTTAACATTGTCCGGTCATCGGCATCCATTGTTCCAAATAGAATGTGATGTATTGACCCAACAAATTCAAAAGGTGCTCGTCTCTTTCTTTTTATTTTTAGTAGTAATTCGTTGTTCTTTTTCGGCTGGGAATATCTGAAGGCCATGGCTTGAGTCATCATGTGGCATGCTCCTTCGAACTGAACCAAATATCTGCAGTTAATTGCTATTTCCTCGATATAGCCATTTATTCTGTTCAATTCTAATATGTATGGTTCCAGGTTGTAATGAATAATAAGGTTCCATTTTGATGAATTGTGTCAAGTTTTCCTTGAACGTCTAGAAATATCATTGCGTTCTTGTCGATAGGAGTTACTTGTACTTGCTCCAATGTTGTTTTGTTAAGGCTAGCGACGTTGTTCGTTAACGTTAGGATAAGCAGACAGCTCAACAAGGATACTGCTGTTGACGTACTTGATCCGGTCCTGTGGCTTACTTTATTCTCTTCTTTATCAATTTTCAATGGGCAGATTTTGTGAATTGGTCTTTTTATTACTCCATTTTAATTGAGACAACTCTGACCTTTCCGTCTATTGCAGGGTGTGTTTCTTCGATTCGTCCAAGTGGGCATTTTGTTGGACTTGTATTTTCATTCATTATTAAGACGATTTCTCCTATTTCTAGGTTGGATGACGCTTTTGTAGTGTGACCAGGTATTCGTCTTTCCATTTTTGCCAAAAGTGTGTTTTCATTTTAGAAATTAATTTCCACCGATTTTTTAAAGACACCTTTGTATTTATCTCATTCTCCGTTACTTCTAGCATTGGTCTCCCGATGAGAAAGTGTCCTGGAGTCAGGATGTCATCGAACTCATTGCTGGAGTCTATTGGATATAATGGTCTTGAGTTCATTATAGCTTCAATCTGTGCTAGTAAAGGGCTCATTTCTTCATATGTTAGTGTGCTGTCTCCAATTATTCTTTTCAAATGATATTTTACGGACTTTACGCCAGCTTCCCAAATTCCTCCAAAGTGAGGACTTGCCGGCGGAATAAAATGCCATTCTATTCTTTCTTTTTCCAGTATTGGAGCTATGGTGTTATGCTGGATAGCTTGATTAAATTCGGAGTTTAACTTTCTTTCTGCTCCTACGAAATTTGTGCCGTTGTCTGAATATAAGTGTTGACATTTTCCTTTCCTTGCTATGAATCTTTTAAGTGCTGCTATAAATGCCTCTGTAGTTAGGTCACTTACAGCTTCTAGATGGACAGCCTTTGTGCTCATACATACAAAAAGCGCTATGTATCCCTTGTATGACTTTTGTCCTCTTCCTTTAGAGACTCTCATATTTATTGGTCCGGCATAGTCGATTCCTGTATGACTGAATGGTTGTGAAATGGTGACTCTCGGCTCTGGAATCTGACCCATTAATTGTTCCGCGTTCGATTGACGATACCTCGTACATTTTGTACATCGATGAATTATCCGCTTTACTGAATTTTTTAGTCCGTTTATTCAAAATTCTCTTTTTATTTGTGCTTCGGTTATTATATTCCCTCCGTGAAGAGTTTCCAAGTGTGCCTTTTCAATTATTAGGTCTGCTAGATGCGATTTATTTATTATTAGTGGATGCTTTTGATTGTATTGTAGCTCTGCGAATTGTAATCTGCCGCCTACTCTCAAAAGTCCATTATCGTCGAGGAATGGATGTAGAGGCGCAATTTTACTTTTTGTGTCTATTTGTAATTTTTCTTTGAGTTTAACAACTTCGGTTGTGTATTCTCTATATTGGTGTTGTATTACTATCACTTGTTAAGCTTCTCTTAGCTCATTTGCTGATAGTTTTCCTTGGTTGCCTTTTTTCTTGCAAAGGCTTAAAAATCGTCTTCCGTATGCGATGATTCTAATTAATTTTTAAAATTTACTGAATTTAGCTTCCAATATGTTTAGAAAGTTTTCTGTGTTTTGTGTTTGAAGAGTAATTTGGATCCTTTGTCAACCAGTCTGGGCCATTCCACCATATTTTAGAAATTGTTAATTTGTCTGGTGCAATGCCCCTTTTTCCTAAGTCTGCTGGATTTTCTTTGGTTTCTACGTGTCTCCATGTTGCAGTAGGCGCCAATTCTTTGATTTGTTCTATCCTCATTCGCACGAATTTGTCCTTATTTCTGTTGTTCCTGATCCATCCTAAAGTAATTGTAGAATCGCTCCAAGCATTTACTTCTATTGGAGATGTAACGACATTTAGTAATTTTGCTAGTGGATGTGCTGCACACAATTCCAATTTAGGCAACGTCTTCCGGTTTTTGATTGGGTTTACTTTTGTTTTGCTGGTAATTATGGCTATACCCGTTGGTGTCTTTCCATATATAACCGCAGCATATGCCATTTCAAATCCATGAATTTCTAGTAGTGTGCTGTGTGTTGCTCTTGTCCAACGTGGAATTCTTATGTTTTCAATGGATTTTAGTTTTTTGTTAAATTCTACCCATTCTTCGGATACCGATGTACTCAGTGTCTCGTCCCAGCTTATCTCTGACATCCAAAGCTTTTGGATGAACAATTTGGCTACAATTGTTATTGGTGACAGCCATCCCATTGGGTCGAAAATTCTAGCTAACGTTGATAAAATTTTTCGTTTTGTTAATTTGGTGTCCGTTGGACTGCAAATATTGAAGCTGAAGTGATCGTCTTGTGGATTCCATTTTAGTCCCAGTGTTTTTATTGTTTTTTCATTATTAATTTCAAATAATTTCTCGGTGACTTGGCCATATAAGGTTGTTGTAATTGATTTGTCATTCGTAGTCCACTTCCGCAGGTGAAATCCATAGTTTTATAGTTCCTTTGATATGTGTTTATAAATGTCGACACATTCCTTTTTGCATTCCGCTCCTGTCATTAGGTCATCCATGTAGAAATCGTTTTTTATAATTTCTTTTAGGATTGGATTTGTACATCTTTCTGATATCTCCAGCAAGCATCTTGTTGCTAAAAACGGCGCCGATGTAGTCCCATATGTTACTGTTGTTAACTTAAATTCCTTAACTAGTTCTCTTGGTCGTTTCTCCATAGGATCTTCAGGTACTCTTGATCCTTTTCTGCTACTTTTATCTGCCTGTACATTTTTTCAACGTCCGCGGTCATAACATATTTCCTGTTTCTCCATTTTAAAATTATCTCAAAAAATGTTTTTTGAATATGGGGTCCAGTTAGTTGAAATCATTTAAACTTTTCCCATTAGTCGTTTTTGATGAAGCATCGAACACAACCCGCAGTTTGGTTGTCAAGCTTTCTTCTCTAATTACTGGTTGATGTGGTATATAGAATTTTCCGTCTCCAAATTCGTTTGTTTCTCTCATGTGATTGTTGTCCTGAAATTCTTTCATAAATTGATTGTACTGTATCCTTAGATTATTGTCTTTCAGTAATCTTTTCTCTAAATTTATGAATCGTGCCATTGCTCGGTTCCTTGATTCTCCCAACTCTTTTTCTTCAATAAATGGCATTTTTACTACGAATCTGCCATCGTTATCAATCTGTGTTGATTTTTTAAATAGCTCCATGCACTTTTCATCTTCATTGGACGTTTTTGTTTGTGGAACTTCTTCAATTTCCCAAAACTTTTCCAAATTTACCGCTGAATGGATCCGCTTTGTTCCGGGTATTTTCACTGCTCCAGATAGTATCCATCCAAGTTTGGTGCATTGTCCTGTTACCGTGTCGTCTTCTTTTAGCCCTTTTGTTAAAATTGCTGCTAGCAGCTCGCCTCCAATCAGAATATCAATCCGACTTCTCTTATTGAATGTAGGATCCGCCAACACTTCATTCTTCCAAATATCTTTATCATACTCGAATGATTGGGGAGGTTGTGGACTTACAACCTTTGTCAGGACTACTGCGTCGGCTTCGAACTTGTCGTCGCTTGAGAATCTTGGTCTGATTCTCAATTTTACTACAGCCTTAGACACGCCAACTAGATTTTCTCCAAGTCCATATAACTCTGTTCGCTTCTTTTGCTTTCGTAAGTTAAGCGTCTGTGCTGTTTCCTCGGAAATAACGGTGATCTGTGATCCTTGGTCCACTAGTGTGCGACAAATGATCCATTCCCCTGTTAGTGATTGCACCTCAACTTGAGCTGTAGCCAGCAGCGTAGTTTTTGCTGCCCTTGTCGTCATTGTTGTTTTCGTTTCATTTTCGGAATGAAGTAACTCGTGATGTCTATCTCCGCAATTTTTACATTTTTCTTGGCAATACCTTTTTTGACCGAATTTGTGATTGAGGCATCTGAAACATATCCCTTCAGATCGAACGAATTGCCATTTGTCACTTGTCTCTATTTTCTTGAATTTTCCACAGTCTATGATGTTGTGCCCTGGTATTTTACAGTACTGGCAAGCATTATCTACCGTCGTACTCATTATTTTTGGGTTTTCCTTGTAGCTTCTCGGTCTTGCCGCCTGGATTGTTTGTAAATGTCTCTCCAGGAATTGTATGACATCCTCCAACGTTTGAATTTCCTTCGTCTTATTAGAGGCGATCTCATACTGCTGCAGTCCTTGCCTATCAACTTTCTGATAAGAATGCTCGCAATGAATGGCTCTGCATCCTTGACTGGGATCCCCATTCCTTTTATTGCGTGCAGACTCTTGTTTGTTGTATCTAGCATGTTTTGAATACTCTTATCAGATTCACTATTCATATTTGGTAAATCTAAAATGCGATTCCAGTGACTCGAGAACAGTTTCCTCGAATTCTCGTATCTGTTCTTTAAGATACTTAAGGCAGTGTCATAGTTATCGGTGCTGATGTGTAAGTGCCTTATCAATTGAGCCGCTTCTCCTCATACAAGTTCCTTTATTCGAATAAATTTTGACTTTATATCCAACTCGACATTCGTGTCTACCATTTGAGTGAAGGTATCCGAGAAACTGGACCATGATGTAATATCTCCAAAAAATGCTGGAATTTCCACGGGTTTCAGTTGAATTCTTTGTTCCGAAGGCTTGTTTTCTGTAAGCCATCGTATTTTTTCTCTTTTGGCTTCGCTTAGATCATCTTAGTGATCCCGTATTGAAGTGGTTGCTTGGCCTTGTTTTCTTAATTCCTTAAATAGTTCTGTTAATTTATCAAAATCTTCCTTGATTTCGTCAAAATCATTTTGGTTTATGATTTTGTCCAGCACGATTCATCGTTTCTTGTAACGTACGAGCTGCCCGGTTAAACTCTTCTGTTCTCATTTCATTTTCTTCTATTTGGTGAATCATTGTCTCATTCAATGTTTCCTTAATCATTTTCTTGTTCAACTCAGCCATTATTCTATTTTTAATAGCTTGACCTTTCTCGAATGCTCCCTTCGCGAAGTATTCGCCTACCAACAATGCTTCATGCTCTTGCAGAATTTGGTGCTGTGTTTTGAACAATTCCCATTGTTGCTGAACTTTCGTTGCCCAATCCAGACTAGGCCGCTCGTCTTGGACTATTTCTTCGTCCCAGCGCTTTAGTTGCGCTTAAATTGCAGACTGACTTGCCCCTATTGCGTTCAGTTGCTCTCGTGTGTATACCATTTTGATATTAAGAAAATTCAATCAAGAATATATATGTATATATTTTTTTTAATTTTTTTTTTTTTTTATTTTAAATATTTTTGAGTATCAAAATTTTTAAGTTCTTTAATCAGTTTTTCTTTTACTGCTCCAGTGGTTATTGCAATTAAGGTATGCAATTCCTTGCGTTGCTTATTTCTTTGGGTTCTCTTTAAAAACTCTTTTCGTTTCTGGATCAACTCTTTTAATTTGTTGATTTGGCGTGCCTTATAATCAGCAATACTAATGCGTCTTGAAGTATTCTGTAGCACTTGTTGCTGAGTTTTCCTTAGAAGTTCTTCGAATTTTGTCGATAACTCTTCCATACTCTGCCTGCTTCCTTTATTATGATGCAAGATTCTACTTCGTGCTTCGATCGTAGCCAAGTTCCGCACCGCTGTGTTTGTTTGTTTTTTTTTTTAATGTGGTTCACAATTGTCCACTTTTCCAGTGCTTGCCCGTGTTCTCTGTGGTTACGCCGAACCGTTTCAGAGTTGAGCCGCAGATTTCTCGGTGCAGGATTCCCACGTCGCCTCCTTAGCGATCGTTGACAGGTTCCTGCGCCACCGTATTTTTGCTGCTGTGGTTCCAAATTTACCACTTGTCAGCGTTTGTCTCTTTTCTCCTAGGTTACCCAGAACCGTTCTCAGAGATTGGACCGTAGATTTATCGGATCAGGATTCCCACGTCGCCTTCTTTAGCGATCGTTGATAGGTTCCCGCGCCGCCCGTTGCTTTTTTGTTTTTTGTTTTGGCGCTGCTGTGGTTCAATTTTTACCACTTGCTAACGCTTTTTCGATGCAGGATTCCCACGTCGCTCATTGCGATCGTTGCCAGGTTCCCGCGCCGCCGTTTTTCCAGCTCCGATTCCCACGTCGCTCCTTGTAGCGTCGCTCAGTGCTGTTTCCCTCGCAGATCTGTCTTCTGCGTCGCTTGTTGTTGCTCTGCTGCCTTCCGTCCAGTCCCACGCTGCTGTCGTATGCGATTTTCCGTAGAATTATATATATATATTTTATTTTATTTTTTCTTAGCTGCGCCACGATGCACGACAGGTGCGATCTATGACTTTTTTCCGTGATGCCGATTAAGGTATCTACTGGAAGTGGCAGTCACTAAGCAAAATTGCTCGAAGGACCATATGCATGCAAATCTGCACTTGAACTCTGTCGCGATGTTAGTCGCAACTTCGTAACTAGTGTTTAAGCACGCTTGCCAATCCCTAACTAAAAACACTCACGCGTTGCTTTAAGAACTGACATCGTTTATTGAGTTGTATGGGGTTATATAGGTTATCTTATGTAATAACACTAGGCAACAGCCAAAAAATTACACGAACCAAACCCACTTTTTTGGATAGATTTGGGGCTCCAAATGACGAAAAACAATTTTTTTTTTGTAGTGAGATTTTTTTTTTAGAATTTTTTGAAATTTGTTTTTTTTTTTCGTACTTTTTTTTAGAGGTGCGCCCAGTTTTTTTACTCGAGAACTCCGAAACCGATTTTCAAAAACTTTACTTTTCCTGAAAGCCATTGAATATATCTATAATTCATTAATACAAAGTTTTGGATTTAAACTTATAGTTTAAGAGATATCAATTTTTGAATTAAGAAAATGATGATTTTTTAAAGCTTTTTTTTTTTTTAGCTTTTTTTACTTTAAAATTCGAGGAAAAGTCGGAAAAAATTTATTACATTTTGTCTTTAATTTTATTTACATAGCTGCATTAATTACGCGTCGTTTAAGATATATCTTATCAAAATCTGTGGTGAGACGGCTATGTATTATTTTTTCTAGGCATGTTTTTGTCGAATTTTATGACTTCCTTGTAGAGCGGCATGACATTTAGTAAGAAAAACTTTTTTGTTTCTTAAGATATCTTAACCAAACTCACAGATACTGTCTCATACACCCTGACCAAATTTGGTCTAAATCGGATTACTATATCATATAGCTGCCATAGGAACGATCGGTCGAAATCAACTTTCTTTGGGGAGTGGTTTTTGGAAATAGGACTATATTTAAGTCTAGATTATTTTGTTTAATGTTTACATGTTTTTAGATTAACAAATGTTTATTTAAAATAAAGTTTACAATTTCTTTCTAAAGGTATTACATGCTATTTAAGTTTTAAGACGATGTAGCATAAATAGTACTTTAAAAATGGTTTGAGTAACGTACTTTTCTGCTTTCGGCATTGGAATTAGATTCCCGTATAAGATTCCAAACGTAATCGCCCATCATGTTTTGATTCCACGAGCCCTGATAACGTCGCTCCATAGCTTTTAACTGTTGGTGAAATCTTTCCCCGTGTTCGTCGCTTACATCGCCTAAGTTGGGTGCGAAACTGTTCAAGTGTGAATTCAAGAAATGGATTTTCAGAGACATGTTTTCTCCCATTTCCTTATAATTTTGAAGCAGTCCTTCGACGATGCCAATGAAATTCGGACTTTTGTTATTTCCCAAGAAGTGTTCGGTAACTTGACGGAATGATGTCCAGGCTGCCCTTTCCAGCGAGTCCAGAATGGAATAAAATTCCTCATTTTTCAACAGTTTTCTAATCTGTGGACCATCCAATACGCCTTCCGTAATTTTTTACGTTGAAAGGGGATAAAAAACACCTTTAAGGAATTCTAGTGCCTCTGAATTCGTTCTAACGAGCCTTTTCACAAAGCTTTTGACAAGTCCAAGCTTAATGTGCAATGGTGGTAATATTATGTCCTCTGGATTTACTAGCGGCTTAAATTTAATATTATTAAGGCCAACAGTAAAGTCGTCTCGTTTTGGCCAGTCCTTCCTTAAATACTGGTCCTTAAAACGGCTTTCCCAGAGGCAGAGAAAGCAGCAATTTTTTGTCCATCCACTTTGCAATCCAGTAAGCATAGCTACAACTTTCAAATCGCAGCAAATCTTCCACTTATGCTCTGTATATTTGAGGAATCTCAGCAGCTTCTCCATTGTTGCATAGGATTCCTTAACATTTACGGCATGGGCGATAGGGAGAGAGGGTTTCTCATTTCCATTGTGGAGCAATACGGCCTTCAGACTCTCCTTACTGCTGACAACAAATAGCCTCCAATCCCTTGGGTCATACTTCTCACCGATTTCGGAAAACAGACCGTAAATGTCATGGCAAATGCACATGCCATCCATCATCGAGTAGTATTGGGAGAAAGACAAGTGTCGCTTTCGGTAAGTAGTTATGAAGACGTCCGCCTTCAGAAGATTTCGTTCCCTTAAGCGCGATCCCAAAATTTCAGCTTTCTCTTTGGTTAGGTTAAGGTCCCTTACGAGGTCATCCAATTCGTGCTAGGAAAATATCTTAATAAGTTTACTTCCTTCTGAAGAACCAGAATTCGACTTATCCAGTGTTCGTTGGTCTCTCCCAGATGTAACTGTCAGCTGAAAACCGCGGTCAGATTGTTGTGGGTAAATAAATTTCATAATTTTTCCAATACCAATTTTAACAAATGTGAAAATATGTTTTTCCCCATATCATAGGGCGTGAAAATGGAAAAGTGTTCCTAAAATAAAAGGGAGTTGCTAGTATTTCAGTAAAATTAAATTGAATTGTACTTGATGTGTTACTTACTCATGTGGCATATTTGACAAATTTGCACTGCATGAAGTACAAATAAACGTAGGGGCCCAAGCTTCATTGCAGTCTTTGGGCTCCAGATTAAAGCACTTAGTATACAGCTTTTGACAATTTTCGGAGAACGTTTTCCTTAAGCTTGCATTTCTAATGTAGACACCACATATATAGCAGAACGAATCAGGAGTGAAAATGCACTTAAATGGACGCAGAAGATCGCTCATTTTGTATTACTTTTTTAGCTCGTACTTCACTGAATGGCAGAACTAGACTGTTGAGCGACAGCTATTAATGTCCGTTATATACCTATACTTCAAGTTGGGCAAAGCACTTAATCCTCAAAATCATTACCTGTGTCCTGAATTAAATTCTTTTCTCTTTTCATAATAATACTGCATGCAAATCTGCACTTGAACTCTGTCGCGATGTTAGTCGCAACTTCGGAACTAGTGTGTAAGCACGCTTGCCAATCCCTAACTAAAAACACTCACGCGTTGGTTTAAGAACTGACATCGTTTATTGAGTTGTATGGGGTTATATAGGTTATCTTATGTAATAATTAGACAGAGTTCGATATAGTGTTTACAATGTTTTGGCTTACTCTAATCATTGTGTATATGTGATCTTATATACTAATAGGATATAGTCCATATGGTGTTAAAGTATGTTTGGCTTCTTCTTACTTATTGTATAGATTAGCGTTGTAATATGTTTGACTCCTTTCTTCACATTCTTTTGTTACATGTAGTGTGTTCTTATCTATTTTGAGCATATATGCTCACACATTAGTCTATTATTTCTGAGCGCCAGGATCGCTACCCATGTGGTAATTCTACGCTATCGTGACCTTTTCAAGTGGTTTGTGTCCCACATCTATCAAGCAGCCCAAGGGCTGCTCAATCCGTATGTTCATTTATGAACAGTATGAAAGAGTAAAAGCAAAAGCGTACCCAAAATTGGGCAGACAAAAGTAGAGTTTTGTGAACGTCAACCTTTGTGAAGCGTCCGTTGCATTTTCTGCAGAAACAACAGCTAAAATGCGAAGCAGCAGCAGTCAGAGATGACAAAGTAAAATATGCAAAACAGCACCGCTATGTTTCGATATCATAATCGAAAGAGAGATTGCACTTTCGCTCACCCGCAGTGTGAATGAGTGTGAGTGAGTTGGAATGATAAGAGCGCATGTGCGAGGAGATGAGAATTAATTCGAGCAGAGGCATCAAAATGAAATAATGATGGCGTCGCCAAAAGCAAACACCTGAATGGTGTGGGAGAGAGACAGTGACAAGAAAGAGCAAGGCAACTATTATTTTGATACTTTTGCTTATATTTGTATGACGTGTCTGTCATATGTATTATAATGCAGAACAGAACGAGCAAATTGAATAAAAGTAAAAAGTGAGAGTAACTGCCTTTGCTTTTTTTCCCATTATGTTATGATAAATAAGCTAAACATTTTGGGACTATAATTATAATCGAGATAGCTAAGTTTTTTGACAACACTTCCTTTAACACCTTTAACTGTCTTAACTTCACTATCACGGGAGCTGCCATTTTTCTCAACTTTGTAAGAACAAGCGTTGGCCTTAAGACCTGCAAATGCCGTCATTATTTTTTCGGCATTTTCATCTTTAAATAAACTCAGTTCCTTTTTGTTTTTAGGGATTATTTCAAATGAATTTCCATTGGTATATGGGTGGACGCAATGTCAGGCTGTTAGCTGAGACACTTTCAGTTGTATGGAATGTCTTCTCTATAGGTTATTTGCTTAGTGGTGCAACTTTAACTTTTATCTACTTATACTACTGTTATCAACTAGTTTTGGTTTTTACCTAAATTTGGCCAGTCCGTATTGTAAGATGTTTACCAACACTTAACAACGGATTCTGGCAAAAATCGAATTTCTAAGATATGTAAACTTAATGAAATGATCTTCAATCTCTTTGAATAATATTAGGTGGCTCTGAAAAGGGCCGATTTAACCACCCGGGCGCACGGTTGCTTTGCATCTGTATCAGCATCTGCGTCGTCATAATCAGAATCATGATCGTCGGTCTAGTAATGGGAATGAAATTAAAGTGCCGTAATTTCGCGCGATTTAAAAAAATTATTTTCCCTCCGGCGCTTTTCATTTATTTTAATCAGTCTTTACCTCGTGGGATAGCACACTATTCCTCGATATAAGGGTTATAAAGTCTTCCAATCGCCATGAATATTTCATGGATCCTTATTTCAACAAATCTTTTAAAAAAATGGAATCTGGCATGTAGCGTGCTATCCTCCGTCCGTAGTGTGGGATGCCAGCACGCATATCTCGCCAAAGACGTGAGTGAGTGTGAGCACTCGATTCTGGATCAACAAAATTCTTTGAGTGGTTAACTGTTTGGTGTTTCTAGCCTTCATTTTCCAAGGAGTTGTATGCCCTACAGCAGTCGGACATTATGGTAGTCCCAACAGCAATGCGATCCTTAATGATCTTCAGCAATGTTGCTGTGTCTCGACTTTCTACTGGAAGAATAAAGTCGCCACTTCTTCGCTCGATACCTCCAAACACCCACTGGCCTTCAACTAGTCGTCCACAGTTATATTTTCTTTTCCCCACTTTTGTCTCGTCTATCTCTACTATCTTTCCTGGTCCGCCGATAGTAGGACGACTATGGGTATTGCTCCAATCTATGTATACTTCTCGTAGGAAGTTTCGAAAGTCAATGACCGACTGACGACTCCAAGACAGTTTGGATATTAATAACTTTTTTTTTATTTCTATGGCGAAATCATCCAACACAACGAAATTGTAGATTTCGGAAATTTTCAAACGCGCTCCCGCGAAAGGTGTTCGCAGTATTCATGCTCTAGGAATTCTAGCAAGGGTTCCAATGACTGAATATCCTTAGATTTTTCTAAAAAGCAGTCGGCAAAGAAAAAATTATTAAATATAAATATTAAGATTAAAATTTAAAATAAAATTAATATTAAATATAAATATAATCAATATACTGTAAAGAAAAAATTATAATTATATCTGGGGTAAGCAAAAATTAATAATTAAAAATAATCCAACATTTGTTGCAAGGATTGGGGAAAACCCAATCAGATAAATAAATATTAGTGTTGTTGTTAGTAATAGTATGACTATTAAAAATAATATAACATGTTATTAGTATTAGTAAGATTAGGAATTTAACGATTTAAAATATTGGAAAAGTGCGGATTTTAGGGAAGGGAGAGAGAGTTCTGAGTAGAAAATGTGAAAAAGGCTATTATAATTAGTGCATAAAACACGGAACGAACCGTGTGAAGCGTAATCAGTTGTGCATGTAGGTAAAAATAAAGGCCTGTAATTCCTAGTAGACCTGCGGGGGACGGCCCAAAAGGGGACTAGAATCAATGTCGCCATTAATTAATTTGTGAAGAAAAACCACACTAAGAGTTTTCCTACGATTAATTAAAGACGGAAAGTCAATAAAACGAAGCCTATGGGAGTACGGTGGTAAACGCTTGTTGGGATCCCAGTTAAAACCACGTAGGGCGAAAAGCAAGAATTGCTTTTGAACTGATTCAATTCGATTCTGATTTATTTGATACTGCGGGCACCAAATGCACGAACAGTATTCAAGGATGGGACGGACTAAAGAGACGTAAAGGAGCGTGAAAGTGGTGAAAGGATCATTGAATTCTTTCGACCAACGTTTAATGAAACCAAGTACTCCTTTGGCATCATTAACTATAGTGGAGATGTGCAAATTGAAGCATAATTTGCAGTCAAATAAAACTCCTTTACAGTTTTTATACGTTGCAAAGGGATATTGTCAATCGTATAAGAACCTAAGTAGGGCCTAGAACGACTAAATGTCATAAACATACACTTTGAACAATTGAGATCCAACTTATTGGCCGAGCACCATAGTTGCATAGTGTTTAAATCGTCTTGCAGACGATTGTAAAACAGGGGATCAGTGTATGAAAAAATAAGCTTAACATCATCTGCATACATTAAAATATAAGAATGGGACAGAATAGTGGGTAAATCGTTAATGAACAGTGTAAAAAATAAAGGTCCTAAGTGACTACCTTGAGGTACACCAGAAGTTACGCGAACCGAAGACGAAATGGTTGACCTAAGAAGCACTTTTTGGGTCCTACTTTTTAAGTAAGTGGAAACCCAACGTATAAAGGCGGGAGGGAAACCTATGCAGTTAAGTTTGTAAAGTAAGAGGTCATGGTTCACAGAGTCAAAGGCTTTACTGAAGTCAGTGTAGATGACATCAGTTTGCTTTTTCTCTGAAAATGCATCATTTACCAGGGAGGTAAATTCAAGCAAGTTGGTCGTAGTAGACCGACCCTTAATAAAGCCGTGTTGTGCAGGGGAAATTATCGATTTACAGAGATGCTGCAAAGAAGAATCAAGGATTTTTTCAAATAATTTAGGAATGGCTGATAGCTTTGCAATGCCTCTGTAATTAGAAATATCAGACTTACCAACTTTTTTGTGGAGGGGAATGATATAAGATTCTTTCCAAAGATATGGAAAGATTGAAGTTTCAATAGATAAATTAAAAAGCTTATGCAACGGAGCAGCTAAAGAAGAACAGCATTCCTTAAGTAGACAACTAGGAATGTTGTCTGGCCCAGGAATGAAAGAAGATTTTAAAGAGCTAATAGAAGAGATTATATTGTTATAGGAAATAGAGGGAGCAAACATAGTGTTAGATTGAAAAATAGAATAAGGATAAGATGAGTTGGAAGTGGAGATTGAAGAGTAGGTGGATTGAAAAAAGTTAGCAAATAGTTCAGCGGCTGCAGAGTCGTTGCCAGCAATATCTGTCCCAAGAAAAAAAGAGGAAGGTAAACTGGAGGATTTACGCTTCAAGTTAACAAATTTATAAAATTGTTTAGGGTCACGGGAAAACTGTCTTTTGCAACGAGTTAGATATTTTTCGTAGCATAGCGAGTTTAAATTGGCAAAGTCCGACTTGACCACTGTATACTTAGACCAGTCGAGACTTGAACCTGACTTCTTATATTTTTTAAAATATTTAGATTAAATATTCTTTAAATAAGAAAGTCTAGGTGTAAACCAAGGAGGCTTTATAGAACCAGACGATGGAATATAATTTGGAATGCACACATCTAAGAGTGCATTTAGGGTCTCATAGAAAGAACTAAGAGCAATATCGATGTCAGTCGCTTTTTCTAAAAAGCACCAGTCGGTAGCAAGGATAAGTTCATTAAGAAATAAATAATTTAACTTGCGAAAACAACGACGAGGTGATTGCTGACATAATAAAGGTGGACTAAAAGGTTTAGAGATTGAGATAGAAATTTCTATAGTAGGATGATGTAAGTCTCTAGGGATACTTAATGGGGATGACCTAGAGACGGCAGTATTTTTAATAAAAACTAGATCGAGAATTCGATCATTATGATTTCTTATTGAGTTCATTTAAAACAACGAGAGATCAAGCATGTTATCTAAGAAAATATCTTGATTTAAGGGAATAGGGTAATTTGTGCTACTAAAAAGTGACCAAGAAATTTTAGGCAAATTAAAATCACCCAGCACAATAAATAAGTCGTTATCTTTAACTTTATGGTTAATTTCTTCAATACAGGCAAAATGTTGCAAGTAAACTGAAGGAGTAGCTCTTGAAGGGATATAAGAGCAGGTGATAAAAATTGATCGAGTTGAAAAAGTTACTTTGACAGCAACAATTTCAATATCAGTAGTCACATTAAAAGAAATGCGTTCTGACTGAAGAGCCGAATTAGTAGCAATAAGAACGCCACCACTTCGAGTCGGTCGGTCATGTCTATATAAAAGGTAGTTACTTGACATAACTTCAGAATCAGACACTGTAGGAGTTAACCAACTTTCTGACAATGCAATTATATCAGAATCAAAGAACATACTACTCAAATATAGATTTTTGAGCTTAGTAAGGAGGCCTCTAACATTTTGGTAATGATTACAGGCGAAATCGGGCCGCAGGTCTAGTTTTTTGAAGCCGTACTGGAGGGGTCCTGTACGTTGGAGCTGTCGGCAGTAAGAGAAACAGGCAAGGGGTCACTTCGCCTTTTGGGCTTAAACTCATGAACAATCATATGTTGTGGCCAAAATTTTGGATCACAAATGACAGAAAATGAGTCATGAGGGACACTTATTTTAAAAGATGCTATTTCGCGAGCAGTGGCAAAATTAAATTTAGTGATTGAGACACTAGCAGAAATTTTGCTTGAAATGTATGCCGCTACAGATTCACAAGTAGTGTCCGAGGATAACCTGGACACAAATACTTGCTTACGAGGAGCAACAACATTTAATATAGGGACCTCAGATGTAGAGGCAGCTACGTTATCAGTAATATTGTTAGGCGTTGCATTGCGAGGAGGTCTATCCTTTCGACCCGAACCAGTCCGCACCGAAGACGCGATGACTTGGGCTGGTTCAAATGTCTGAGTGATAGAATCATATGCAGAAGGTGTAGGAGAATTGAATAGGTTAACAATACTGGCCGATACGGACAACGTTGGGGAGACATCTTGATAGTGACGAGATGCCAATGGAGTCACGGGAGGCTGATTTACTGGTATATTAGGGAGAACTGCTAAAAATTGAGGATCAGGTGGTGAGGTAAATTTATATTGGCTAAGCAGATCGAGACTAGAGTCAAAATCACTCGAAAGAAGCTTAGCCATTTTGTTAAGTGTTAAGAATTGGATTCTCACAGAAGTATACATTCTTGAGAAATCAATTTGCAACTCGATACATATTGGACAAGACCATTTCACTGCACCACATTCCTTTTTAGAAACGGCAATGATCTTATCACATTGTGGACCTCAAAGTCCATCACATTTGGCATTCATTAGATTATCACACAACCAACAATTAATAAATCTCGGTTGATCAAGACCATCGGCACACTTAATAGTGCAGTATTTCTTACAGCACGACATATTTCCAACAGGGGTTAAAGATAAATAATTAGGTCGAATAGGCAGAAATTGTGCACGTAAATAGAGCGGGAGGCACTCAAATGAAGCTCTAAACCAGAGAGCAAACACAAAAACAATTTGCTGTGAGAGCGCGCTGCTAAACAAAACGAAATGCAGCAGCGAACACACACACAAACAAATGTATTAAGATGTGCGAAGCGCCAAAACTGAGATAAGGAGATGTAAACACAAACAAAAACAATAGCAGTGCTTACAATAACAAAAGCCGAAATACACAAACAAACACACACACAAGAATGTAAAGATTTAAGGGAAAATGCAAAACGAAGTTTAGCAAAAATAAAATGCTATTTATTTTGACCACAATGCACAAATGATACCACTTACACAGCAAGTCGATAGCTAGTTCACTTTTGCACAATTTTAGATGTTAAAATATTACAACGGTGCGTTATTGATCACAAAAAATGATGAAAGTTTACGAGCCAAATTAAAACACGTCTGCTTCGCTTAAGCAAAGAACTCTCTCTGTCAAGAACTTTCGGACAAACACGAAGTTTAAAAAACTCTGCAAAATTTCTTCGATTCTAAGACCTAAAGTTTTAATTGCCTGAATATTTTCTTGGATCGTGTCCAAGAGGGTCTTCACGCCAACCGCTGACTCTCCTGCATAAGGAGCATCAATTAAATTTTCATTTCTTGCATCCAACAACGACCATGCAAGCTTGTAACTTGTGTCACTTGGCACCAAACTTGCTATGGTGGCAGCTGCGTCACCGTGCACTTTTGTTTTTAATACTCACATTTTTTGTGCGTCTGGGATCAAACTTGATCCAATTTTCTGCTGAAATAGCTCTTTAAAGGTCTTCCATTCTTCGTATTTACCAGAAAACGACGGAATGTCAATTTTCGGTAGGACATACGTAAGACTTTCACTTTTTGATTTTGGAGCGAGCTCTTCATACACTTTATTAAGCGTATAAAACATTTCTGTTAACTCGTCGTCTTCATGTTCATCAATGTAATCAATGAAGACGTTTTGAGTAACCTTTTTAGCTAACCTTAGTTCTGAAATTGGCTCACAACCAATTTTGACTAGATTTAAAACTGACTAATACTCGCTCAATGTATATTTACATTTTCTTGCTAAAATCGGTTCTCTTTTTTGTACTTTTTGTTGACTCTCGCTATCGGACATTTTAGCTGCCCCTTTAGCAGTCTCTATAGGAGAGATTCTGCTAAGTAAAATATACGTTTTATTTATAAATTCACGTACCTGGTCGCCGTAGTTTTCTTTAAAGTACGGCTTTTTTTTTTGCCTTGCATTCTAGCAACCGTTTATCATTGCTATCGAACTGCAAGGTGATGGCATGGTGCTCCTCTTTGACGCTCCGCAGCTTTTGTGAGTCCGTCGAGCAGTATTATATAGCTGCTCCAGTTCGTTGTCCAAGATCATTTGGGTTTCAATTATTGCATTCACTGTTTCCATGTTGTTGTTTTATTATACCCGTTACTTATAAAAAATAAGTATAAGGGTATATTGTGTTCGTTGGAATGTATGTAACAGGGAGAAGGAGGCATCTCCGACCCTATAAAGTATATATATTCTTGATCAGCATCAACAGCCGAGTCGATATAGCCATGTGTGTCTGTCCGTCCGTCCGTCTGTCCGTATGAACAAAAGGATCTCAGAGACTATAAGAGATAGAGTAACCAAATTTGGCACACAGATTTCTATATACCCAGCGCAGATCAAGTTTGTTTCAAATTTTGGCCACGCCCCCTCCGCCCTCGCAAATCGCGAAAATCCGTTCGTTGGTCTGTATAAACAAAGGAATCTCAGAGACTATAAGAGATAAAGTAACCAAATTTGGCACACAGATTTCTATATACCTCACGCAGATCAAGTTTGTTTCAAATTTAAGCCACGCCCCCCTCCGCCCCCACAAATCTCGAAAAGCTACCACACCCACAGTTTTTAAGATAATATAGTTTTTCTTGTAGTCACTGATATCTATTACTATTATTTATTATCCCACTGAATCGCAACACGATCGGACAAGTAGAACAGCAGTTATTGTCTGAAAATTATTCTTTAAGCAATCATGGCAACACATGCCCCCTAGAGTATGCAATAGATTTTGTATTGTTAGAAAATTTTCTTTAAAGTACTTTTATATGTAGTGAAATAAGTAACGGGTATCTTATAGTCGGGATCTCGACTATAGCCTTTCCCACTTGTTTTTATTTAAATTATCGTCACGAAAAGAAATTAAAAAAAATTTTGTTTTATATTTTTTTAATCACTCTCGCTTAAATTTAACACTCGTGATTTGTTTATGTTTTAAACAAAATACTTGCGTGAAAAATACGGGGTCACTAAACGTGAATATACGCTGAAATATTATCGACGCGGCGAAATGAAGTGCACAGCTCGGATTATGTTTTTGGACTGATCTGCCGAGAAGTTCGGCAGGTTTATTGAAAACTATATTATAATCTTAAATTATTCTAATCTATTACAATGAATGCCTTAAACAATCAATACTTATCAGAACATTAGCTTATACCTCAATACTTGTCAGTACATATGCTAATGTATGTTTAAAGTTACATTGTTTATGACACTGCATATCGCGTCGTCCTCTTATCATATGCAGGACTCTATTTACTTAGGTCAGCAGCATATCGGCAGCGGCCGATTGCAAGTTGTGTTAAACTATCTCAAACAGGGTTTATCTAGCTCTAGTGTCTAGACGTTAGTAGAAAATTTATATCTTTAAAACTATATGATTAAACAAATACTATGGTTGTCCTTATTTATCTTAGTGCTAGACAATGTTTCTTATTCTAGTGCAATATTATCATCAGTTTTTAAGTGAGAATATTTGGGTTTATTATTACAAAGAATTATTCCAGTTTGGTACCTACATGAGTTATAGATGAGGACTATCGTATGTGTATGACTCGCATATCCTTTTACTTTTGTGGCTGACCCTTTTCTATATTAGCTCATGTTTTATATGAACACATACAACGAATATTCTACTAATTTCTAAGCGAGGGTTATTCTTAATATTCTGAGGCTGCTCGCAAGAAAAAATATATGTTTATTTATAAACACTTTGTTTTATGGATTCAGGCATTTTACAATAGCCTCCAAAAGGAATATGGTCTAATTTAACTACTGTTAAATCAATATATTTAAATGTCTTTATTGCCCATCCGCTATCTTTCTCTTGAAACTCGCTGCTAGAATTTGTGAGATAATCAATTTTATTTTCTAATATCTCGTCAGCGGATTCTTTTTCATAGAGACTATGCTAGGGAGTTGTAAAATGCTTAACTGATTTAATAGTTAATCCATCTTCCATTTGTTTAATGTAAATCCTATATAATATTAATGAAAACTAAATGCTCGAGTATCTTGACATACTTAAATCAATTATTTCAAAAATGTGACGTTTCATTTGGTTGTAAAAGTCTCTTAAAACTATCACGTCATCAATTTCGCTCAAAATACGATATGTTTCAACCGGAAATTTTATGTTTATCCGTTCGCAAGTGCATTTTTTAAGCATTCATATTCTTTCACGCTCCCGAGCATCCCTCAACCACTTGTGGGCTGCGATCTCCTCCTTCAGCGCTTGAATCTTCCGGCGCACCATTGCTGACTGCGTATTGCGATCCATGCTCCTGAACTCCTTCATGGCGCTCCATTTCCTGCTGTGTTATCTTGCCTGTATTTAAGTTAAAAATAAGCTGTTCACTCGTTCTTCTCCAACTGCAACACACATACACATATAATAACAATGTTCTATCAGGTTTATTTAAAGAAATTAAAATTCTTTATTAAACTGAATAGTTGAACATTCGAGTTCGAGAATAAAATCTAGACTGATCATAAAGTGTGTTGGCGACGCTTAGCAAACCTCAGCTGTGATATTTTGGAGATAGAGTGTGCTCTTAAGTAAACAGAGATCTTTGGGATCGTTCTCTTGAGATGACGAACGTTTAGGGTGCTAAGCAACAGCTTGGATTTGTGTCGCGTCGACAGAATTGACCCTTAGTGAGCTAGCGGATGTTTATGTTAACATTTGGATCGTGGGAGCACTTGAAATGTTATTTTCACTGGACTGTTATTCTTATTGATATCTTATTACATAATAAGAAAATGTGGCTGGGAATACATAAGTGGGTTGCATATTATATAAGTGGGTATGTGTACTATTACTATATATATTTACAACATAAATTTTAAAAACTTCACATATTAAACACAAATAATTAAACAAAATTACATATAACACAAAAAACAGACGGCTTTTAATTACACTGCCAGTAGATTGCAGCGCTGCACTCCAAATATCTGGGTGTTTCTCCTTCTTCCTTCTGCAATGACCAGATGTCGTAAATATCTGGTTGCAGTTCAACCTCTTTGGCAATAGTTTTGTTGTTGCCTCGAATTTTGATGTTGTTAGCAATTGGGATTTTTGTATATTTTTTCCGCTGCTATCAACCCAAATAACTTTTGTAATTTTTGCCGACGCTACAAGCTACTCGGACTTTTGTAATTTTGCCAGTGCTACAAGCTACTCGGACTTCATTAAATTTGCCGGCGCTACTAGCGGCACGGACTTAGTAAATTTTTGGAAATTCTATTAGCTGTTTCCCTGTCTCAAATAATCACGGAAGGCCAAAGGACCTATTCCTGCATATTATTTGTCGAGGTTGATACGAGTACGTATGCGATGGCTCGATGGACCACATGAACAAGTATTGATAAATACTTGATCGAGGCCGCTCCTGATGTTCCCTAAGAGCTAGGTCAGAATTGCCGTTGGTCGGGCTCAAGCGCTAGCAATGAGCAATGAAAGAATTACCATGGGTCGGGCTCAGTTTAAGACTAGTTTCTTTATTGGCTCACACCTGCTTATATAGCCGATATGAGAATCATCTTCTTTTTGTGACAACATTAACAATACTATGGTTGTCCTTTTTTATCTTAATGCTAAGCAATGTTTCTTATTCTAGTGCAATATTATCCTCAGTTTTTAAGTGAGAATATTTGGGTTTATTTTTACAAAGAATTACTCCAAATGGTAATCGTGAGTTTTTGTACAGTTTGGTACCTACATGAGTTACAGATAAGAACTATCGTATGTGTTGGCGTAGGGCTCGCATATACTTTTACTTTTGTGGTTGACCTTTTTTTTCTATATTTAGCTCATGTGTTATAAGATCACATGCAACGAATATTCTACTCATTTCTTAGCGAGGGTTGTTCTTAATATTCTGAGGCTCGCAAGATAAATTATATGTTTCTTTATAAACATTTTGCGGCGGGGAATTTTATTGATTCTAAGGCCGCACGAATTTATAAGTTATGTTGTGAAGCGCTTTCAGAAAATCAGCATGAAGCTTTCTTTCAGCACCAACGAAATTTGTACCATTATCCGAGTATACGTGTGAGCATTTTCCTCTTCTTGCTACAAATCTTTTAAACGCCGCAAGAAAGGCTTCGGTCGTTAGGTCGCTTACTGCAACCAAATGGATCGCTTTTGTGCTCATACATACGAACACTGAAATGTATCCTTTGTAAGATTTTGTTCCTCTTCCTTTTGAGACTCTTATTTGAATAGGCCCTGCATAGTCTTCTCCAGTGTGAGTAAATGCATGAGTTATTTTTACACGTGCTTCTGGTATTTGTCCCATTACTTGTTGTAAGTTATGCTGTCTATATCTTGTGCATTTTACACTTAACCGATTTAGTTTTTTAATTGAATTTTTTTAACCCAAATACCCAATATTGCCTACGTATCAGTGCTTCCATTACTTTGTTTCCCCCATGTAGCGTTTCCTTGTGTACTTTGCTTATAATTATATTCGTTAAATGCGACTTGTTTAATATAATTGGGTGCTTCTGATTATAACTTATGTCAGCAAATTTTAGTCTACCTCCTACTCTTAAAATACCTTTGTCATCTAGGTATGGATAAAGTGAAGGTAATTTGCTTTTTGGTTTAACTTTTTGGTCGTTTTGTAAGTCGAAGATCTCTAAGGCAAACTCAAATCGTTTGTGTTTTTTAAAAATTATAGTAACTGCTTCGTCTATTTCATATTTCTCTAATTTTCTTGGTGTAATTTTCCTTTGACAAAATTTTGTAAATAATATAATATATCCTATTATCCGCGATAATTTTCCAAAGGAGCTACATTTTTCCACAAGAACTTGAATTATGTCTTCCTTTACTCCTATCTGAAAACTAAGTTGGCTTTCCAGCTTATCTTCTTCTGGCCATTCTTCTTTATTTTTTAGTAACCATTTTGGCCCATTCTACCATAACTGTTTTTCCTTGAGTTTGTCTGCTGAAATTCCTCTACAACCTATGTTGGCTGGATTATCTTTTGACCCTACATGTCTCCAGTTTGTATCAGGTCCCATCTTGTTAATATAATCGACCCTTGATCGCATGAATCTATCTTTACTTTTATTGTTTTTGATCCAACATTAAGTTATTGTTGTCCATGCATATATTGATGTGAATTTTTCCATTGTTGCCCTAATTTCTTCTAAGAGGCTTGCTAACAAATGGGCTGCACATAGTTCTAGTTTTGGCAGTGTTTTCCTATTCTTTATTGGATTGACTTTTGTTTTGATAGCTAAAATGATTACCTATTGATGTGTTTGCATACACTACTGCTGCGTACGCTAATTATGAGGCGTCACCCATGAATTTCTGGTGGCTCGTCTTCAGTTGCGTTGACCCATCTGGGAATTTTAATCTCTTGAAGATCGGGCAATTTTCTGAAAAACCCGTTCCACTCACAGACCAATTGTGAATTAAGATTTTCGTCCCATTTGTATTCTGATTGCTAAATTCGTTGAATAAATAGCTTTGCAACGACAGTAACAGGTGAGAGCCAATTGATATTTCTAGCAAAGATCTAGTTGCTAGGAAAGGAGCTGATGCTGTTCCATAAGTGACTGTTGTCATTTTATATTCTTAAATCGTCTCCCGTGGGTCTTTACGCCATAGAATTCTTAAAAAATCCTGATCTTTTTTTAGTCTTATCTGCCTATACATTTTTTCTACGTCTGTTGTTATGACATACTTCCACTTCCGCCATTTGGTTATAATATTCAGTATATTCTTTTGAATATGAGGACCTGTTAATTGGATATCGTTAAGACTTTTACCGTTTGTCGTTTTACACGATGCATCAAATACTACCCGAAGCTTTGTTGTCAGGCTTTCATCCCTTAATACTGGCTGATGTGGCATATTGTATTTTCCTTGTGTGTTTTTGGTTTTGCTTCAACCATATTACCTTTATTTATATATTCGTCCATAAACTCCTTATACTGTTCTTTAAGAGGTTTATTTGCTGCTAATCGTTTTTCTAGACTAAGCATTCTAGCCATTGCTCGATTTTTTGATGATCCCAATGACTTGTCGTCCACAAAGGGCATTTTTACCACAAATCATCCTTCTTGGTCCCTGGTTGTAGTATTTTCAAATAAAGTCATGCATTTTTCACTATTGGTGAACTTGTATCAGCTGATACTTCTTCTAGCTCCCAAAATTTTTCTAGATTCACTGGCAGTGCAGTACAAATTCTCTTTTTATCTGAAATTTGAATGGGTCCGGACAAAATCCAGCCTAGTTTTGTGTACTGCCCAATTATCGATCCTTCTTGGGTTATGCCCTGATCAAGAATTTTAGGTAACACATTTCCACCGAGTAGAATATCTATTCTATTTCTTTCATTAAACCGGGGATCAGCTAACACCTTACCATTCCACTTATCTTTTTTGTAAGGAAATGATTTAAAGGGTTGTGGGCCTATTATTTTTGGTAAAACAATAGCATCGCTTTGAATGCGAATTTCGCTTGGAAATCTCGGTTTCATTTCTAACTGCAGCATAGACTTCAATATCCCGACTAAATTATCTCCCAAGCCATGAAGCTCAGTTCTTTTCTTCTGTCTTGGGAGCTTTAATAATTGAGCTGCTTCTTCTGAAATGACTGTTGACTGTGAGCCTTGATCAATTAGCGCACATAATGTCATCCATTCACCCAAATTTGCTTTCACTTCTACTATTGCAGAAGACAGCAAAATAATCGGATCTGAACGTGTTGTCAGAGACGCTTGGTGCTCCCTTTCATTATGCAGCAATGTATTATGCTTTCCCTTGCATATGTTGCATAATGGATTGAAATTGTTACATTTCTCCATATATAGGTGGCTTAAACACCTGAAGCACAAGCTGTCTTTTCTTAAGAATTGCTTTTTATCGTCCAAAGTTATGGACGAAAACTTTCGGCAATTCTCAATAACGTGCCCTCAAAATTTGCAGTATGCACAGCTTTGCACCTGCACAGTATTTATAAGTTTTGGTTTCTCTTTTTTATGAGGCTGAAGAGTTTTTATAGCTTGCAGATGCTGCTCTAAAAACTCAAAGATGTCATCCAATTTTTGGATTTCTTTTGTTTTCCGAACTGTTTGTTCGTACTGTTGCAGTCCGTTTCTATCAAACTTTCTCAAAATTATTCTTGCTAGAAACGGATCTACGTCTCCTGCATAAATTTTCATGCCTTTTATTGCATGTAAGCATTGACGAGTTGTGTCCAACATCTGTCTCACGCTTTTTTCAGACTCGCTATTCATCAAAGGCTGATCCAATAAAGTATCAAAATGATTTGTGAATAACTGCCTCCTGTTTTCAAATCTTTCTTTCAAGATTTCAATTGCCCTTTCATAATTTTCTTCGGAGACCACTAGGTGTCTAATTAGATACACAGCTTCTCCTTTAACCAATTCTTTTAAGCGGATAAGTTTTTCTTTTCTGCTTAGATTGTAGCTATTATCTACTAAATTGCTAAACAAATCATAAAATGCAACCCAAGTCGCAAGATCTCCATTGAAGGGAAGAGTCTGAATTTGTTTTAGTTTGAGTTGTTTCTGGGAAACATTATTTCTTGAAATTGATTTTTATTGGTATTGGTAAAGGCCCGTTACCTCCTTGAACTCACGCTCGATTGTCGTTTCTAGGTCAACTTCGAGCTGCAATTTCCTTAACTCTTTAAAGTCATCTCGAATTAGATCTAACTCATATTCGAGAAAATTCTTTTCTAGATCTGCATCCTCAGTGGTCCTGCTAAAATCAATCGATTTTCGAAAATCATATGTACCTCGTAAAAATCTTTGGATCTGTCTTTCCAATTATGAAACTACAACTGGGTCAACTGTTTCCCTAGTAATACTCATAAGTATTCTTTCTTTTATATTAAATGCCTTCTGAAATGTTTCGTGCTCAAAATAATTGCATTCTGGAACTATTTCCCTATTATCTTCTATTACCCTATGCTGTGTTTCAAAGGATGCCCAAAGCTTGAGAATTTCGGCTTCGGCTGTCTCATCGTCTATCTTTTTTGCAATCCATTTCTGTTCTAATTCAAGTATATTGTTGTAGATTAAAAATTGATTTTTGGCGATAGCCTTTATCTGTTCTCTAGTGAGAGCCATGTTAATTCAGTTATATATTATTATCTTTCAAATGATTAAAATTCGATTTGTAAAAATATATATATAAGTTAAGTATTTTCGTTATCCCATGATAACGATGATTTTCGTTATCCCATGACGAGGGAATTAGAACTTTGAACTTCGCGTGTGCAGTTCATCGCGGGGGGCGATGGGAGTAAAGGGGTAATAACTGCACTGTTAACTTATATAATATATAAAATGTTTTTAAATTAATTAATTTGAATTTTACTTTTTTTTTTTTAATATTGTTTAAATATTTTTCAGTAAAAATATCTTGTAATGAATGAATATATTTTTTTTTAAGATAGATAAATTATTTTTTTTTGCAAATTATAGTGTAAAATTATTGTAGAAGCTATCGGAAAAAATTTGTTCGTATGTTTAATTAATATATATATGTTTAATCGTATAATTCAATTCAGTTGTATAGCAGAAATTTATGTTTTAATTTTATTTTCTTATTATTAACATTTATTTTGTTCTTATTTTTATTGTTTACTTTTGCTAGTGTATTTAATTACTTCAGTTCGTTTATAAATTTTTGTTGAAACTCTCCTGTAGATATTGTTATTAATCTATAAAGTTATTTTTTCTGCTTTCTTCTTTGTTTCTTTTTTCTCGATCCCCTTTTTCGAATTTTCTTTTTTTGAGGAAGTGGGGGGCTTTTTTTTATTTGTCTTTGTTTATATTGTTCAATCGTTAATGGCTTAGGGCCAGCACCTGGTTCAGCTGCTGCCTTTAAAAATTCAATATTTTGTAGCTTAGAGTGCTTCTGCTCCATTTATAGTTAACCAAAGACAAATATTCGAAACAAGGAAGAAATTTTAGCGTGAGAAAAAATTATATTTATATTTTAAATTTTGGTTTTAAAAAATTTTTTTTTTTTTTAAATTTGTTATTAAGAAAATATATTTATTTTTGATGTTGTTTCTGCTTCTTCCTTCTGCGTTGCTCAGATGTCGTTAATATCTGAGTTTTTCTGCTTCTTCCTTCTGCGTTGCCCAAATGTTGTAAGTATCTGGGTGATTCTCCTTCTTCCTTCCGCGTTGCCCAGATGTTGTAAGGATCTGGGTGATTCTCCTTCTTCCTTCTGCGTTGCCCAGATGTTGTAAATATCTGGGTGATCCTCTTTGGCAATAGTTTTGTTGTTGCCTCGAATTTGATGTTGATAGCAATTCGGATTTTTGTATATTTTTTCCGCTGCTATCAACCCAAAAACTTTTGTATTTTTTGCCGGCGCTACGAGCTACTCGGACTTTGTATTTTTTGCCGGCTCTACAAGCTACTCGAACTTAGTATTTTTTGCCGGCGCTACAAGCTACTCGGACTTCGTTAAATTTGCCGGCGCTACAAGCTGCACGGACTTAGTACATTTTTGGAAATTCTATTAGCTGTTTCCCTGTCTCAAATAATCACGGAAGGCCAAAGGACCTATTCCTGCGTATAATTTGTCGAGGGTGATACGAGTACGTATGCAATGGCTCGATGGACCACATGAACAAGTATTGATAAATACTCGATCGAGGCCGCTCCTAATGTTCCCTAAGAGCTAGGTCACAATTACCGTTGGTCGGGTTCAAGCGCTAGCAATGAGCAATGAAAGAATTACCGTGGGTCGGGCTCAGTTCAAGACTAGTTTCTTTATTGGCTCACATCTGCTTATATAGCCGATATGAGAATCATCTTCTTTTTGTGACAACCTTAACAATACTATGGTTGTCCTTTTTTATCTTAATGCTAAACAATGTTTCTTATTCTAGTGCAATATTATCCTCAGTTTTTAAGTGAGAATATTTGGGTTTATTTTTACAAAGAATTACTACAAATGGTAATCGTGAGTTTTTGTACAGTTTGGTACCTAATTGAGTTATGGATATGCACTATCGTATGTGTTGGCGTAGGACTCGCATATCCTTTTACTTTTGTGGCTGACCGTTTTCTATATTCAGCTCATGTTTTATATGATCACATGCAACGAATATTCTACTCATTTCTAAGCGAGGGTTGTTCTTAATATCCTGAGGTTGCTCGCAAGATAAATTATATGTTTATTTATAAACATTTTCGGCGGGGAATACTCGTTTTAATTCCTGCTTATATAATGGACTGTATTTTTCTATCTACATTTTGAAATATGGAATATTCATGTAAAATTTCCTTATTTTATTTTTCTTAATTTTTTAAACATTTGGGATATTAGGAGTGGCAAAATTAATTCTTACTCTACCAGTTGTACATTTGTATTTTATATATAAAACTATGAGTAATACAATAGTTATAAGAATCATTATTAATATTAGATTTGAATGGTCACTAAAGCTATGAAAGTGTAGACCCTTTAGGTTAATGCCTTCTTTTTTATGATCATCGATAAATTTTCTTAAATGTGTTATGTCATTTGTGTTATTTATCATTATTTTGGCTTGGGGAACTATTTCTTCTAATTTTACCCAATCTACTAGTTTTGTAATGGGAGAAGCTTGACTTTGAATTGAATCTCTTGATCTTAATTCGCTAGCTGCTATCATTAATTTTGTTCCATGTCTAGCTGTGCAATCCTCTGGTAATTTTAAAGCCCCCTGAGTTGGTATCTTTATAACATCTCCCTGCAGGTTTCCACAGTTTACTTCTAAAAGCTTATTATCAAACACCTTATATAACCATGTGTTTGGTGTATTTAAAACTGTCCAAACGTTCTGTGATGAAGTTTGCTCAAATTCACAATCTGGTATGCTTGTTCTTTTAAGGGCTGACATTTCGCAAGAATTGTCAGTAGCTATGTTCCATGGCCAATTGCCCTTGCAAAGTATGTGATTATCACTTCTCCTTATACATTTATTGAAATCTGAGTTTCCTAATAAAACATATGCGTCTAGATTAAAATTGTAGACCATAAACTCGTCTTTAATTTGGGCAATTATTGTTGTATCGTGTTTTATAAATGGGACTGGTATTAGCTTATATATTATAGACATATCTTGGTTAAATAGTGGTATTTCCGCGTTTACCACTAGTTTCCCATCAACCATTACTGCTTTAGCTTCTATTAAGCTGAAAATTTCTTTTATAGTTGTGCCTCTGTCGTCCCCAGGTAATTTAAGTTTTTGGTTTAATTTTCCCTTAATTGTGTTAATTTCTTTCATGAGTTGTTCGGGGTTTATTAATTGTGGATTTATTCGACCATGATTTAGGTCAATTAGAAGAGCTACTATTGCTGTTTGGCTTTTTTCGCAGTCCTCGATTATCATCATTAATTGTGAAGTTGATATTTGAAAGTCTAATACCATATGTTCTGTGTTCTACCAAGTTACCAGGTCTTCAAATAATTTGTTAATTTGTTTTTGAATGGTTTCTAATCCAGTTTATATTTCTTTTTGAGTTTTCTTCATAACTGTCGACTCTATGATAGATGTTTGTTTTTTATGGAGTGTTACAAGGTCGTGCTGATTTTCTAATATATTTCGCATGTTGTTCTCCATATCTTCTGTATCGTCAGCATCCATTGTACCAAATAAAATATGATGAATAGAACCTACAAATTCGAATGGTGCTCTTTTTTGTCTATCTTTACCATTATCAGATCATTATTTATTTTCAGATTTGCATATCGTCGGTTAAGAGCTCGATTCATTTCTGTACAACTTTGTTCATAATTACCTAACTTCATACATGCTTGACCAAGTTTTAAGATATGTCTATGAATAGACTCTATTTCCCTGTTAAACATCTCTAAGTCATCATTTTCTAATGGAGTAATATTTTCGGATCTATTTTGAGACCTGATTTCTAATGTAGTAGCTCCCGTAATTCCTGAAGCTAATAATACCATAATAAAACTGAGAGCCATTGCAGTTGGGACCCTTCTTGGTCGCCTTGATTCTTCCTCAGGTGTATCTGTCACTAATGGACAGAGTTTTACTAACGGGCGCTTTATCAACCCATTTTCCGTTTTTATTGTTACTACTCTAACTTTGCCGTCGTCCCCAGGGTGAGTGTCTTCAATCCTTCCTAACGGCCATTTTGAAGCAACTGTGTTTTCGTTTTTAACTATTAGTATCTGTACCTTTCTCAATTTTGGACTGTCCTTTTTCCACTCAAATCGTTGCTGCAACGTAACAAGGTATTCGTCTTTCCATTTTTGCCAGAATTGATTTTTCATAGCTGTTAGTATTTTCCACCTGTCCAGTGATGATACTGTTCTATCGTCAATTGCTTCAGGTATATCTAACATTGGTTTGCCAATTAAGAAATGTCCTGGCGTCAGTATGTCGTCGAGTTCGTTACCATTATCGATTGAATATGATGGTCGCGAATTTGATACTGCTTCAACTTGTGCCAGTGACATACTTATCTCTTCATAAGTTAACGTACTATCCCCTATAACTCTCTTCAAATGGTATTTTACCGATTTTACTCCCGCTTCCCATATTCCTCCGAAGTGAGGAGTTGCCGGGGGAATAAAATGCCATTGAACGCCTTCATTAGCCCATACGTTCTTTGTACTATTGTTGTGAAGCGCTTTCAGAAAATCAGCATGAAGCTTTCTTTCAGCACCAACGAAATTTGTACCATTATCCGAGTATACGTGTGAGCATTTTCCTCTTCTTGCTACAAATCTTTTAAACGCCGCAAGAAAGGCTTCGGTCGTTAGGTCGCTTACTGCAACCAAATGGATCGCTTTTGTGCTCATACATACGAACACTGAAATGTATCCTTTGTAAGATTTTGTTCCTCTTCCTTTTGAGACTCTTATTTGAATAGGCCCTGCATAGTCTTCTCCAGTGTGAGTAAATGCATGAGTTATTTTTACACGTGCTTCTGGTATTTGTCCCATTACTTGTTGTAAGTTATGCTGTCTATATCTTGTGCATTTTACACTTAACCGATTTAGTTTTTTAATTGAATTTTTTTAACCCAAATACCCAATATTGCCTACGTATCAGTGCTTCCATTACTTTGTTTCCCCCATGTAGCGTTTCCTTGTGTACTTTGCTTATAATTATATTCGTTAAATGCGACTTGTTTAATATAATTGGGTGCTTCTGATTATAACTTATGTCAGCAAATTTTAGTCTACCTCCTACTCTTAAAATACCTTTGTCATCTAGGTCTGGATAAAGTGAAGGTAATTTGCTTTTTGGTTTAACTTTTTGGTCGTTTTGTAAGTCGAAGATCTCTAAGGCAAACTCAAATCGTTTGTGTTTTTTAAAAATTATAGTAACTGCTTCGTCTATTTCATATTTCTCTAATTTTCTTGGTGTAATTTTCCTTTGACAAAATTTTGTAAATAATATAATATAAATTATTATCCGCGATAATTTTCCAAAGGAGCTAAATTTTTCCACAAGAACTTGAATTATGTCTTCCTTTACTCCTATCTGAAAACTAAGTTGGCTTTCCAGCTTATCTTCTTCTGGCAATTCTTCTTTATTTTTTAGTAACCATTTTGGCCCATTCCACCATAACTGTTTTTCCATGAGTTTGTCTGCTGAAATTCCTCTACAACCTATGTTGGCTGGATTATCTTTTGACCCTAAATGTCTCCGGTCCCATCTTGTTAATATAATCGACCCTTGATCGCATGAATCTATCTTTACTTTTATTGTTTTTGATCCAACATTAAGTTATTGTTGAATCACTCCATGCATATATTGATTTTAATCTCTTGAAGATCGGGCAATTTTCTGAAAAACCCGTTCCACTCACAGACCAATTGTGAATTAAGATTTTCGTCCCATTTGTATTCTGATTGCTAAATTCGTTGAATAAATAGCTTTGCAACGACAGTAACAGGTGAGAGCCAATTGATATTTCTAGCAAAGATCTAGTTGCTAGGAAAGGAGCTGATGCTGTTCCATAAGTGACTGTTGTCATTTTATATTCTTAAATCGTCTCCCGTGGGTCTTTACGCCATAGAATTCTTAAAAAATCCTGATCTTTTTTTAGTCTTATCTGCCTATACATTTTTTCTACGTCTGTTGTTATGACATACTTCCACTTCCGCCATTTGGTTATAATATTCAGTATATTCTTTTGAATATGAGGACCTGTTAATTGGATATCGATAAGACTTTTACCGTTTGTCGTTTTACACGATGCATCAAATACTACCCGAAGCTTTGTTGTCAGGCTTTCATCCCTAATACTGGCTGATGTGGCATATTGTATTTTCCTTGTGTGTTTTTGGTTTTGCTTCAACCATATTACCTTTATTTATATATTCGTCCATAAACTCTTTATACTGTTCTTTAAGAGGTTTATTTGCTGCTAATCGTTTTTCTAGACTAAGCATTCGAGCCATTGCTCGATTTTTTGATGATCCCAATGACTTGTCGTCCACAAAGGGAGTTTTACCACAAATCGTCCTTCTTGGTCCCTGGTTGTAGTATTTTCAAATAAAGTCATGCATTTTTCACTATTGTTAGGACTTGTATCAGCTAATACTTCTTCTAGCTCCCAAAATTTTTCTAGATTCACTGGCAGTGCAGTACAAACTCTCATTTTATCTGGAATTTGAATGGGTCCGGGCAAAATCCAGCCTAGTTTTGTGTACTGCCCAATTATCGATCCTTCTTGGGTTATGCCCTGATCAAGAATTTTAGGTAACACATTTCCACCGAGTAGAATATCTATTCTATTTCTTTCATTAAACCGGGGATCAGCTAACACCTTACCATTCCACTTATCTTTTTTGTAAGGAAATGATTTAAAGGGTTGTGGGCCTATTATTTTTGGTAAAACAATAGCATCGCTTTGAATGCGAATTTCGCTTGGAAATCTCGGTTTCATTTCTAACTGCAGCATAGACTTCAATATCCCGACTAAATTATCTCCCAAGCCATGAAGCTCAGTTCTTTTCTTCTGTCTTGGGAGCTTTAATAATTGAGCTGCTTCTTCTGAAATGACTGTTGACTGTGAGCCTTGATCAATTAGCGCACATAATGTCATCCATTCACCCAAATTTGCTTTCACTTCTACTATTGCAGAAGACAGCAAAATAATCGGATCTGAACGTGTTGTCAGAGACGCTTGGTGCTCCCTTTCATTATGCAGCAATGTATTATGCTTTCCCTTGCATATGTTGCATAATGGATTGAAATTGTTACATTTCTCCATATATAGGTGGCTTAAACACCTGAAGTACAAGCTGTCTTTTCTTAAGAATTGCTTTTTATCGTCCAAAGTTATGGACGAAAACTTTCGGCAATTCTCAATAACGTGCCCTCAAAATTTGCAGTATGCACAGCTTTGCACCTGCACAGTATTTATAAGTTTTGGTTTCTCTTTTTTATGAGGCTGAAGAGTTTTTATAGCTTGCAGATGCTGCTCTAAAAACTCAAAGATGTCATCCAATTTTTGGATTTCTTTTGTTTTCCGAACTGTTTGTTCGTACTGTTGCAGTCCGTTTCTATCAAACTTTCTCAAAATTATTCTTGCTAGAAACGGATCTACGTCTCCTGCATAAATTTTCATGCCTTTTATTGCATGTAAGCATTGACGAGTTGTGTCCAACATCTGTCTCACGCTTTTTTCAGACTCGCTATTCATCAAAGGCTGATCCAATAAAGTATCAAAATGATTTGTGAATAACTGCCTCCTGTTTTCAAATTTTTCTTTCAAGATTTCAATTGCCCTTTCATAATTTTCTTCGGAGACCACTAGGTGTCTAATTAGATACACAGCTTCTCCTTTAACCAATTCTTTTAAGCGGATAAGTTTTTCTTTTCTGCTTAGATTGTAGCTATTATCTACTAAATTGCTAAACAAATCATAAAATGCAACCCAAGTCGCAAGATCTCCATTGAAGGGAAGAGTCTGAATTTGTTTTAGTTTGAGTTGTTTCTGGGAAACATTATTTCTTGAAATTGATTTTTATTGGTATTGGTAAAGGCCCGTTACCTCCTTGAACTCACGCTCGATTGTCGTTTCTAGGTCAACTTCGAGCTGCAATTTCCTTAACTCTTTAAAGTCATCTCGAATTAGATCTAACTCATATTCGAGAAAATTCTTTTCTAGATCTGCATCCTCAGTGGTCCTGCTAAAATCAATCGATTTTCGAAAATCATATGTACCTCGTAAAAATCTTTGGATCTGTCTTTCCAATTATGAAACTACAACTGGGTCAACTGTTTCCCTAGTAATACTTATAAGTATTCTTTCTTTTATATTAAATGCCTTCTGAAATGTTTCGTGCTCAAAATAATTGCATTCTGGAACTATTTCCCTATTATCTTCTATTACCCTATGCTGTGTTTCAAAGGATGCCCAAAGCTTGAGAATTTCGGCTTCGGCTGTCTCATCGTCTATCTTTTTTGCAATCCATTTCTGTTCTAATTCAAGTATATTGTTGTAGATTAAAAATTGATTTTTGGCGATAGCCTTTATCTGTTCTCTAGTGAGAGCCATGTTAATTCAGTTATATATTATTATCTTTCAAATGATTAAAATTCGATTTGTAAAAATATATATATAAGTTAAGTATTTTCGTTATCCCATGATAACGATGATTTTCGTTATCCCATGACGAGGGAATTAGAACTTTGAACTTCGCGTGTGCAGTTCATCGCGGGGGGCGATGGGAGTAAAGGGGTAATAACTGCACTGTTAACTTATATAATATATAAAATGTTTTTAAATTAATTAATTTGAATTTTACTTTTTTTTTTTTAATATTGATTAAATATTTTTCAGTAAAAATATCTTGTAATGAATGAATATATTTTTTTTTAAGATAGATAAATTATTTTTTTTTGCAAATTATAGTGTAAAATTATTGTAGAAGCTATCGGAAAAAATTTGTTCGTATGTTTAATTAATATATATATGTTTAATCGTATAATTCAATTCAGTTGTATAGCAGAAATTTATGTTTTAATTTTATTTTCTTATTATTAACATTTATTTTGTTCTTATTTTTATTGTTTACTTTTGCTAGTGTATTTAATTACTTCAGTTCGTTTATAAATTTTTGTTGAAACTCTCCTGTAGATATTGTTATTAATCTATAAAGTTATTTTTTCTGCTTTCTTCTTTGTTTCTTTTTTCTCGATCCCCTTTTTCGAATTTTCTTTTTTTGAGGAAGTGGGGGGCTTTTTTTTATTTGTCTTTGTTTATATTGTTCAATCGTTAATGGCTTAGGGCCAGCACCTGGTTCAGCTGCTGCCTTTAAAAATTCAATATTTTGTAGCTTAGAGTGCTTCTGCTCCATTTATAGTTAACCAAAGACAAATATTCGAAACAAGGAAGAAATTTGACCGTGAGAAAAAATTATATTTATATTTTAAATTTTGGTTTTAAAAAAATTTTTTTTTTTTAAATTTGTTATTAAGAAAATATATTTATTTTTGATGTTGTTTCTGCTTCTTCCTTCTGCGTTGCTCAGATGTCGTTAATATCTGAGTTTTTCTGCTTCTTCCTTCTGCGTTGCCCAAATGTTGTAAGTATCTGGGTGATTCTCCTTCTTCCTTCCGCGTTGCCCAGATGTTGTAAGTATCTGGGTGATCCTCTTTGGCAATAGTTTTGTTGTTGCCTCGAATTTGATGTTGATAGCAATTCGGATTTTTGTATATTTTTTCCGCTGCTATCAACCCAAAAACTTTTGTATTTTTTGCCGGCGCTACGAGCTACTCGGACTTTGTAGTTTTTGCCGGCGCTACGAGCTACTCGGACTTTGTATTTTTTGCCGGCTCTACAAGCTACTCGAACTTAGTATTTTTTGCCGGCGCTACAAGCTACTCGGACTTCGTTAAATTTGCCGGCGCTACAAGCTGCACGGACTTAGTACATTTTTGGAAATTCTATTAGCTGTTTCCCTGTCTCAAATAATCACGGAAGGCCAAAGGACCTATTCCTGCGTATAATTTGTCGAGGGTGATACGAGTACGTATGCAATGGCTCGATGGACCACATGAACAAGTATTGATAAATACTCGATCGAGGCCGCTCCTAATGTTCCCTAAGAGCTAGGTCACAATTACCGTTGGTCGGGTTCAAGCGCTAGCAATGAGCAATGAAAGAATTACCGTGGGTCGGGCTCAGTTCAAGACTAGTTTCTTTATTGGCTCACATCTGCTTATATAGCCGATATGAGAATCATCTTCTTTTTGTGACAACCTTAACAATACTATCGTATGTTTCTTATTCTAGTGCAATATTATCATCAGTTTTTGAGTGAGAATATTTGGGTTTTTTATTACAAAGAATTACTCCAAATGGTAATCTGGAGTTTTTTACAGTTTGGTACCTACATGAGTTATAGATGAGGACTATCGTATGTGTAGGACTCGCATATCCTTTTACTTTTGTGGCTGACCGTTTTCTATATTTAGCTCATGTTTTATATGATCACATGCTATTCTACTCATTTCTAAGCGAGGGTTGTTCTTAATAATCTGAGGCTGCTCGCAAGATAAATTATATGTTTATTTATAAACACTTTGTTTTATGGATTCAGGCATTTTACAATAGCCTCCAGATAGAATATGCTCTAATTTAACTTCTGGTAAATCAATATATTTAAATGACTTTATTGCCCATCCGCTATCTTTCTCTTGAAACTCGCTGCTAGAATTTGTGATATACTCAATTTTATTTTATAATATCTCGCCAGCGGCTTCTTTATCATAGAGACTATGCTAGGGAGTTGTAAAATGCTTAACTGACTCAATAGTTGATCCATCTTCCATTTGTTTAATGTAAATATAGTATAATGTATAGTATTAATGAAAACTTAATGCTCGAGTATCTAGAATTACTTAAATCAATTATTTCAAAAATGTGACGTTTCATTTGTTTGTAAAAGTCTCGTAAAACAATCACGTCATTAATTTCGCTCAAAATACGATATGTTTCTGCCGGAAATTTTGTCTAGGATGAAATTAATACGACATTCGTATTTCTAGCTACTTGAGCCACTAGAGCATTTTTATGTTTATTCGTTCGCAAGTGCATTTTATAAGCATTCAATTCTAATAATACATAACATACTCTACAATGTATATCTTCATTTCTAGTGGTTTTTGATGGACGATCAATTAACGTTCCTGGTCGCTTCACTGTTTTCGATGCTGTTGAAGTGGTTGGATGGTCCATAGATGCTGCTGTTTCCTCCAAGGTTGTTGCCAAAGCTAAAGTTGTTGGTCGTGTTGAAGTGATTGGCTGATCCATAAATGTTCCCGATTCCCTCGAGGTTGTTGCTAAAGCTGAAATTGTTCATTTAGTTTTTAGTTAAAATTGTTCACTGATCCCTAGCATTACTAGAGAGACAATCCCTCGCCTTAGAATTATTCCTGGCAGATGCCATCATAAGTTGAAATGCATTTAGTGGCCCCGAGCGCGTAGTATAGTGCGAAGCAAATACACCAACACCTTCATATGCACGGTTGCATAAATCACACACAATTTTCAACATCATTATTATTATTTTTTAGTTAAATTAAGTAACCAATAACTTATTTATAAATTTTCCGACAAGTGTTTGTTCACTGTTTTGAGATAAAACGTTTTAAGGTTTGAGACGTTTACAGGTACTGACTTGAGCACCACTGAACACATTCGTATCATGAGGCAAGTTTTTATACCGCTCAATTCTAGCTTTTACCTGCTCACACATGTTGTTTTTAGAAGGCCCTAAAAATCATTATTGGTTGACTGGTGACTTTAATACGGAACCAGGCACACCATCTGGACCCGGTGTATGTACTGGCTTAATTACTTTAAGCTCACAAAGAAGCAAGCTTTCTGTGATTGCGGGGCAGAAAATTGGAGCTGGTAACTACATATCGAGAGAAATCGGAAGGATTTCCCGACTTTTTATATTCTCTAGAGAACCAAGGAAGTCTAGCAGAACTGATAAGAGATGCAAGCGGAACGTAGATATCAAATAATGAATTTAGCGTAATGGCATTATCCAAATCAGAGCATGCATATAGTTGAGACCAATCCATACACGAAATCAGATTGTTTGGCTTATTGAAATCTGTTTTGCAAAAACACCGAATGCGAACAGCGGTATCAGATGATAATACATCTGATCGCAAGGGTAAATTAATGCATGTTTTAAAAGTTGGATGGTATGTGTCTTCTGGCGTAACCAATGGGTCAATCCTAGATACAATGGTATTGGTAGAGTCCAATACAAATATCAGGTCTAGAGTCGTGTTAATAGAATTGCAAACAGGATTGATTTGTATCAAAGATAGCTCTGAGAGACCATCAATGAAACTATTGGAGATATCAGGAATAAGCAAATTCGAGTCATTGGAGGCGATATATTCAACAATGGGCAGATTAAAATCACCCAAGACATAGAGCAAGTCAGTGTATATTTAAGAGCGTTAAGATGAGTTTCGTATGCTGTATCGAGAGCAGGAGGTGGAATGTAAGAACATGTTAAATAAATAGAAAATTTATTGAAAGATACTTTCACACAAATGAACTTAATGTCCGAATTAAAACTGGTTAGAATCGGTTCCGAGGCAAGATTGGAGTCAACAGCCAACAGTATTCCACCACCAATTCGAGTAATACGATCGCATCTATATATAGTATATTTAGAAGAGAGAATTGAAGAATTAGATATGGCAGGCTTGAGCCAGGTCTCAGTAAAACAGATTGCGTCAAAATCAAAGGAATGATTGTTAAGAAATATATTAGATAGCTAACTATTAAGGCCTCGTAAATTTTGGTAAGCTACAGAGATAGAGGACATTAGTTTTTTGAGACTATGTTTGAAGATAAATCAGGTAAAGAGGAGCCATCACCTGAGATCGGGTACCGATCTCTCTTTCGATTTGCATTTCCTCTATACTCAGCCACAAAGATATGTTCGGGCCAAAAATGTTGTTGTCAAATATTATCAAAAACACTTTCTGAGCATGATATTTTAACTGACGATATTTCCCTAGTGTAATTAAAATTAAATTTGTCCACCGAAATATCAGCATCTTTTTTTTTGTTTTGGACATAAGCCTTAACATCATACGAAGACTGATCTTTAGAAAGCCTAGAGATAAGTTTAGAGGTTTTGGAGGAGGAATGCCTTGGAGGGGCCTTGACACGCGAGGCGGAACGGTAGTCAGTGGATTGGCTGCCTTAACGACTGGCGTGACATTAAGATTCACACTATTGGATACAGATGTTGATTGTGAGGCTGAAGTTTCACTAACATGTGGGTTATGGTGGGTCCTAGCATGCTGGGGTAATAAATTGGTTAACTGAGATGTGGTATTAGTATTTGAACTTGATTGCAGATCCAGGTCTGATTGCGGGATCGAAAAGGAAGTCTGCGCATGGCGCGAAGGTTGCTCATTCAATAATGACGAATTACTGAACAATTTCTCCATATCCGAAAAAACGACATTAGCTTTATGAAAAAGCTTCGATAAGTCCTTAAAACTTGCTCTGGCACCTCAATGTCCCGGCAAGTTTCACAACGCCATCTCAAGCCAACGTTTTTCTCAAAACAATCTTTGACTTTAATATTTAAACCAACACACTTTAAATGAAAAGTCCGGTCACAGAAGAAGCAAGAAGTAAACTCTTGCCTGGAATCAGTAACATGACACTTGTAAAAAAAAAAACAGACCAAATCTGATGGCATAGTAATATTATTATAGTAATAGTATATTATTATAGTAATATTATTTTCTAGTCGATTCATAAGTTCACAAGGGAATGCAAATCGAAATACCAATGCAAAATAAGATCACAGAATGTAAACACAAAGCATCACAAATATAGAGTGAGAGAGCTAGCTAACGGAGAAATTGGCTTAACGCACAAACAAAAACAATGTGCTTGCGATTGCACTGTTTAAGACGTTGTTAAGTGAAAGCACAACTAAGCACACTAAGAGCGAAGCAAATATATACATATGCAAAAATTGATGCAAACATAAAATTTGATGTTTTTAGTTGAATAAAACACTGCTAAAGTATTAAAAATGTATAGATAAAACACCAATCAAATGGGTAACACAATCACACACATATATTTGATTAATTGGTTGTTAATATGCACAAGAACTAATAAATTCACAGAGCTCAGTAAAAACACGACTGGACACAGAGAGAGTTAGATTGTATTTAACCCGAATCATCCTGAGCAACTTATTTTCGAGTTTCTTTGCGAAACTTTCAGGACTTATAGATTTACACACATTTATTTTGTTTGTCCTTGTCAGGATAATCGACAGGACCAATTTTTCGGCTGTTACCATATGGTAACGCTGGGAAGTACAGGGTCCAGGTTTTCTCAATACTAAAAAATACAAATATTTGAGAAAAGGTCTAATAAACACGGCTAGACCCTACAGACAGGCTCCTCCTTGAAATATATCACCAAATTTGGTTAAAATCGGTGCGGTGTATCGTATAAATAACATAGCTGTCATAGGAACAATCGGAGTCAAATTCATCTTTAGGAAAACTTTTTTATTTTCTGAGATATCTTAACCAAACTCTTAGAATATGTATTTAATATGTTCATATACATCCTGATCAAATTTCAAATCGGACCACTATATCATATAGCTGCCATAGGAGCAATCATATTTTATGAACAAAACAGTACAGGAACGCGAATAAAATGTATGGAAAAAAACCTGTACCCTGTATTTCCCAGCGTTACCATATGGTAACACGAAAATAAAAAGCGTAAATTTATTTTTCCGAATTTTTTTTACAAATAATAAAAGCACTTTTTTACCTTTTTAATAATGTGTGAATTGTATAAAGTTAAGTACTAAAATTAGTTAAACGGTTTAAATTTACTTGCGACGAATTGCCAAATGCCGTATTTTTGCACTGCAGAATATAATGAGCAGCTTAATGTACATTTTTCAATCAGCTAACTTCAAGAGATTGTTTCAATCAACTTTTAATCGGTTAGAGACAACAATTTACTCTTTGAATATCATATAAATGTTAATCTAATGTTAACATGTTGTCTAAAAATTAAATTTTAGTAAATGCCTATTGCTTGTTACCATATGGTAACGTTGGGAATATTCAGGTTAAAATTCAAATAACCTTGAACATTTTTACATTCGTTTAACATCACTAATTCAACTGTTTAAAGTTGAATTATATTTTATAAGAATTTTTTATAAACATATATTAAAAATTTAAAACAAAACCGGGCGGCAATGACTAAACCGAGCTGTTCTGAATTTCACTTTAATTTGTGTTATCGATACTAACCTCGCGATCGAAAGCTGCTAGAGTTACTTCAATTGAAAAATAAAATTCGAACAACGAAATTGTATTCAAATTTAGCTTCTATGTGCTATATTTAACATAAAATATTTAAAATTAATTTTCAAAAATAGTTTAAGTAATTCTAATCCAATTTAAGAGGAAAATTGAAGATTGATTTTTTTTAATTCATGACAACTCTGGTTCATGTCGATATGAGCAAACACATGCATAAGACAGGCAATCAGCTGGTGACAAAAAAATTTAATGCAAAAATGTAAGCAACCAATAACCATAGCTGCCGGCATTTTGCAGAATTAACTTTGCCATTATATATTATTATATTTTAGAATTTTCTACTTCTTCATTGGCTGAAACAGCTGATACGGTCGATGACTTACTGCTAATAGTAAAAAAAATAGTAAAACGTTAATTTTCGTTTCGTTTTTACTATTTGAAAATTCTCGGAATTCTGAACAGACCTGTATATAATACTCAAATTTAATTTTATACATATTTTAAGTATGGACATGCTCAATATAAGTATTTAAAAGAATAAATATAATCTGAACCGCGCTTAGAATACGTAAATAATTTGCTTGAACTTATCCTAAAAGTACTTAAAAGAAACTCTAGAATTCCATGCAAAGCTGCACTTGAACTCCGTCGCGATGTTAGGCACAACTTCGGAACTAGTGTGTAAGCACGCTTGCCAATCCCCAACTAAAAACACTCACGCGTTGGTTTAAAAACTGACCGCGTGTATTGAGTTGTATGGGGTTTTATAGTTTATCTTATGTACTAATTAGACAGTTCGATATAGTGTTGACCATGTTTTGGCTTACTCTAATCATTGTATGTATGTGATCTTATATACTATTAAGATATAGTTGACATGGTGTTAAAGTATGGTTGACTCCTTCTTACTTATTGTTCTATGCTATCTACTCTATTATTTCGAGTGAGTTTACCATAGTGTTAACGTGTACTTGGCTCCTTTTTAAATATTGTAATATATTTGACTCATTTCTTTGCATCCTTTTGTTACATGATCTTACGTGCTAGCGTGTATTTCTTATCTATTTTGAGCATACAGGTTCACTCATTACTCTATTCTACGCTGTAGTGACCCTTTCAAGTGGTTTGTATTCCAAATCTGTCACGCATCCCGAGAGCTGTTCAAGCCGTATGTTCATTTATGAACAATATCAGTTTGACCTATCTTCATCATGTTCATACATGTAATTTTTACCTGCAACGGAGGCGTGAAAGAGCTTCTTTTTAGCTTTTTTAGGGTACTAAAACTTCCCGGTTGCAATAAAATTAGGTAATTGGCCAAATACAGCATTGTCTATCGAAAGTGTATTATTTCCCGGATACAGAGTAATCGATTTAACTTCTACTTTGTTATACGGGTATAAAGCGTTTTTTGACTGAAGAACGCGAGATGTGCTAGCAAAATACTTGGATTAACTGTTACATGATTCATAAACAGTTGGGCTATTTAAAATTTTAAGTTTGAGTCCGTTTCAGATTCCATCAAATAAAATGAAGTCTTTTCAATATTGAAAGTAATCCTTAAATCTACATTAAAGATATCACCATGTTCTTTTTCAAAGAGTTAAACTTGATTGATTTTTTGGAAAAAATGTTTAGGAGTTGCACTACCATCAACAGCGATATTTTGTCGTACATAGCTTGCGTAATATCCTTGTGTTGCTAAATGCCTTTCACTCGCATTACTTCCATAATTCAAAATCGTTTGTAAATAATCACTTTGGGAAACCAATGTGTTATTTAAATATATATGTAGATGCACTTCTAAAGATAGATGTAATATGTTATTTACAACGCTAACTGAGTTATTAGGTAAATCGGTATTGTCCTGGCTATTTAGTTGTACAAGTAGTCTCAATATACACTAGAAAGATCTCGATGTGTTTCACCATTTCCTAAGAATACAAATTCTACTGAACTCGCTCCGTCCAATGAAGCAATAGGGTTGTATGTTACTTCTTTAGTCCGTCCTTGAGTGGGATGTGGTTCGAACATTTCCAGTTCACTTTTCATATATTCCACATGACTACTTAAATGATCCCTCTTATTTCTTCATTGATTAAAACATTATTATTTTTTAATAGAATTTCTAGAAACGTTGTTTTCACCGATGCCGATGGTCCACATATAAACATAGTAAATGGATGATAAATTTGTGTAAACATGTTTGATTTTCTATTTTCCATATATTTCAAAATTTGAACTTTCTAAGATTACAAAATGTTTAAATCACTGCGAACGGCAGTTCGCTCTAGTGACGAAAGCAGCACGAAGGGTGCGAAAGGCGACCAGCAATTTTATTTATTTATTTTATTTATTTATTTACGTCAACTAAAATCAGTCGACAAAAAAGTTAAATTATGAAGAAGATAAAACAAAATTAATATAAAAATAAAATTGGAATTAAATTAACAATTTAAATTAACAACTATATATGATTATATGATATAACTGAAATTATAAAAATATAAAATTAAATTAAGTTAAGTCATTCCTGGGGAATTCAAAAAATTATTTAATTGATCCAACATTTGTTGCAAGGATTGGGGAAAACCCAGAAAAAACCCAATCAGATCAATGATGGAAAATAATGAAAGTTATGTTGTGTTAGTGCCTACGGTTTAAATAGTTTAGAATTAGAAATTTAATAGTAGGAAGAGAAGCCTCTGAGTTGAAAACACGATAAAGTCGATTATCTTCAGCACAGAGTACTCTAAAAGGTTCATGCAGAGAGTAGCTAGTGGTACAGGTGTTAAGAGAAAGAGAAATGAAGTTACGTGTACGCCTAGAAGGAACCGATAAGTTAATTTGGCTAAGTAATACAGAGGAGCCAATATCACCCTTAAGCAATTTGATAATGAACATAACACCCAGCATAGTGCGCCGATTAGATAAAGATGGAAGGTTAATCAATAAGAGTCTATCCGTGAATGAGGGCAAGTCAAAACCAGGGTCCCAGTTGAAGCCACGAAAAGCAAAAAGAAGAAATTTCTTTTGAACAGACTCAATTGAATTTTGGTGTACCATATATTGTGGCGACCACACACAAGATCCGTATTCTAAAATAGGACGAACGAGAGAGGTATAGAGTAATTTAGTCGTATAAGGGTCATCAAATTCCTTAGACCATCGTTTAATGAATCCAAGAACTTGTGTAGCCTTATTGAAAGTGTGTGCAATATGAAGATCAAATTTTAACTTATGATTAAGGAGTATTCCTAAATCATTCACGCGATTAAGTCTCTCCAAGCAATTTCGGTCGATCGTGTAGTTAAATATATGAAACCTGCTTCTGTGAAATGACATAACCTTACACTTTGAGCAGTTTAGATGTAATTGATTAAAATTACACCAGGCGAAAAAAGAATCGACATCTGCTTGCAAAAAGTGATGGGAATAGCATAGCTTCCCATCATCGGCATACATTAGTATATGAGAGTGGGAAAAGATTAATGGGAGATCGTTAATAAAAAGATTAAAGAGTAAAGGACCAAGATGGCTTCCCTGAGGTACACCAGACGTTACCAGGACAGGTTTAGACAGACAGTTTTTAAAAAGGACTTTTTGGGTTCGAGAATTAAGATATTCAGAAATCCAATTAAGTAGGTTATGAGGAAATCCAATAAGATTAAGTTTATGAAGCAAAAGAGAGTGATTAACAGAATCTGAAGTCAGTGTAAATGACATCAGTTTGCATATTATTTTGAAATCCTCTGATCACAAGAGAGGACAGTTCCAGAAGGTTAGTGGTAGTAGATCTTGATTTCACAAAACCGTGTTGGCAAGGTGAAATTATAGAACTACATAAGTGTTGAAGTTGAGAAGTAATCAGCTTCTCAAACACTTTTGGCATTGCAGACAATTTGGAGATACCTCTATAGTTTTTAACATCCGACTAAGAACCATTTTTGTGAAACGGAATTATATATGATTCCTTCCAAACAGATGGAAAAGAGCAAGAATTTACAGACAACTCAAATAATTTTAGTGGTGGCTTACATAGAGAACCAGAACAGTATCGAAGTACACATCCGGGAACTCCATCGGGGCCCGGTTGGAATCCAGGTTTAATTATATTAAGTTCGTTTAGTAACGAGCTTTCAGTGATCACGGGAAAATAAATGCAATTAGACTTTTGTATAGTGAAAGGATAAGGAGCATTAGAAATTAAGTTAGAAGATGTATAAGTAGATTGGAAGAATTTAGCAAACAGATCGGCTGCTGCCTGATCAGTATTTGCTTTTAATTCTTCATAGGAAACGGAAGAGGGTAATACAGAAGATTTACGCTTCATGTTTACAAAGTTATAGAACTGTCCGGGATTTTGAGCGAATTGTAAGCGACAACGATTTAAATATTCATTGTAAAGACGCGAGTTAAGAGAAATAAAATGTGATCTGGCAGTAACATAGCGGGAGAAATCAGATGGAAATCCCGAACACTTAAACCTTTTATAATATCGCGACTTCACATTTTTCAGCCGCATTAGCTCCCGAGAAAACCACGGAGGTCTATTAGCTCTCCTAGGAAACTCACGGGAAACGCACTCATCAAAAAGCGAATTCACGATATCATAAAAAATAGAAGTGGCCATGTTAATGTTTGTGCAAGAGTAAAGTTGCGACAAGTCAGTTTGTAAAATTAAAGAATTCAATTTAAAAAAATCAGCTTTTCGGAAACATCGAGATCGAACTACGACATTATTTGAAATAATAGGCTCATACCCAGGCAACTCTAAAACTAAGTCAAGAGTAGGATGGTAGGGGTCTTCAGGAAATACTAAAGGGTCAATACGTGAAATAGTACTACAAGAGGGGTCCGATGTAAATATCAGGTCAAGAAGACGGTGTCTACAATTTCGAACCGGGTTGACTTGGGATAAAGACAGCTCAAGGAGTGAATTAATAAATTCCTCAGAGCTTAACGGAACCAACACATTTGGCGAATCCGACCATACCACATTAGGTAAATTAAAATCACCGAATACCAGTAAGATGTCATTATTGGATAACATGGATGAGATCAATCGAATAGCGCGCAGATGCTCGTGATAAACAGACAAATCTAAATCCGGCGAAATGTATGAGCAGGTTGTAAAAATGGAGAAACCACTTAAAGATATTTTAATGGCTACAAACTCAATATTTGAGGAAGCGTTAATTGGAACTAGTTCCGAAGAAAGGTCGGAATCAACGGCAATAAGGACACCACCTCCCCTACGTGATAGACGATCACATCGAAACAAGATGTACCTACTGTAAAAAATAGATGCATCTGGTATTTCGGGCTTCAGCCAAGTTTCTGTAAACACAATTAAATTGAAATTAAAAGATAGACTATCTACATATAGTTTAGAAAGTTTAGTATTTAGACCTCTAACATTTTGATAGGATAGAAGGAGAGAAGAATTTAGTTTTTTGGCACCACAGAAGAGGAAGTTGAGGAGCCAGAAGGATTTCGAGGCAGTGTAATCGGAGGCCGATTTCTTTTTGTTGATAAATACCCTTTAACAATTAAGTCCTTCGGCCAAAAAGTATTTGAACATAAACAATCAAAAACTTCAGCCGAAACACTTATTTTAAAAGAGGAAATTTCCCTTACGTAATTAAACTTAAACTTTTCCACAGTAATATTAGTTGCAATATTCCTGGCTTGGATGTAGGCTTTAACATCATTAACCGAAGTGTCAGGAGCAAGCCGAGAGACGAAAATTTGTCTCCTAGGAGGAACAGCAGAAAGAGGTTTAACAACCCTACTATAAGGCATAGGTAATTGCAATGATCGGGAACCAGAGGCAACATTATTATTTGGTGACTCAGTAACCAACTCATTGAGAGAGCTCCCAGCTGGGGCGGGAGTAAAATATTTCAGCTGTTGCCCAATATTGACTTGAGTCGGAGTAGCTGGAGAAATAGCTAAAGATCGAGCTGGTGTGACCATAATATTCGGATTTTGAGGCAGAAGGTTATTGCCAGGTTCATCTTCAAATTTAAAACTATTAAATTTATCTTCCATGGCTTGAAACTCGCATTGAAGTTTACTAAACGCTTTGTATAGGGTATTAAAACCCAGCCTTGTATGCCTCATGAACTTACTCATATTCAATTCGGACTCACGACAAGACTCACAGCACCATTTCAGACCAGACTTGTTCGAAATATAGTCCTTAACTCTCATTGTGAAACCAGCACATTTAACATGTGCTAGATTATCGCACTGCCAACAATAAATATATTCAGCCTTAGCATCATTTTCGCATTTGCAGTTTTTAATGCAACAGACAGACATTTTTCAAAAACTAATATGCTCAAAAAAAAGTAGGGTATAAACAGATAATCACTGCTCAAGAAATAGAGAGAGTAAACAGAAAGCAGGCGGGAGATCGTAAGCAGCAACAAAGTTAATGCTGCACCAAAGCAAGATAAGACAAATAAAAACAAAAACAAAGACTGTTGCGCGCAGTTACACAAGCAGACGCGCGGGAAAAGAAATGAGAGCAAGAGAGCGAAAGAAATAAAAGCACAAGAGATTTGTTTACAAAAACAAAAAGCACAGTGACAAGCACAATATGTACAAAACACAATTAAATGTAATTGTAAAACACAAAACACTCAGTGTGAGGTAGACAAATAATTAGCGTAAATTACACAAATGAACATGCAGTAGAATTTCACATAAAACAATTGCCAAATACCGATTTTGTTAGTAAATAACGATCACTTTGACAGAGCACTGGTAAAACACGACTTGACACCACGAAGTCAATTGAATTTGACTTTGACAATATATACAGCTAACTTGGAAAATTTGCTACGACTGTCCGATCAGATCAGGTCCTAACTTACAAAATGGCATACTAAAACTTTTTCTAACTCACCTGGTTCATGAGATACGGGGGTGTAAGTGGGAGGGAAAAAATTTAAACAATCACAGCTAATGGGGCCGTTGGGGCCTTTTTGTAAAATTTTTTATTTTTAAAAAATTCTAATCAAAAATACGCGTCAATTGATACCTCGATCACCCAAATCCGATAACTGGTTCAAAAGATAATAAAATTTGAAATTTTTAGTGGACTTTTCAAATTAAGATGAAAAGTCAGTTTGTTTGTCGGTTCGTTTGTGCGTATCAAAGCGCTAAAAAAGCTTAGATGTAACAGTTGGGCTGAAAAGTTCGTATCGTTTAATAGAAAAACTAATTTTTTTGTCAAAATTAGATTTTTTTATTCCACATAGTTTCCATTGAGCAGCGAGTATAGCGATCTTCCAACTTTTGGATACCATTTTTGTAGTACCTTTCGTCTTTAGCCTCAAAATAGGCCTCAGTTTCGGCGATTACCTCTTCATCGGCGATAAATTTCTTTCCAGCGAGCATTCTCTTGAGATCTGAGAACAGGAAAAAGTCGCTAGGGGCCAGATCAGGAGAATATGGAGGATGCGGAAGCAATTCGAAGCCAAGTTCATGCAATTTTGCCATTGTTTTCATTGACTTGTGACACGGTGCATTGTCCTGGTGAAACAGCACTTTTTATACCCGTTACTTATAAAAAATAAGTATAAGGGTATATTGTGTTCGTTGGAATGTATGTAACAGGCAGAAGGAGGCATCTCCGACCACATAAAGTATATATATTCTTGATCAGCATCAACAGCCGAGTCGATATAGCCATGTGTGTCTGTCCGTCTGTCCGTCTGTGTGAGCGCCTAGATCTCAGAGACCATAAGAGATAGAGTAACCAAACTTTCACACGTAGATCAGAAATGCGTTGGAGCAGGTCAAGTTTGTTTTAAATTTTGGACCCGCCTCCTTCCACGCCCGTAATTCGCGAAAAACTGGTCATCCGTCTGTATAAACACAAGGATCTCAGACACTATAAGAGATAGAATAACCAAATTTGTCACACAGATTTCCATATACCTCACGCAGATCAAGTTTGTTTCAAATTTAAGCCACGCCCACCTCCGCCCCCGAAAATCGCGAAAAACCACCTCACCCACAATTGTTCATATAATACGTATTTTTTGGTAATAACCGATATCTGTTATTATTATCTATTATCCCACTGAATCGCAACAAGATCGGACAAGTATAACAGCAGTTATTGCGTGTCTAAGTTGTTAAATCAACAGGTTCCCCCTAGAGTATGCAATAGTTTTTGTATTGTTAAACCTTATTAGAATGCTTCAAATTCTCAAGTAATTCTGGCAACGCAAATATGACACTATGATTGAATCGCTAATGTATTGAAATAAGTAACGGGTATCCTATGGTCGGGATCTCGACTATAGCCTTTCCCACTTGTTTCTTTTGCAAATGGGGCCGTTTACCATTTACGAATGGTTGCTTCTCCTGGAGCAGAGTCCGGATAACACTTGTCAAGCCACTTTTTGGCATCAGCAGCATTTTTTTTCATTAAAAAACAGTGTTTCATCAACACTCGAAATTCCTTATTTTCCATTTTTTTCAAAATAACAAAAGTTGCTTCACCCAAAATGCTATATCTCAAAAACTGTAAGTCCGACAGGTATGAAATTAAAACATATATCTTTTGAAGGTTGGTACTCATCAAAAATTATAAAGATTTAATTCTAGTGGCGCCTTTTACTAGAAACGATACGAACTTTTCAGCCGAGCTAGTAATGATGAGGATTTGTTTCTTTTCAAAAATATAGAAATGTTTGTTCTACGACTTTTTGAATTTCCCGCTAGTTTAGCGGGAAAACGCTATTTCCCGCTAAACCCCAATAGTTTGCAAACCATAGAAGCTACAGATATGTCCTATATATCATTGGAAAGGTGAGTTTGAGGGCTTTTTGACGTACCTTCAAACTTTCTTTCTAAAGTACTCAGGTAACATTTTACAGGTGAAATAAGGTTTTTTAGCTTATATTTTGGGGATTTCTGACCAAACGGCTCTAACGATTTTTTTTAAATTTAAGTATATTGTAGTACATAAAATCGTTTTTTGGTATATAACACATAAATTTTGGTTGAGGGGTTTGGAAGATATTGCCTGTTAACTGAATATATACATTTTTCCATCGGTCGAAAATCACGTTTTAGTTCGAAAATCACGTTCGAAAAACTTTTTGGTTTTATGAGATATCTCAACCAAACTGATAAAATACGCATTTTACATAGTTTTATATATCCTGACCAAAGTTGGTTTAAATCGGACCACTATATCATATAGCTGTCATAGGACCGATCGGCCGAAAATCAAGTGATATTATGAGATATCTCAACAAAACTATTACAGTATGCATATAACTTGATTTTATATATCCTGACCTGAGTTGGTTCAAATCGGACAACAGTATCATATAGCTGTCATTGAAAAAGTAGTCGAAAATGTATTAAAAATCTCTGCAACAGCATCAAGCGAGCAAAAAATTTTTTAATTAATGTAGTCTTTTCTATTTCCATAGTAAGTACGGGGTCTCCGACCGTCGAGTATGCTCGACTGTTGCACCACGAGCAAGGCGAGCGGGGGGTTGGCGAGCGAAGCAAGCAGGGGGCGTAGCCCCCTAATTTTTTATAAGTAACGGGTATAAATACCCTAATTTTAGTGCTTTTTTTAAAACATCGCTGGGATAAAAAGTAAACAAATGACGAGACTAATTTTCCCGCCATTATATTAGAAATGAAAATACTTTTCATATGAAACCAAAAATATAAAGATCGGTCGCATAACTTGTCTACAATTCAATTATAAAGTTCGTATTTTTTGAAAAATTTTCACATTTGTGAGCGCATTGAAAAATAGGTCAACTTTGAGAGGCTGCCACGCCCACAATTCCTATCCGATTTCAATAATTTTTTGGATTCGTAATCTTTGAAGACTACTTTATCGAACGCATATATTACTTTTTACAAATGCGATCGTCAAAAAAATGATTTTTGCCACGCTTTTCCGTCTGCGGCCCCACTGTGCGACGAAAAAAACCGATGGAATAGAACGTGTTCTATTTCAATAAGATAAGAGATAGAAGATAAGAGATAAGGTCTTACATTTGCCAAGAGGAAGAGAGCGATAGACAACAATCAAGTTCACATTATGCAGTCACATCTGTGTTACATGCTAGAGTCTAATCATTAGAGTCATGAAGAGAGACTGAATTTAACAGTATGACAACAGCTGCATTGCGATCAAATTGTCTTAAGAGAAAGATTAGATAAGAGATAAGGTCCCACATTCGCCACTAGAAGAGAGAGATAGTCAACAAACAACTTAACATTGTACAGTTACATTTGTGATACATGCTGTTATTTTCTGTCGCCTGGTACATTGTTAAATTTATAAATATTATCGACTTGTCTTAACCCGAATCTTCCCAGCGTTACCATATGGTAACAAGCAATAGGCATTTACTAAAACTTCATTTTTAGACAACATACTAGCGTTAGACTAACTTTAATATAATATTCGAAGAGTAAAATGTTGTCTCTAACAGATTAAAAGTTTATTAAAACAATCTCTTGAAGTTAGCTGATCGAAAAATATGCATTAAGTTTCACATTATAAAAACGGCATTTGGCAAATCGTCTAATTTAACTAATTTTATTATTAAACTATATGCAATGCACACATCATTAGAAAAGTAAAAGAGTGCTCATTTTAATTGTGAAACAAATTCTGTATAAAAAACACTTTTTTAAAGTTTGTTTACGCTTTTTATTTTCGTGTTACCATATGGTAACGCTGGAAAGTACCGGGTACAGGTTTTTTCCATACATTTTATAGGCGTTTCGGTACTGTGTTGTTCATAAAATATGATTGCTCCTATGGCAGCCATATGATATAGTGGTCCTATTTGAAACCAATTTGATCAGGATGTATAAGAACATATTAAATACATATTCCAAGAGTTTGGTTGAGATATCTCAGAAAACAAAAAAGTTTTCCATATCAGAGGTGAATTTGACTCCGATTGTTTCTATGACAGCTATGTATAGATACGATATACTGCACCGATTTGACTCAAATTTGATCAGATGTACTAGGGAGGAGCCCCCCCTGTTGTAAAAACCATGGTTCATTACACTTTTTCTCAAATATTTTAATTTTTTAGTATGTAAAATACCTGTACCCTGTACTTCTCAGCGTTACCATATGGTAACAGCCGATAAATTGGTCCTGTCGATTATCCTGACAAGGATAATCTATAAGTCCTGAAAGTTTCGTGAAGACGCTCGAAAATAAGTTGCTCAGGACGATTCGGGTTAACACTAATTATCACAATCACAAGCGCTAGTGACGAAAGCAGCACGAAGGGTGCGAAAGTCGACTAGCAATATATACAGCTGGTATGGAAAATTTGCAATGACTGTCCGATCAGATCGAGTTATATACAAATCGAAAGGTTTAGTCCTAACTTACAAAATGACCTACTAGAACTTTTTCTAACTCACCTGGTTCACGCGATGCGGGGATGTAAATGGGAGGGGAAAAATTTAAACGATCGCAGCTAATGGGGCCGTTGGGGCTTTTTGGAAAATTTTTTTATTTTTTTTAAATTCTAATCAAAAATACGCGTCGTTGATACCATAATAAAATCCGATAGCTGGTTCAAAAGATAATATAATTTAAAATTTTTAGTGGACTTCTCAAAATGAGATGAAAAGTCAGTTTGTATGTTTGATTGCCTGTCCGTATAAAAGCGTTAAAAAACCTTAGATGTAATGATGGGGAATTATTCCGCTTCGAAAATCTAAAAATGTTTGTTTTACGACTATTTGAATTTCCCGCCATTTTAGCGGGAAAGCGCTATTTCACGCTAAAATTGAAACCCCCGCAGTTTCTAAACTGTAAAAGCTACAGATATGTTCTATTTATCGTTAAAAAGGTGTTAACTCTGAATGTAAAGCTAGAGACTTGAGGCGTGGAGTCCATGCCATGGGCCTAACATAAACTAATGTAGAATTAACTTTTTTTTTATGAAGAAATTTCCAAAAATTTAAATATGGTAGGTAGGTAAAGGTCGTAGCTGATCAAAAACCAGCCCTTTAAATTAAGCTTTGATCCGTTTTGTTCCACAGTGGTTAAACAAATCGCAGAAGAATAATGGCAAAAGATACATAAGTGAAATAATTTTTTTACGATCTAGAAGGCCTAGGAAACATACCTAGTATGCTTAAAGTTTGAAGCTAGTCGGAAAATACTATCGACAGCCAGTCTACGCCATGATGCAATATTAATTGCATCATGGTCTACGCTCGGAGCTGAAAGGAAACAGTCCAACTTTATAGCATAAATAAATAGTTGTTTCCGAAAAACCTGATTTCAATTGCGTTAAACAAATAAATCACACTATTCTCAATCCAGAGATATTTATATTTTTAGAATGTATTTTTTATTCAGTTTTTTTAATACACACAATGTTATAATTATCCACTGAAAATGTAATATGGTTGGTGAGCGTTGTTTATTTTTGTCAATACAAATAATTGCAATATGCTTTGTTTTGTGTAAATAGATATAGATTAGTATTTATAAATGAATTCTTAGCTCTTCAAAAGTCAATATGCATAAGTATAAAGCTGAATGCATAACGTACACTGATTCAAAAATTACATAATTTTATTATGACTTCTATCAAACGTATCAAATCTCGTTTAATTATATTGTGCAAAATTATCTAGATGTGTAAATATGTGTTTAAATTTGGTAGTCTGTATTGCTTAAACATATATGTGTAAGTCTGTGTGAATATATGTGCGTGTATGTATGTCGGGATGCCACAAAACTCCGAAACCTACCGTAAATCTCCAAAAACTCAATACTTTTTGAGATTTTCGGTTCGTTTCGCCGCCTGTGGTACCCCTATGTATATATGTATGTATATATTTACTTCGAATTCGAACTTAAAAGTCGTACATACTTACATTGTTTTCAAACGAAGACATTGTACTTACGAGAAATTAAAATTACTTTATTTATAAATATACACATAAAACATTTAAGTTTGGTTGTGTTTTATGATAGATAAATAATATATTATTCCAGATGCTAATTGGCCCGGTTCGAGTGTTAGTTACATTTTAAGCAAAAAAAATACAAAAAAAAAAGATTTCATTGATACATTGAAATCGGTTATGCATATAGCAGATCTATGTATGTATTGTATATCTATATCAATAAAGCTAAATGTGTGTATGTACCTAGTTTACTGGCTTCTAAACATAATAACTATTGTACACAAGACATTATTTGTGTCTTGGCTTTCCAAATTTGGTTTTTTTTTTGTTATATTTATTTTCAACTCTCTGCATGTAAAATTATTATTATTGACAATTATATATATTTGGATATTCATTTTATATATGTAGCAGACATACATATATATAATTATATTATATAAAATTATATATTATTTATTATATGTATAAAATAATATTTGAAAACAAAAATTTGGCTTACGTCTAAGGATTTCACCCAAAAGGCGATTTAAAAAATTTGTTTAAATAAGGCGCAGTTCTTTGTTTGCTATAAGATTAGGTTCAACAGGTATTTTTATGTATTTATATGAAATACATTCGATATAAAAAGGAATAAATAAACGTATTCTGAAAGTTACTCTCGTATATCCATCCAACAATGAACAATTTGCCGCAAGATCGCAATTAATCTTATCCTAATACTATTAAACAAAACATCTGAGCAGAATAATTATTTACATTTGGCGACTGATATCATAAAGTTCATCATGGTTCCCTGTACCAGAGGCTAATCTAGAACTCCTTTAAGCTTCCGCCCCGCTTCAGCTTGGTCAGTCGCTTTAGACTAGCGCTCAGCATACCGCCAGCAACTTCTCTTCTCTTCTCACCATCCGTCCGCCATTGGGAGTTGCCAAGACCAGCTCTGCGTTCCGTTCGAAAGCGGACACGTCCATGCCGCTGCTCGTCAACACGTCGCCATAGCTCCATCAAAGGCGCATGGTGCTGATGCGGATGCTGGTGCCGGTGTTGCTGCATCGTACAGCAGCACACCAACTCCTGCGATTATAACTTCTTCTCCCAGACCACAATATGGGCATCGTTTGAGTTTGCCGTCAGGGGTGAGCAGGTCCCAGAGCTGCTGCTTAGCCCAGCTGCACCAGTCACACCGCTTGTGCCGGACAAATTCTTGTGGCTAGGCGAACTGCAGTTGCTGTTGTACCACACATGTCGCCAGTAGCCGCGACCTCCCATTAGGGTGATTACGGTGCGCGGTCCGTCAGCATTTTGCTGCTGCTGTTGTTTCGAGTTTTGCTTTTGTTTTCGTTTTAGGGTTGCCACAGCTGCTGGTGCCGCTGGCTGTTTATCGGATGCAACTGCCTGCGTTTGCATCAATTGAAATCCATCCTCGGACTTGGGCGTGCTGTGTGCCTGATGCTGTTGCTGGTGAATATCAGCGGTGGTCATGAGACCGTTTTCAGATATGTTGCCTAGATCGCTGACTGTACCGGATGTCTTGTGGCTGGCGCTGCTACTGTTGCGTGAAACGGATCGCCCCCCAAACAGGCGTATTCCCATACTCTCCTCGCTGCCTGACGAAGTGTACAAGCTGGACGACTTCGAGTCCACTGACCAGTTCGACAAATCCAGGGAACGCGGTCGAGCAGCTTTAATGCGTAATCGCCGGTCCAGAGTGCACACCTTGCCAGGTATGGATGCAAGCTCAGGGTCGGAACGCCGCATGCCTTCGTACATCATGTCCATAAGGTTGCCCTGCGTTCCCTCCTCGGCGTCGTAATCCTCTTTGACGAAAATCAATTTACCATAGAGCCCATAGACATCGCAGTAGCCGTGTTCTCCTCCGTGTTGCGACAATGTGCTTGTGGTAGAATGTAATCCCGCACTTGCAATGCCTGGCATGGCTGAGCCCAGTCCTCGTGGTAATGTCTTAGACATACGTGAGCTGGCATCACCAGCACCACCACCACTGGCTCCTCCTAAATCACGAAAACGCTTGCGATGAAATGCAGGCGAATTGGCCAATGAGGCACGTATTTTGGCGGTGAAACTCTGATCTAGCGAATGCTGCTTGTCTAACTTGGAGGCACACGGCGAGGATGTGGTCGAGAGTGCTGTTGCCGAAATGGAATCTTGTGTTGACTCGGAGTTCAGTTCTCGGTGGTCACGTAGCACGCAGTTGGCAGGTGTGGTGGACAGATCGTCCTTTAGCAAATCACGGCGTAAAATGACTGTATTCTCCTCTAAATCTGTGTCAGACAGCTTCTTTGGATCTGATTCGATGGGAGGCAGCTGCAGATCCTCGCCCATGCTGGGAACTGTGGGAGCAGATATTGCAGCTGCGCCGGCCGTTGGCTTGTAAGCCGAATAAACCTTCGGTATGAGCGGTAAGAGGAACGTGATGGGGCCAAAGTGAGCGTGACAGGACATACTGATGCCACCACTGATGATCGGCACACCCTCAAGGCGGGGTAACGGTATAGTAACAGCAATTCCCACATTTGTGCCCACCCAGAGCAGTCCCTTACATGCCATGAGGGCGGTCACGTAGATGGAGCTGTTGTTAAGTGGTTGCTCCTTCTTGCCGTCATTGCGCAACACGCTGGATGCTATATTGATATCTTGCAGATGCTTGAATGTCTCTGTGTGATATAGACAGAGCATCGTCGAGTTTTTTAAGGAAATCCAGAGTCCAATGCCTGAATGAGCCATCAGATTAACTTGCTGATTGGCACCATGTTGGACCTCAAAACTGCGCTGCAGTTCCCCATTGAGGGCATTAAGGACATAGACGCGATTGGTGCACGATGCATATATATTCATATTGATGGGCAACAAGCTTGGCACCGGCATTCCGCTATCACCAAGTGCAACTTGCTGCGGATCACGCAACTGCCAAACGCCGTCATGTGACCGTCTAAAGATCAGCACTATAGAATTCGAAAGTGACACATAGACTGCATCGAAATGGTAGAGAATGCGCTGCACTGCGCCCGGTACTGCATAGCTTCCGAGATGTTCCTCCTGCTCTGGATTACGCGCCGAGTATACTAGAAGCTTGCGACTATCCGTACCTAGCCAGACAAGATCACCCAATAGGCTATTGTGCTCATCCCGTGACCGACACTGGTCAAGCCCCTTGACAAACTCTAGTGCCGTCACTTGCGTCTCCACCAGATCAAAGGCGCCAGCTTCGCGCAGATTACCCGCCTGTTGGGGATGCTGGGATAGCACGGTAATATGGGAAGAAGTGCCATCACTGCTGCACATCCAAAGGTAATTGAATTGCTTTTGGCGACGTCGCGCATTTCCGCTCTGTTTTGTGTCATTGGCGATGCTATAGTAGCATCCACAGCGCACCTAAACGAACAACAAATAAATTATTAATTGATTGATTGGTTTATTTGGTAATGCCCTTAAATGCTGGCTTGATCATCAAACATTTTGATCAAATTATCCTCAAGGTTCCTCGATTTCTTAATAAATTAAGTAAAGAAATTAGTTGACTTTGGCTCTCTTGTGTTTGAATTTCAAAGTTGCTTCTTTTACTACAAAAACTTTCAACTTGTTCCTATTAAATAAAGTAGACGTTTCAATTTTTCATGTATACCATATTCAGTTGTTCAATTATTCTGTGATTTTTTTAAATCACGCAATAATTAATTTAAAAAAAGGGTTCTGGATTTTAAAAGAAAATTACGCAACTTTGATATTCAAATAAAAAAAATAACCATGGTCGACCGTCGAGTAATTGCTTCACGTATATTTTTTAAAAGTCGTGAACCAATAATAATATTTTTAAAAGAAATTTGTGATGATCAGGTTAGTATTTGAAGGTATCAGGACATTTCCTGACTGATTGTCACCAACCTCTGTTTGATGCTGTGAGCGGTAGACGGGCATTGCCTTGACAAAGAGCGGCATTTTGCGCGATTGCTTCTGTTGGACGGCCTCCTGCAACTGTTGCTGCTCGCAGGTGTGCAGCGTTGACTGTAGACTAGCCGACACTTGCTGTGGACTGTGGGCATTGGCACGCTGGTGATGAGATTGATGTTGTTGGGATCCTGACGACGCCGAAGAACGTTCCCAGGCCGGTGAATTGTTCGGATCGAGAGCCAATTGAGCCAATCGCAACTCAGTAATCCATTCCTTTTTCACACTTGGCGTCTGCGTTTGGAAAGTGAAGGTCTCCTCCTTGCCGGACTTGTGGCGACCAGTTAGCTGCAAACAGCAAGAGTCCACCCAGGCCATTTCCTCATCCTTTCGTTGTATTGAGCCCTGTATCGTATTAAGCACGTTGCGTGTTGTATTTGAGTTTAACTCGTTGTAGCTGCCCTTTAGGCTTCCAACCAAGTCGTGTATTCGCGAGATCACCTCATAATCATACATAAGCGTGCTCATTTCATTGCACAGATTATCCGCCCCGTTCGTTAACTGTGCGGCTGGCGAGCTATGAGCATCACCGACGGTAAATGGCCCGATGCCACTGAGCCCAGATTGCCCATGACCAGAAAGTGTTGAGTTCGCATTGCCGCCACTAGTGTTCCCCGTGCTACTATTGGACTTGAGACTGCCTCCACGATTCAAACCTGTAAGAAAGTTCCAAGCGTCAGTCACAATTCAACAAGAATAAATTAAAGAAAGGGACTTTGTTTCTTTTAATATAGTCTAAGTAAAGTCCCTGCATAAAGACCTTATTGAGCTGATGAGAAAACTTACTTGCTGTTAGTATTCTGGAGAGAGTTGCCGATGTGCTGTTATCCACGATGTCGACATCATTCACTGGGAACATCCATTTGAAAGTGAGCTTTTCGGTTGCACCAAAGTCATGCGACTGTTTGGGAGCAACAGACACGCAGATAACCTTATCGTTCAGCAAGAGCAAACGTCGCTGTTTGGATTTGATTATGAAACCAGCCTGGTTGAATTCCATTTGAGTGACATTATCCTCCCGCAGAAGATAGCGGGCCCGATTACCACTGATATCGCTAGCATTGTTAAGGGAGCGCGTGTTGAAGGTGCCGCTTATATGACCAAGCATTTCCTTGAATGCCTGATACTGCTCCGCTTCACGCTTGCTTTCATTAAGTAGCTCGGCAAGCAACTCCAGCTGTGAGAGTGCCAACTGTAGGGACATTCGATCGTGATGGCCCTGTGGCGTATACTTTAGCAGATCCTGTAGAAAGAGTATGAATTGGGGAAATCGCTGAACCGGCTTCACCATTAGTCCGAAAAAGGAGAGACGATCGTGGGCGCTTATCTGCTTAACCTTGAAGAAATCGGCTAGAGCCGATTTGCGTTTCTCTTCCATTTTGGCCAACTCCATGGCGGCGGAAAAATTGTTTATAAATCCCGAATAAATCTCCAGCAATTGTGGCTTGCCAAAAGCACTCACAAAACAGTCTCCAATCTTCTCATCCCGATCCCAGTTGCGCACACATTCGGCCAATGAGATGCGAAACAATTTGTGGGAGTGAAGAATTTCTGGCAAGCAATGAAACAAAGTAGCGATCTTTGTCGAATTTAACACTGGTGGCCTGCACTCCTCGAGTGGTTTTTTGTAATCCTATATAGAATAGAGAGACAGAGGCGGAGAGAAGATAAATAGTTAGTATATATTTTCAAGAGGATGTTCTTCTTATAAGATCGATTGTTTACCAAATCGTTGACTCATCTCTGACCGCCATTTGATTGCTGGGTTTTTCTTGGTTCTTTAACTAATTTTGCAACTACTTTTTTTTAGTTTGAAATGGGTTAAATGAAAGTAAATGATTGAAGTGAATGTGCGTGAGAGTGTGATAGATAACATTCGAGTATATGTTGTTTTGTTAATATTATTATTAAAGTTAGTTATGACGGAGAATGGCGGCATATGACGTGGGAATTGAATGGCATGTAAAAAAGAAAACAAATGAGTTGACATGAGAGTTAGCATTAGTCGGTGGTAATTATAGTCATAGCGAGTTAAATAATAAAGTACGAGGGTAGGCTGATGAGCAATCAGCAATCGGCGTAAATAGCAAAACGCAACTTTTTTTATTGAAAATAAATAACACATCATTTATCTTTAGGGCATATCCTTTATATCCTCAATATATGAAATGAGAAAAATCTCTTTTTCTTCAAAAATTTAAATAACTTTCTTCAAAGTTGTTTACGATATCATTTAACTAAAATAAAAAAGTGTGACCGTACTTCATGAAACTAGCTATCAGTTAAAAAAACAAAGTTGTGGTTTTGTATGTAGTTGGATAACTGATCAGCCCTCCCTCGTAATAGAAATGTAGGGAAAACATTACAGTGCCTCTAAGGGTGTCATGAGAATTAAGTAATATTTGTGTATGAGCTCACATAGTCTACAGAAAAATGACACAATTTACAATAAGTACATAAGGGAAAATTTATTTGATATATAAAATATAAGAATTATTATTATATATTAACAAGTGTACATAGCTTGATTGTATTTTGGACATACAATTCTTTTTTTACAAGATGGCTTACAAATTGCTGCTAGCAGATCCTGATGAGGATAAAATTTTGAAATTGGATGCGGACAAGGTATGTCTAGTGACGGACACATTCAGCAAGGCGGATATGTATCTGGAGTCCGATACCAAGCAGGGATATATCAAGCTCAACGCACCTGGACTATATAATTTTCAATTGCCGGAACCCGGGTGCTTAAATAATGTCATCACACAGAATGAGGATGATTCAACATTAACGGACAACTGGACAAAGGAGGAAATAGATGAGATAAATTTGATAAAAACCCAGGATGGAACACAGCTCGGACACCTTCAAAGAGATACCACCACAGGTGAGATGTACATGCTATTTCCACTTGAAATTAATCTGCTCCTGAGCTCTGATCCAAGTAGCAATGTGAAACAGCCCGCAGAATGTCAATCACATATCCGTTCTGCTTCCGCAATAACACTAGCCAAAAGTGATGATGCAGAAGAGGACGGGTCGCAGACAACGTTGACGGAAACATCCAAAGCAAATGAAAATCAACTCCAGCTCTTGCATGTGGAGGAGGATCGCGAAGTGTGCCGATTTGTGGTGCCAAAGATGAGTCTTAACTTCAGGCTTACACTCAAAATTGGAGACCTAAACAACGAAGATGACGAGGAGTCGAATGAAGACCTGGAACTGGTAGACTAGTCACAGATTATGTCGGTCCATCGAACCTACATACCCAAACTCACACACAATTGTGCTTATTTAATTTGATAAATTTCATGTTCAAGGCAGATCCAACTGCTTGACACAGAGTGTTGTGCTGAATTGAATTTTTGAACTTTTTGTTAGTTCTGGTTACTCACATTGACTAGACGTTGTAATGTGGCCACGTACGAGTTCTCGCTGTGCACGATGGCAGCCACAATGTGTCGCCGTTTAAGCTGTTGCTGTGATAGTCCAGGTGGTGCCGGTGGCAGCATTGGCACAATTAGACGTCCTTTGGTTGTACGTGCGGTGGCAATGGCCCTACTGTCCGGTGGTATCACCAGGTCCATATCGTATCGGTGACTTCCCGATACAGAAATCTCATCGTCCTCATACTGAAAAAAACACATGGTATGTATTAGGTTTCAATGTTCATATCCCCAATATATGAAATCAAATTATGTATATTCTTGCAATCTTAAAGCTAGTTTTAAAAATTTAATTATCCCTATGTCACAAAATTACAAAACTGTTCATATGTCTAGACTCTAGAGTCTAATTGTGTAGATCAAATTGTGTCGATACAGAAACAATATCTACTTTTTGCACCCCGTGATTTTGATTGGATTCCCAATCTCCAATTGATACCATACCAGGAAATAATACCGGAACCAGTACCGTAACCGAAATTAACCGTTTCATTTTGAGTACCGGAACTGAAACCGTAACCGAAATAATTTTTTTTATAAGAACCGAAAACCGAAACGTTTGTACAGGGCCGTCGAGATCTGGGGCCCGGGACAGACCGCGCTCACGGGCCCCTCATATATATATGAATATAAGAAATTTATTTTGAAACCCATGTTTCCTTTTTTGTAGTTACAGTATTTTCATTTGATAAAAACATCCTACCAGCAGCCGGGCCCCCAAGATCATCCGGTCCCTGGGGCATTTGCCCTGGCTGCCCCCCCCCCCCTCTCTCGACGGGCCTGCGTTTGTACCGGTACGCTTTCGGTACACGTTTCCAAAAACTATTTGTTGTTTTCAGTGTGTATATGATTTTGCTCATTTTGCTTGATACTAAAACCAAACTTTAAATTTTAATTTAGGTTTGTCTCGATAAAATACGAATATATCGTACGTATGTATCTTCAAATTTTTATACCCGTTACTTATAAAAAATAAGTATAAGGGTATATTGTGTTCGTTGGAATGTATGTAACAGGCAGAAGGAGGCTTCTCCGACCACATAAAGTATATATATTCTTGATCAGCATCAATAGCCGAGTCGATATAGCCATGTGTGTCTGTCCGTCTGTCCGTCCGTGTGAGCGCCTAGATCTCAGAGACCATAAGAGATAGAGATACCAAACTTTCACTAAAAGACTACTATATACCCCACGCAGATCAAGTTTGTTTCAAATTTAAGCCACGCCCTCCGCCTCCGCAAATAGCGAAAAACCGTATAAACAAAGAAATCTCAGAGACTATAAGAGATAAAGTAATCAAATTTGGCACACAGATTTATATACACCTCACGCAGATCAAGTTTGTTTCAAATTTAAGCCACGCCCCCCTCCGCCCCCACAAATCGCGAAAAGCTACCACACCCACAGTTTTTAAGATAATATAGTTTTTCTTGTAGTCACTGATACCTATTATTATTATTTATTATCCCACTCAATCGCAACACGATCGGACAAGTAGAACAGCAGTTATTGTCTGAAAATGATTCTTTAAGCAATACATGGCAATACATGCCCCCTAGAGTATGCAATAGATTTTGTATTGTTAGAAAATTTTCTTTAAAGTACTTTTATATGTAGTGAAATAAGTAACGGGTATCCTATAGTCGGGATCTCGACTATAGCCTTTCCCACTTGTTTAATATATTTTTATTTTGTAACATTTTTTTCAAAATCTTTTTTTTTTTTTAATATTAAGTTTATATTACTTTAGTTGGTAATTTATAATATTAGCTTTTATTTAAATTTATTTATGAATATGACATTACCTCAGGAACGCCAGGCATCATTTTACTAGCGCTCAGATTGGCTAGCTTCTTAGGTGAAGCGCCATCCAGGGTTGAAGTCGCTGTGGCTGATGACTTAAGTGTGGCCGTATTGGCACCGACAGCGGCAGCAGCATCTGGTATATCAATACTGGAGCCAGAACATTGACGACCATCCCGTCCGCCCACATCGTACTGATGTGATGAACCTCGCCGTATAGAGAACCACCGCGAAAGACGACCACCCGGAGTTTCACCAGGAGTGATGGCATCCTCGCGCTGTGCACCAGATGCACCTGAGGTGGGCATCGTGCATGCGCTTGCTCGCCGCATAATCATATTGCTGTCCCGGTTGTCATTCAGGCTGCACTGCGGCTGGGAGGAGTGGAAATTTGTACTGGAATTGGAATTGGAATTGGAGGAGGCAGCCGTGCGCCACTTGTCAAATGACAAATGCTGTTTGGCTTTGTTAAATGTGGAACGCAATTGTGAATTTCGTGGATTTCCGGCGCTTATGGAAGTCACGCTGATGCTGGTCTGCTCCTCTTCGGTTAATACCTCCTCGTCGGAGTGACTGCTGGCTGTTGGTGCCTCTCGCTGTTCGCGTCTCGGTGACTTTGTGTCTCGTTCGCTGCTGCTGCTCGCGCTCCCACCAACGCCGACTCCGACACCAACACCAACGGTAGCCTGGCCACCGTTGGCGCTGAAACTTCCGCCGGCAATTGTGGCGCTGTCTGTGTGCTGACCGATCTGTTGGTTGCTCCTCGCCCTCTGCTGCTGCTGCTGTTGTTGTTGTTGTTGCTGCTGCTCAGCGATGCGGCGACTGAAGGCGCTTTGTAACTGTGCTGTGGTCACACTAGCCCTATTACTGATTCCTCCTTGTACTGGCGTTGTTATAAACGAGGATGTCTGAATCTGATGCGCCTGATGCTTTTTTTCAACTTCCGCCAATGTATCCTCCCATGAGCCAGAGTTCAGTTTTTGTTCATCTATAAGATATAAGATACAGATAAATCGGTAAGATGGTTGGCTGGGTAACTGCTTGGTTTCCTATGGTTACTTATGATGACGCCATCCGCGACAATAATAGTAGTGATTAAAAAGTATGGGGCGGCAATTTAACGCCAGTTGGATTCAATAACTGACTGCAGTGTTGGTAACACACCATTTGGTCATGACCATGGACCATGAGCAAAAGCATGCGTGGGTCGCCCGCAGGCGCCCAGTATCAAATCCCATAGCCAATGCCGTACAGTGGGAAAGCCCGCCAGATTAGTGAAAAATTATAAATTCATTTTAAATCTCAAAAATGATTTTTATACTCTTGCAGACATTTTTTTTTACTTTGCCACCAAAAACAACAACTAAATTTATTTTATTTTTGAGATCAAAAATTAAATTAGAAACAAAAAATCTGAAACTGAAAAAAGAACAATATTTTACATCAGATGAGATTATAATCTCAAGTGACAGGCAGATATACAGGGTAGGCCATTTAAAGCTGACCCATGTGAAAACGTTGAGCCTTTTGACTGCGCTGACCGATCGACAAATGTTATACCGCGTTGAAAGCATCGTTCGAATACAATTTATGGCATGTAACATTGCATTTCAAAATAACGCACAGAAAATTTTCAGCTGTACATTCAAAAAAGACCTTTTAACTTTTTTTACTCAACATGCGTTTCGGTAAAAAAAAATTGAGTTAAATCGAACAAGACGCTCCGATGAAACCATTGAGACCGGTCGAGCCATAATTGAGGAGACTCCAACGACATCCAGTTATCGCCACTCTCAGCAATTAGGCATCGCTCGCACCCCTCTCCGACGCATAAGTCATAGCTAAAATGACATGAATAACTTCTTGGATCAACAGGACATGCCGTTCAGCTAAAGAAACAATAAACTTATTGAAACCATTGTTCCTGGGGCGGTTGATATCGAAATGTGGTGATTTTGACTGGCCACCGGAATTACCAGATTTGACGTAACCACACTTTTATTTGTGGAATTATTATAAATGCAAGGTATACGCTAGTAAGCCAAAGACCTCAGTTTAACTGAAAGTCAATATTCGATTTGAAATCGAATATTTTCCAATGTCATGGAAAATACAAAAAAAGAGTGCATTTTGCTATCAAGCTAAGGATGTCCGTTTACGCGATATCCTTCTTAAATATTAGCTGAAACAAATCTAATTGAACCAAATTTAATAAATTTTTTAACAGAGAGAAACAATTTTTGTTTTAACAGTTTTTTTTTTTTTCAAAATTACTTGGGTAAGTTTTAAATGACATACCCTGAATAAGCTAATCTAACGTTTTTTTCCACAGTAAGCCGTAACAAATCGGTTAACAAATCAAAGATTTTGCTAAGCATAAGTGCTGTCGTCGCGTCCGTCGCAACTGGTTGGCGCCGGCGGTAGTTGTGTGGGTCGCTTAGAAGTGGCCATGGCCACAGGCATGAGCAGCAGTAGCAGCCAGTAACCAACAGTAACAAATAAAAAGTAACCAGCAACTAGCAATCAGACCAGTAATGACAACAGAACGATCATAAACCATTAGAACACCCACTCACTCAAAATTTAGCAACTTTGCATTTGCCTTTCGGCAATGACAGCATTTGTCATGCCTAACAAACAACTATCCGTATCAAACAACAACCACAACACCGACAAGAACAGCAACAGCAACAGATTCTAAGACTTATGCCATTTCACGTGGTCGTAATTAATTATCTTCCAAAAAAAACATCTTTAATTTAATAAATAAATTTAAAACAAAAATTTATAAATTAAAAAAAATTCAATTCTGCACCATGCGCAATAAGGTTGAACTTCTCATGACCTAAAATTTTGTATTTACGAAGTGCCGAATGGAATTTTTTTAAATTAACATACTATATATATAATATTTATTGAAAACAAATTTATTGAAAATAAATAAAAAATCGTTCGAGCCGTTTTGCCAAAAATCTTTAAAATTTTAGCTAAACAACCATTTTCACCTGTAAAATGTTACCTGAGTACTTTACAATTTTTTTAAAGGTACACATAAAAGTCCTTAAAATTACTTTTCCAGCGACATTTAGGACATATCTGTAGCTTCTATGGTTTGGAAACTGTTGTGGTTTCAATTTAAGCGGGATTTAGCGCTTCCCCGCTAAAATTGCGGGAAATTCTAAAATTCGTAAAACAAACTTCTAGACATTCGAAAAGGAATAAGTCCCCGTTATTACATGTAAGCTTCTTTAGCGATTTGATGCAAACAAACAGACAAACAAACTTTTCATCTCATTTTTTGAATTCCACTTAAAATTTCAAATTTAATTATTTTTTTAACTAGTTGCCGGATTAGGATGATCAAGGTAATAATCGACGCGTATTTTTAATTCAAAAATGTTAACAAAATATTTTCAATATTAGCTGTAAATATTGCTAATCGCCTTTCGCACCCTTCGTGCTGCTTTCGTCACTAGCGCTGCGATTTTCGATGTATCATTTGACACTGTCCTTTGTCTATTGACAATATAAAAACATGACCTCGAGTTAGCTAAACTTACCCTATACATTTTATATCTATTTCCAGAAATTAGAAACAACTATTGATCAACCCACTTCAAAATTTTTGTCAAACGCATTGTTGGCAATCTAGGTGGATAAAATACATAGCACAACTAGGGGTGCACCCTGCTCATTTCGCTCGCAGAATTGTAACGTGAAAAGACGAGCACTTCTTATATTTTTCATGAATAAACTTGCTAGCTTTGACATTAAATCTATCGAAATTGCAGGTCGATTATGAAATTATCTCACTATGAAATTATCTTAAGTATATTGTGGCCAAATTTCAAGGTCGCAAGTGAAACCGTTTGCCCTGTACAATGTTCAGTCAGTCAGTGAGTCAGTCAGTTCGACAAAGAGATTTATTTATAAAGATAGATTTAAGGAAAATATTTATAACTCAATATGTTTCATATTTTCGCCGTGGCGCAAGCTTAACATAACGGAAAGAGTATTGGGAGCAGAACTATTCATGTTTAGCCCAGCTTTGGTGTAAATCAGTGGTGTCCAAAATGTAAATTTTCGTTGCACATGTGATAGGAAAAAATAATTTTATAGCCGACTTTACACAACTTTTGGTCATCACTGCGTAAATAAATATTTTTAGTATTAACTTATTAAAATTTCAGCCACAAATTTGACAAACGATTGTTATTCATCTGATTTCAATAAATGGACTAAAAAGATTGGCTACATTTACTATCCTTATTTGTCTTATTTGCCTTTAAATTTGGATCTCAACTGAATCTAAGACTGAAGGATGTCAATTGCAGGCTTAGGCAGAATATATGAGAACTTAACTTTTGCCCCAGTTTATCACTATGTATAATATTGTTTGTGAGCAATAACGGCAATGACAACATTCAGTTCTGTGGCAGGCGAAAGTCACCTGCTGCGCTTCGTGCACCATGAGATCTAATGAGGAAGCCCTTTGCAGCTTACGAGTTACCGGCACGAGTTCCAAAGTAATTTCGTGTGCATGGCATTGAGAAACACGCAGAGCACATGCTCTTTTAACCAGCAGCACTAAAGCTCTGTAAAGTTAACAAAGTTTCAGGGAAGCGGAATTAAGTGGGTGGATGGGGCTTTGGTTGCTTGCTTGGTTAGATGGAGGTCATTACGCGGCCGCAAAGAAAAACAGCTTAGAGACGATACATGCTATATGGATGCTTGTGTGTGCGTGGTTCTTGTTCTTCACCACGAACACCACGTGTCTATAATAAATGTGGAAATTTCTCTCTTTTTGCATGATGAAGATGTCTGGCAAAAGCAATGCCTGTCTCTTTCATAAACCAATAATAATTATAATAAGAATCGTACACGCAAGTCGAGCTTAAGATGATGGATGATTGGGGCGATAGCATAGAAGCTGCCCATGAAGCTGTGCATACTGCAGTCTTATAAAATGTCGCACATTCTAGTTTTATATTATCATCATTTTATTTTTATATATTTTAAATTAATTTTTATCATTAATAACAAAGAAAAACAAGGAGGTTTCTTCCCCCCGCTCGCTTCGTTTGAGTTGCTACAGTCGAGCATACTTGACTGTCGGAGACCCCGTACTTACTATGGAAAATAAAGTTTTTCATACTAAGACTTGATTTTCACCCGATCGGTCCTATGACAGTTATATGATATAGTTGTCCGATTTGAACCACCTTCGATCAGGATTTATAAAACTAATTTAAATGCATATTCTATTTATTTGGTTAAAATATCTCATAAAACCAAAAAGTAAATCGTGATTTTCGACCGATACAAAAATGTGTCTATTCAGTTAATAGTTAATATCTTCCAAGCCCCTCACCCAAAATTTATGTTTCATATACCAAAAAATGACATATAAAAACATATTGAAAATAAATAAAAATCGTTAGAGCCGTTTTGTCATAGTTCGCCAAAAAGTAAGCAAAAAAACCTTATTTCACCTGTAAATTGTTACCTCAACCTTTGTACGCTCAACCCGACAAGACCGTCTTCAGTATTTAGCGCCTGACGGTCGTTCCAACCCACGGAAAAATATGAAATTTAAAACTTAAGCTTATTTAACCTATATCTTCTTTTAAAATAAATATCAACTTGATTGAATGCCTATTTCGATTTTGCCTGCTAGAGGGTTAATCTCCGAGACTATAAAAGTCAGCGCAACGAACTTGGGGTAGGCGAGCGGAGCCATCAGGTATGGTATCGTCCTATTTTATTAGGTATAAGTCGTAATGTAATAGGAAGGAAGCATGCTCAAATAAAAATACAAAGTTAATCTGCGATTACAATGGTCTGTTGATGCTGATCAAGAATATATACCCTTTATAGGGTCAAAGAAGCTTTTTTCTGTCTGGTGAAGTTGTTACTCTCGAAGTTGCAGCTGCACTTCACTTTCACTTTGAAATTGTGGGCATTCTTGTTCCAATTATGCATTTTTTTATTTTTTATTTTAATAAAGTCACATCAACACACTGCCTGAGTCCAGTGCCCGTTTAACCATCGCTTAATGTGCTGACCGGTTGTTTCAGTTCATCAATCAGCTTCATAAATTATGTTGTTGGACTTAATTATAGCTTCGCTTTGTCTTATAAGCGTAATAGCCGAACATAATAAAAACAACAAAGCAACTATATCAAAATGTTAATAAATGTGCGCAAATTGCTGGCTGTCGACAGATGACAAGAAATTTATGTAAATTGCAATTACCCAAATCGATAAAGAAAGTGACTGTTGATGGTAAAGTCCGCGTCCGCATAAAAAAAGTAAGAACGTCCATTACCATACACTCAAAATATACTTATAAAATTTGATTTCTCTAATTCTTTTAGTATAAGCTCTAGACTATTTTTAATAGATTGCGGACTAAATTTGATTAAAATTGATAAAAAGATTTTGATTCTCGACGCAATTTTTCTTTTAGATTTAATTCTATTAGACCTTTCGTCTAATGGGGTCGTCCACATTTGCACATTGCGCAAAAACGTTCCAAATCTATCAAATTCTTTGTCTAACTGACTGACTAAGCATTGTACAGTCCAAACGGTTTGACATGCGACCTTGAAACTTGTCCACAATATACTTAATATAATTTTATCATGAGATAAACGGCGTTTTGGAAAATTCGACCGAGTCAATCCAAATATGCTTAAAAAGCGGTGACTAGGAATTGATTTAAGAACTGTTTATGGTGAAAACAACTTAGAATTGACCGTAAATAACGAATATGGGTTACCAGACTTTTCGAAGAAATCAATGCACCCAATGTATATGCATTTAAAAAAAAAAAAAATTTCTGTTTGCTCTTTCATTTAAAGGACTAATTTTTATACCCTGAGCCCATTAAAAATGGGCAAAAAAGGGTATAATGCATTTGGCAGAATGTATGTAACAGGCAGAAGGGGGCGTGGCAGACCCCCAAAAGTATATATATTCTTGATCAGGATCAACAGTCGAGTCGATTGAGCCATGTCCGTCTGTCTGTCCGTCTGTCCGTCTGTCCGTCTGTTTGAACGCGTCGATCTCAGAAACCATAAGAGCTAGAGACTTCAAACTTGGTATGTAGGTTCCTGGATACCGTACGCAGATCAAGTTTGTTTTTTTTTTTGGATCGGACAACTATATCATATAGCTGCCATAGGAACGATACATCGAAAATGAAGTTTTTGTATGAAAAGCTTCTTTAATTTTTGAGATATCTCAACCAATCTCACACGATATATATTTGGGGTGGTATTATACATCCTGACCAAATTTGGTCCAAATCGGCCCACTATATCATATAGCTGTCATACAGTCGCTCTGCCGAAAATCAAGTTTTAGTATGAAAAAGTTTTTTGTTTTTTGAGATATCGTAACCAAACTGATAGAATATGTATCTGGGCTGGTATTATACATCCTGACCAAGTTTGGTCCAAATCGGCCTATTATATCATATAGCTGTCATACAGACGATCTGCCGAAAATCAAGTTTTAGTATGAAAAAGTTTTTTGTTTTTTGAGATATCTTAACCAAACTGATAGAATATGCATTTATGTTGGTTTTGTACATTCTGACCAGATTTGGTTCAGATCGGTTCCATATATCATATAGCTGCCCTTGGAATAATTGGTCGAAAATCAACATTTATAAAAGAGTACCTGGGCTCAGGGTATCCTACTGTCGAGCGTGCTCGACTGTAGCCGCACCTCACCGCGAGCGAAGCGAGCCGGGGGTAGGCGAGCGAAGCGAGTAGGGGGCGGAGCCCCCTTGTTTTTTTTTTAATTGTTAATATGTTAGGAAACAAATATATATTAGCAGATTCATACTTATGTATGCATTTTATCGAAATAAGTTGTACTCAAATTTCAATTATTTTTAATATTCTGAAAAATCACTGCGGACTAGTGACGAAAGCAGCACGAAGGGTGCGAAAGGCGACTAGCAATATATACAGCTAATACGGAAAAGTTAAGTCTTAACATACAAAATGGCAAACTTTTTCGAACTAACCTGAGATAAGGGGATGTAAGTGGGAGGGCCTAAATTTAAATGATTGCAGCTAATGGGGGTGTTGAGGTCTTTTCGAAAATTTTTTAATTTTTTAAAAATTCTTATCAAAAATACGCGTGGATGGTTACCTCGATCACCCAAGTCCGATAACTGGTCCAAAAGTAGGTAAGTGTGGTGAACTTTTACAAAACCAGCCCTTCATTTGGAGCTTTGCTCCGTTTTGTTCCACAATGGGTGACCTTTAGTATGGACAAGAATGAAATCCGGTTGTGACTGCGGTATCTGTGCTGATGCGATGTTGTCCACATCGTTTGGTGAGTCTATTGTGTACTTTCTACTGGTTCAAAGATAAATAAATTTTAAATTTTTAGTGCACTTCCTTAAAATGCAATGAAAAACCGAAACAGTTTCCAAGCCATAGAAGCTAAAAATATGTCCTATAATTGTCTTAAATTGGCATTCTGCACTGCACAAAAATTGTTTATGTTCATGATAACTCACACTTTTTCGCACAGTGCAGAATGCCAATTTTAGTGTTTTTCTTTTTAATTTAAGTGTTTTTTTTTTTAATTTATATTTTTATTTAAAATTGTTATATTAAACATTATTTTGTTCGTCACAAAATTGAATATCAGAAATTTTGGGGCTGGAATATGCCATCGAACTAGACTTTTACCTCGTGTAGAGGTATTTTTTGTGTGTTGTAGATTTAAAGAAAACAGTAAATATCTTTGGTGAAAATGTATCAAAACCGTACCGGTATAATTGTATCGGATATCAGTTTTGGTTCCGTTTTCATAAGTACAAATAAAACACCAGGAAATTAGTGGCAGAGGATCGACGTCTGTAGCAGTTCGAAGCCTTTTCAAGTCCTAAGTTCGTGGGCGTTGACATTTTACAATTCAAACTGTGTGGTGCATGCAGATGCATGGCAAATTCCTCGATAAAATCAACAACAATAAAAGCAGCAACGCCGAATCCAATGCCCTCAGCTCAAATGTTATTATTGAAATTTGTACTATGGGGGTTCGGTTGAGCTTCGAGTGAGATTTCAATACTTGTAAAGGGGACGCAGTCAGCCACTTGACGACGTCGCATTGTTTGCAGCTCAGTGCCCGCTAAAAATAGTCAAAGACATGTGGTATTCAAGGGACCACATTCGCATCCATACACAAAGCATCAGTGCTCGATTCTCTATCGGGAACCGGTACAACTTCTCGTTCCTCTTTCTCATCTTCCACAAGCACTGACGAGACGAGTTTCTATTTTCTCAGCATCAAGAAAATGCCTGGTCTTAGTTTGTCTTTTATTCACGTCTGCAGATGCAGTTGCAGTAGCGGTATCACCAAGGACGTAGACAGAACGTACAATTTTTTAACTTCAAAAACCCGCCCGGAGTTTCAAGCACTACATCTTTTATTAGATAAAAAGTATTAATAATGAAATTAAGTTGTAATACTTTTATGGAAGAATATAAAAGATACAGAAATATCAGAGATTCAATCTTAGACATAGCTGCCTCGATTTTGGGGCTAGGAAAAATTCGGAGATCTTAATTTATATACAAGTGAGCAAAAAAATCTTTGAAGACTAGTATAAATAAGATGTTATATAGCTAATACGCATAGTAAGAGATAAAAATAAATGTTTTTGGCCCCCTCCGCACAAAGTTGGCTACGCCCTTGAGTGACACTGGCATTGACAACGGCAGTGTCAAAGGAATAACTGTCCATACAGCCTTAAGTTGACGTAGAGACTATGCGTCAAGTTGGCATAGCTATTGACTTGTATTATGCCTGGGACAGAACAAGCAAGGGTCTGTTCTCAGTTGCTGTATAATGTTGGTAGGGCAGTGAAAATGTCAGTAGATGCCAGATACATACAGTTTCAGCAGTCTTTGTCATTTAATTCAATACTGACATTTCACAAAAAAAAAAAAAAAACGCAGCTAAATAATTCATGTGGGACACACTGCACAATGCATGTTGCTAACGGTAAGTGTTCTTCGACTCCCAGTACTTAATACGAGTAGCTATCTCAACATGAATGTAAACTAGACCACAACACGGGTAGTGTTAATGTAATCCATTGTAAGTTTTCCCAAATTAAACCCAACAAAAGTTATTGTAGCCAAAAAGAAAATTATGTGAAGTACATAAGCGTGTGGCAAGGTTCCTATTTGACATTGGGCCAGATAGTTAATAGTCATACCCTCAGAGACTATACAAGCTAGAAACTCTAAATTGGTTATGTAGGTTACTAAATACCATACGGAGATCCACTATAGTTAAATCAAACCAAGGGATTATCGCTTTGTGTCTCGGCACCTACAAGTAATTCGATTTAATACTTTATGTATTAATTTAATATTTACTTTCGATACCATACAAATGCGGGGACAGACATTAACATGCCTCAAAACTAAAGTATGCTACTAGATTTCATTAAATGTAATTATATCGTATTCATTATCGAACATCCCAAGAATTAGAAGTCCGTCATGGTCTGATGCGAAACTCGAACCAGCGACAAGACACCACTGGTTTTCCTCAGTCTCAGCGCTGTCATACTTCCTTGGACCCAATACCATTTAGGCGATATGCACTGGCTTTTTAAGAGGACAGGTCGAAAATTACGTAAAACTGGTGCAAGACCCAATTTCCAGACTTTATCTCGACTGAATGGTCCCCCACTCGCAGGATCTCTGCCCGATGGTCTACAGTGTGTGTTCGTTTTTGGAAGTCAGCGTCTGTGCAAAGTATCATAAAAGATTGGAGGCATTGAAGCAATCGCTGCGATTGGAGTGGGACCGATTGTCGCCCGATGACCTGCGGCCCATTGCCGAAAATTTTGTATCACGTTTGAACCTGTAAATCGCCGCTGGAGTAGGCCATTTCGGAACCGACTTAGAATGTTACTACCAGTGGCCAAATTGCTTTCTTAAGAATAAAAATGTTTGTCACCGTTATTTCTGGTCACCCTGTATTATAAATTATATTCACCTCTTATTGTTATATCACGTATCACAAAAAACTTTTTCATACCAAAACTTGATTTTGGTCCGATTTGAACCAAATTTGGTCAGGATGTATTGTAACAGCCCAGATGTACATGTATATTGTATGAGATTGGTTAAGACTCCAAAATTTCTGATATCCAATTTTGTGACGAACAAAATTAAAATAATAATCTAATAAGGTTTAACAACTCTAGGGGGCACCTGTTGATTTAACAACTTAGACACGCAATAACTGCTGTTCTACTTGTCCGATCTTGTTTCGATTCAGTGGGATAATAGATAATAATAACAGATATCGGTAACTACCAAAAAATACGTATTATATGAAAAATTGTGGGTGAGGTGGTTTTTCGCGATTTTCGGGGGCGGAGGGGGGCGTGGCTTAAATTTGAAACAAACTTGATCTGCGTGAGGTATATGGAAATCTGTGTGACAAATTTGGTTATTCTATCTCTTATAGTGTCTGAGATCCTTGTGCTTATACAGACGGATGACCAGTTTTTCGCGAATTACGGGCGTGGAAGGAGGCGGGTCCAAAATTTGAAACAAACTTGACCTGCTCCAACGCATTTGTGATCTACGTGTGAAAGTTTGGTTACTCTATCTCTTATGGTCTCTGAGATCTAGGCGCTCACACGGACAGACAGACGGACAGACGGACAGACACACATGGCTATATCGACTCGGCTATTGATGCTGATCAAGAATATATATACTTTATGGGGTCGGAGATGCCTCCTTCTGCCTGTTACGCACATTCCAACGAACACAATATACCCTTATACTTATTTTTTATAAGTAACGGGTATAATAATACGCATAAAAAATTGACATTCGGTGATTGTATCACCGCGAGCAAAGCGAGCCGACGGTTGGCGAGCAAGGAGTGGAGCTCCCTAGCTTTTTTTTTGGACTGAACTTGTAACATTTTTGTAATTTACAATATATTAAAATTTGGGGAAATATTTTAAGGGCCGTTTTCTCATCAGTAAATCGATATTCGAAGTAAATCAATAAAACTAAAGCACACTTAAATATAATTAATTTTTTCGCTACTGTAAATGCTAAAAATTGTTAAAATGAATATAAGGTTTTTATTGACACCCACGGGGTCGACAAATGCTAAGAAAAAGTCAATGGTCATTCTTATATATGTACTGAAAAATATCAGGCCTGTTCCGGTTTTCACTTCCGATTTTATCGGATTTAAAAAAATGTAATTTTTCACGTTGCAATTGGGCTAAACATTTTAAAATTATATTTTATCACTTTATTGGACTCAAATTCACCAACTCAAAGTAAATTCAATACACAAAATCGAAGAGTCTTGACGAAAGTGAAAATCGGAACAGGCCTGTATATTTCGTTATTTAATTCCGACTTGAATTTAAATACTTAAACCAACTTGAAAGCTTATTAAGTGTTTAGATGATATAAATAAAATGAGAGCAACATAAGTCGTTGTGCACAGCTGCCGGTGTGTGGGGAAGTGTACAACTTCCTGTTATCACGTGAACCGATTACGGCTCAATATCAAAGACAAAGTACATCCAAATGTCAAAGCATTGCGGTTATAAGCGTGACACAGCATCTCCCTCTGCCTACAACACAATGCAACGCTGCGTTGTGATAGTCCCCATCGCTTTCCCTACTAGTTGCAGTGCGTGTTGACGTTGAGGAAGTCACCATACGGTAGGCAGACACACAGTCTGCTGCCAGCCTCAGCTATAATCTACTTAGGACCAAGTCAATGCCCTCCACTGCAAATGCAAATATATATGTATATAAATATATATTTTACATCAACTTCAGCTGCAACTGAAACGCATTTTTGGCTTCATCTGCTGCTTTGTTTACGTTTGTTATTGTCTCCCATATCATCATCTGTTACTGTACTCTATATGATCTCTGCGTTGATCTAAACCATATAGTTTTATTATTGGGAAGTGCACAAATACGTGCGCTGATTATTTTAAACTCGAATCCACTCCACCATTGCACTATGGCGTATTTCAGAAAATTAGGTGTCAAAAATCTGTAACTTTTGAACCCGGTGAGATATCGGTCTAAAAATTGAAATATATATTCTTCACAATTTAAAGAACATTCGATCCAAAAAATAGAAGAAGGCGTGGCATGGGAAAGGGCATAAATGAACGTTAAAACTCTAAAATTTCATGTTTGTGAACATTTTAAAGGCGATAACTAATTTACAAAAAAATGTAATAAATAAAACTTTTATTTTTTGTTTTTATTTTTGAAAATTATAAAGTTGTTAAAAAAAATTTAAGGAAAACTATTTTTTTTTGCAATTTTTTAGGTCAATAAGACCCTTTTGTCGTTAATTATCAGACTTTCCCATCACACTCCTACTTTTATTTTGTGGTCGGAATTTTCTTTGAAGTTTTCTAAATATATATTTCAAATTTCGGACCGATATCTCACCCAGTTCAATAGCTAGAGCTTTTTCCCATTAACTTCAGCCAAACCTGCCATAGCAAAGCGTTTCAAATTATTTGCTCCTGAGCATAGGCTATATCTATGGCGTAACAAGAAAAATACCGTAGGTTAAGTAACTAAAATTCAAACAATTCAACCGGGCACAATTGTGGCAATGGTTTTTTTTTAACCTCTTCTTGAATATTCATAGAATTAGAAACAAAAGTCTAATTTGGTAGACTCGACTGAAATCGGTTTTAAAAATCAACCTATAGGCGAAAAAGTCCCCAAATTATAGCTTCAAAGGAGAAAAAAATAATTAACGAAAAAAAAATATTTTTTTTCTTTTATTTTTATCACCTTTTTTTTAAAATATAAGTCAGTTTACAGAATAAAAAAAGTTTGTTACCAAGCCTCAACTCGATTTAAAGATATACTGATCAAAAAATGCACCTAAAACGCATATTTTCTCTCTTTTAGAATTTTTTTTTTAAAATTAATCCTACTTTGAAAGGATCCACAAGCCACAAAATTTATACAAAAAATATAAAACTTTCTGTTTAAATTACAAGAACTTATTCTCAATTGAACCACATTTAAGTTTTTGCTAAACTGAAAAACTCAAAATTGATTTTTGCTATTTATTTTTGTGATGTCATGTTAAATATTACATTTCATTTTTGTTCTGAATATGCGAACATATGAATTGATGAAATCTAATACCTATTATTATAAGTATGTCAATATGGACATATGCGTAAAAGGCTAAAGCAGTCGATATGGAAATATCTGTAACAGGCGAAAGAAGACGATAGAAAAATGTGATTAACACTTAGTATATCAGGGTGTCACAGAAATCCAAACGATCTGAAAAACAGCTGTAAGAAGTTTTTAGTGAAATGATCTTAAATTCTGTAAGATTCTGGCTAAAAAGGTGCTCAATTTCAGCAATATGAAGCCTGTTATGCATAGCAAGTATTTCTGTTTTGGAAACATTTCTGAATTATCTGTATAGACACATTCAATATTACAATGCACTATGGACTATTTTCGGTTTAGGCGGCGGTAAGTCCAAGATTTCATGTAACATAATCAAAAAATGACTTAATTTATTAAAAGTAGATACTTCAGTTAGATTACAAAAATATTTTTTTTCGGTTGGGTGGCGGCCCTTTTTTTTGGCAGGTCTGCAAAGTCAGCTGTTTTTTCATAAAACGTACTTGCGAAATTTGGAGACCAATGTATGGTGACTTTTAAAAGCTAGTACATAAACAAAACTGTTAAAAGTTTAATAAGTTTGATATGAATAAATATTCTTGAGGTATTTCAAATAAATATCTGGTGCCATAAGTGAATTTATATGCGTTGGGTTGTTGTTGTCCACTGTCCAACTACAGATGAAAAGATTTTTGCTCCTTTTCGAATAAATCACATTTAAAATATGTAACGGGAAGGAAAGGCGTGGCCCAATTGACAAATTCTAACTATCGTACACAAACAATTTAAAGTCTCTAGATTCACATTTAGAGTTTACGCCGCCTAATCGAAAAATCGCAAGGTTTTAATTAAAGATTTTTAATTACTGCGGACGGCAGTGACGCTAGTGACGAAAACAGCACGAAAGGTGCGAAAGGCAGCAAGCAATATATACAGCTTATATGGAAATTTGCTACGACAGTCCGATCAGCTCGAGTTATATACCGATCGAAAGGTTTAGTCCTAAATTACAAAATGGCATACTAAACTCTACTACTTTTTCTAACTCACCTGACAAACAAGCGATAAAACTACGCCAACTTATCGATACTACCATATTTAAATTCAAAGTCTGTACCGTGCTTTCCGGGCCTACCGTGCCTACCGGGCCTACCGTGCCTACCGACTTTGTCACGGTAAAACACGGCAATCTTTTATAAGGGGCCCAACACGGAATATTTTTAAATAGGCATGGCACGGCACGGGCACTGCATGGCCCATGCCCATCTCTAGTTGAGATATCTCAAAAATTAATGAAGCTTTTCATACAAAAACTTCATTTTCGATGTATCGTTCCTATGGCAGCTATGTGATATAGTTGTCCGATCCAAAAATAAAAACAAACTTGATCTGCGTACGATAACCAGGAACATACATACCAAGTTTGTCTCTAGCTATTATGGTTTCTGAGATCGACGCGATCAAACAGAAAGACGGACGAATATATATACTTTTCGGGGTCTGCCACGCCCTCTTCTGCCTGTTACATACATTCTGCCAAATGCATTATACCCTTTTTAGCCCATTTTCAATGGGCTCAGGGTATAAAAATATGGGCTATATTTGAAATTTGTAATCAATCCGAGTTAAGTTGGCCAAACGGACCATTGCTCATCTGGCTGGGCCAATATGTGTTGCCACATTGGCAGCCCATTTAATTGTTACACGAGTATGTCAAGAGTGAGCCAACCAACTAGTCACCTGTCGCCAGTCTACAATTTCTCCATCAGCACCTCCTGCAATTAGAATTTATGTGTAGAAGGTGCGCGCAAATGCAATAAATTTTTAAAGCCCCAATAGCAATAGCAATGAACATACACGTATCACTCGGAGAAATAACAACATAAATATACTATGTAAACAAACTGAATGTGTAACGCAAGACCTTGAGGCTGTAAAGTTGCCTTAGTCGAATACATTGCACAACTGACAAAACTGGCAAATAAAACAAAATCACAAATAGACACCAAGTCAATTAGACAGTCAGTTAGGCAGACACAATAAAGCAGAGCACTATGGGAAAAAAGCCCGATATTTTTGCATGAACTCTAAATGTAAAGCTAGAGACTTGATATTTGGTATGGACCTAAGTTAGACTGATGTAGAATTGCAATTATTTTTTTTTAATTGGACCACGTCTTTACCACGCCCTCTCCCAATCCGACCATGAAGGAATGTGTAATATATTTACGACAAATTTAATTATAAAGCTAGAAGATTGGGATTTTTTTTTGTTTTTTAGTTGGATCTTATCTTCACCCCCTCCCACTCCGACAAATACAAAAATTTCAATAAAAAAAAAATATAAATGTAAAGCTTAAAATATTGGATATTTGTTAGTTAAACTTAAGTAGAATTTATACTTTTTCTAGTTTTTTTTATTTGACCTTGTCCTCACCCCTCTCCCATACTGACTTTCAGAAAAATCAGATTTTTTACATAAATGTACATCTGCAACATGTGTGTTTTCGGGAAAAGGGGCAAAAACTGGCAAATCTTATAAATGACATCTGATTCTGATTAAATTTAGTTAACAACCTTTCAACAAAACTCTTGTGATGCACCGTGATGTACAAAAGTAATACTCCAAGGATAATGAACTAATTTATTAGTCTTGAGCTAAAAATACACGTGAACAGCACAGTACAGAATTGCTCTATTAAATACAAATACTAAAATAATTTTTCTAGCAACTAATTAAAGATACCTTGCTGTTAAGCTTTTTCATAATTACCCTTTTTTCCTTTGTCAACATAACAAACACAATTCAAACTGCAAGTTGCATCGAAATTTCACGCGCTATTTTAGTTCACATGGCAACTCTTAATCAGCTGACTTTGATCGAGCCTCAAACATTGGAGGTAGTCCCGAAAAATCTAAAAAAAAATTGTTTTTGTTCTATCCTTAGAATCCAGATTTAGAAAATTAAAGAATTTTCAAAATACTTCACAACAAAAAATTTTAATTAACGGCAAAAATATCCGACATTTTTCCCATAGTGCACGGGTGCTCAGTGCCTATACAGACGAAGCACATTTGTTTTTGTGGTGCACATAGCATATGGAAGTGTGAGAGCTTACACATTAGTAGGCTCCTAGTGCACATTGACAAATTACACAAACAACGTTTGATTTTTAGATTTTCTTTTACCGTCTCTTTCGATCCTTTTAAAAGAAAAACAATTTTACGCATTCGCTCTCTTTCTTTTCCTTTTCTGATATTTCGCCGAACTCAGCAACAACAATTTCATAGACTTTGTTGTTGAATGAAATTTGTTGTTGCCCTATTGTTTCGTATACACTGAAAATGAAAAACATCACTTTGTCCTGAATCATATTACGCATTTTTTCATTTGAAATTTAATTTGTACAATTAAAGTAACATGTTTCTATTTTATTTCAAATTAAAAAAAAAATAAAAGTGTAAGTTCATGTGTGCGGGCGATTTATTTTATTTGTATTGGTGCGGGCACATCCTTAAGGCAGCTTTGAGCACCCCTGCAATAGAGTAAGTGCCCTTAAGAACTAAAGTTCCTTGTTTTTAATTTTCCCTTACGTCTCCTTGATAAAACAATATAAATTTAAAAAAAAAAACTTAAAATAAAAATAAAAAAAGCGCATATGTATGTAGATTAAAACTACATATGGTCTTACCTTATGTAGGTACATCTACAAATCTCTGCAAAATAATAAAAACACCATCCCATTATATTGATGTTATTGAATACACAGTGAGTGAGTGTATATCTGTATTACTTGACTACTAACTGCTGTTCCATACTTAACATTCAGCAACTCTCGACGACAACGGTCGCTTACTTTTTATCAAAATCAACAGTATGTTGTTGACTCTGAAAGTGCCGCCATAACAAGGCGAGAAGGGCTTGAACGTAAGCGGAATAACAGGCGTTTTACCAAGCATGTCAAATAAGCATCGCAAACTGAGCATAAATATACACAAACATACAAACATACATATGGACACATAGTATTTTTATCAGCATGCATCTAGTCGTATACCATTATTCATCGCCACCAACAATAATAAACTGGCTAACAGGTGTCCAGTTGTCTGGCTAAGTGCTTGCGCTGATTGCTCGAGTCAAAAACACATTGAATAAACTGCAGCTAAGCCTTAAATCGAATACAAACACGAAATTGAAATAGTCATACATACAAATAAATATACAATCTAGAAAAAACATTGCACAATTTTAGCGGCGGCTTTTAATTAACATCGTTTCCCAAATGGTACTGCTACCTGGCTAGCAGAAGACTGCATGATACCAGATCATAATCGACAATGGAATACCCTCTTTAGAGTTGTTCGCTCATCCATGCATCAAATGTTGGATTATTCAATAATTACTTCAATATCACCAGATTTTTACACTCTGAATATATAATTTCTAATTCTATTCATTCAGTTTTTAATTTTAATTTAAATATAATGTTTTTAATTGTCAAATTAACTCAATTATCTACAAATTTAATTTTATAATTTTTTTGTGTAACAGCACTTACTTGAGATTAAATAAATAAAATAGAAATAAAAATATTCAACTATTACAAATATTACAGGGTATCGCAGGTATATAACTCGATGTCGTTTACTACGTGTTTGTTTTAGTTGCTTGGCAGTTGTCAGTACAAATTGAATTGGTAAGCAGTAATTACAACAGCATCACATAGCCCAGTCAATGTTGAAGTTAACGGGCTAATGTGATGTCGAGAAACGCAGAAGGTCTTAAAACAGATTTGCATATTTTCACTTTGGTTGCTGCAATTGGCCCCCATTGGACTCGCTAAATGCCTGAACGCACCGATCAGGGTGAGTCTTTCGACTGTTAAGCATTATGCAATTTCAGGAGTCTAATGTAAATAGTAGGTATACTGGTATACCAATTATTTGTTCACTTGGATTATGTGATATATAAGGTGACAAGTTGGCCAGTTAATTATCACAGCTCATTCACAATTTGGGGCTGGGTACTCACGTTTCGTTCGTTAACTCAGATTTGGTAACAATGTAAATACGATATTTCTCACATCGCTAATCTTCTTGATTCACCCATTCTCCCCATCGCCATTAGTTTTCTTGCTCAAGACCATATACATAGCGGGGACAAGTGAAATTTTTATAATTCCACGGGTTGGGTTGCAATTGATTTTTATTCAACTAGACTAATATTAATAGATAAGGGTTCTAAATCATTACATGGCTTGCCAAACTTAAGATAAATGTATTTTTAAAATTTAACTGAAATATATTTATAATTTACCGCACACATTTTACGAAATTGTTCACTGCTCAAAAATGTAAAACGTTTTATTTAACTTGCTAAAAAGATTTATCAGATATATAGAAATCTAAGATACTACACTCATTCTACAAAAAAAAATTAAATTAATCATGTTTCGGTCTAGAATTTTTTTAGAACGCTTCAGTCTCTAGTTATCTTACTTTAAGCGCGAATCATTTTTAAAGCATAAATAGCCGTTCAAAAGTAAATAATAACAACCAAATTCCAAAATTAAAAATTATGTATAGACGAACTAAATATTAAGTAAAATATAAACATGCTTAATCCTGTTCTAAAAATACTTTGGTAAGTACAATTGCTTATTTGTTTAAGTACAAATCGTGCTAAACTTATACAAATAGGAACGACAATATTTAACAAAATGCTGAAAGCAAGAGCACTTCATACTAAAATTATGTATGATTGTATACTGTTTGTATGTATTTACTTTCAGAAAAATAGAGATGGGCTGGTATTATATTAAGTACAATATGACTTGAATAAAGATCTTTAATTCTTATATATTCTTGCGTTCGGTTGCTTAGAATTTTCAAGTGGTTCTGGCTTGTCTGCTATGAGGAGCTGTTCGACTCTATATAACAACACAATTCCTCTAGGTAGTCCTCACTTACTTTTGATGATGATTTTGATTATTTTATTTTGTTGCAAAATGCTCATAGTACTTCTGTCGCAACTTAATTTTAAGGTTTTTTTGCACTCAGTTTTAATATTTAAAAGGCATGAATTAAGTATAAACTAGACTTATGTCAGTCGTACGTTTTGAAGTTATATGTCTGGAAACCGCTTAAAGTAAGTACAAAATGTTCTCAAACTTATAATATTTTGGGATTATATCGAGGCCATAATATTCTTAAATCAATCCTGAAACGTTATTGACTTATCCGAACGCTCTTAATAAAAAAAATTCTTGATTTTCCTCTCAGTGTAGAACATAAAAACAGTAGCCACAGTCGAAAGTCCCAAAATGCTACTATGTATATTCCTTATTTATTAACCGATGATAGACGACACAAAACTTCTACCATATTGGAACGTTGCGCCAAATTAATGAAACCCGTAACAAGAAAATACATACATACAAGAAAACCAAGAAGTGACAAAAAGACTCGCAATGATAGTGAATTCAATGCGTCTTTTAATCCATAAGCTTCTCGCCACTATCGAAAGCATACACCGAGTCCCACAAACACCATAACTAAGTGGCGACAATTAGGATGTCGCAGTTTGCTAACACTTGCAAATTAATTCGAAATTTGTTGGTATATTAATATTTTATGAGCTTACTAGGGGGCTCCGCCCCTTGCTCGCTTCGCTCGCGAAATGGAAACGTAAAAAAAGGAGTACTTCTTTTATTTTTCTTGAATAAACTTCTTTTACGTAAATATAAATTACTTGTTAATATGGACAACCTGATATTTCGCACACTTAATTTTTATCTATAAAATATTCTGTAACCACGGCACCACACAAACTGAATGATTCTGAAATCCGATCATATTAACGTGTTTGTATGTAAGAATAATAAAAGCATAATAGTAAAAAGAAATCGCAAGTGAAGGCATTTCAACTGCAGTTTCTGTCATTTAAGAGCAAAGGGCCTTTATTTCAACATCGGGTTTATTTGGCAGGTTTTTTAATCAGTAATTTTTTTTTACTTTTAATGGATCAGTTATCAGTTCATGCTAAATGACACATGTTCAAATCAGACTAGTACTTTTTTTACCGTTCGTAAGCAGCAATTACACTAGGCAACAGCCAAAAGTTACACGAACCAAACCCACCTTTTGGATAGATTTGGGGCCAAAAACGACGAAAAACATTTTTATACCCGTTACTTATAAAAAATAAGTATAAGGGTATATTGTGTTCGTTGGAATGTGCGTAACAGGCAGAAGGAGGCATCTCCGACCACATAAAGTATATATATTCTTGATCAGCATCAACAGCCGAGTCGATATAGCCATGTGTGTCTGTCCGTCTGTCCGTCTGTCCGTCTGTCCGTCTGTGTGAGCGCCTAGATCTCAGAGACCATAAGAGATAGAGTAACCAAACTTTCACACGTAGATCAGAAATGCGTTGGAGCAGGTCAAGTTTGTTTCAAATTTTGGACCCGCCTCCTTCCACGCCCGTAATTCGCGAAAAACTGGTCATCCGTCTGTATAAACACAAGGATCTCAGACACTATAAGAGATAGAATAACCAAATTTGTCACACAGATTTCCATATACCTCACGCAGATCAAGTTTGTTTCAAATTTAAGCCACGCCCACCTCCGCCCCCGCAAATCGCGAAAAACCACCTCACCCACAATTGTTCATATAATACGTATTTTTTGGTAATAACCGATATCTGTTATTATTATCTATTATGCCACTGAATCGCAACAAGATCGGACAAGTAGAACAGCAGTTATTGCGTGTCTAAGTTGTTAAATCAACAGGTTCCCCCTAGAGTATGCAATAGTTTTTGTATTGTTAAACCTTATTAGAATGCTTCAAATTCTCAAGTAATTCTGGCAACGCAAATATGACATTATGATTGAATCGCTAATGTATTGAAATAAGTAACGGGTATCCTATGGTCGGGATCTCGACTATAGCCTTTCCCACTTGTTTTTTTCTATGGTGAAATTTTTTTTTTTAATTTTTTAAAAATCCGGCTTTTTTTCGCACTTTTTTTCAGAGGTGCGCCCACTTTTGTCATCATTTGACAAAACCGATTTTCATAATAATTACTATCAGTTATTATTTTTTTTAAGAAAAATTAAAAAAATTTTGTTCTTTGAATTTTCCCGCTGAATGTTATAAGTAGCAAAAAATGTATATAATATAACATTGTTTAAAAGAGAAACGAATAATTATATTCAAGCTGCCAGCTGCTCCCGCAAATGGACTTCTGAAAATCGCCAGATTTGGCGGGAATGGGCAGATTTGGCGGGAATATTCTAGTTTTGGCAGAAAAATTTAAGACTTGGCGTACAAAAACGAATCTGTGACTTTGGTTGAGATAACTTGAAAAACAAAAAAGTTTTTTATACTAAAGCTTAATGTGAACCCGACTGTGCCTATGGCACAATGGCTATATTATACAGTAACCCGATATTGACCATATTGTAAAATATCGTTACATTAAAAAAAAAAAATATTATTATTAAAAAAAAAAATTAAAAAAAGAAAATAAAATCTTGCCTCTACTGGAGTTTGATCCAGGGAAAGTCTTGTTAATAAAATTAAACTAAAAAATAGACCGCCCTGAGACTCGAGCCGCATCCCTCTTGGGCTTAAGTCAATATACCATCCTCTGCGTTACCTATGCACGTAGCCCGCTGGCTGACCAAACGTTGCTATATATAAATATAAAGAACATTTTTTGGAAAAGAAACGAATTGCCCGCTGCCCCTGCAATTGGACTTTTGGGAAAATAAACAGATTTGGCGAGAAAATTATTAGATTTGGCAGAAAAATTTGAGATTTGACGTGCAAACGCGAATCTGTGAGATTGGTTTAGATAACTTAAAAGACAAAAATGTTTTTCATACTTAAACTTATTGTGAACCCGATTGTTCCTCTGGCAGCTAAATTATATAGGAACCCGATTTTGGCCATATTGTAAAAGTATTAAAGTAAAAGTATTGAAAAAATTAAATTAAATATAAACATTAAAAATAAGTTCTTGCCTTTGCTCTGTGTCACTGTGTATGTATGTAAATCAAAATAAACGCGAAATTTGACCTCAATTTTGACGCACTCGCAGATGGATTTTGGCAAAATGCTGTCTTAAATGCCGATAAAATTATCTTTAGTTTAATGTGGCCACGTTTCAAGCATGTAACTTCAGCGGTTGGGCCTCTGCAATGCTAAGTCAGTGAATGAATGAGGTCAAGCAATTTTATATATATAAATTGTATGTCGGTGGCTAATTAAGTAGGAAATCTAACTGACTTAAGCTTGCTTAGATGCTGCTGAGCCTATTTTACTGGTCGTTGCGTAATTGCTGACGTTGAGAACCTATTTTCGTCTAAAGGGTCCCAATATAATTAAAAGCCAAAAATGCAAAATGATTTCATATTGTGTTTAATATTCATTATATGCTAGGATTCCATTGCTACGCCAAGGGCTTTTGTCATTTTAAAAAAGTCTTTTAAAATCTCTCGTGCGCACAAGTTATTTTAACGCAAATCTCCCAAGGATGTTGCCCTTTGCAGAAAGAAAGCAATCACAGCAAAACACGAGTAGGAAGCAAAGAATGTTAAATAAAGGCCGCATGCGAATCCTTTAATCTGTTCAGCTTCAAGGATCCAGCATCTAGCTACTTATGAAAACTGAATTAAGGTTCAGTATGGTAAAGTGCAATAAAAGCCAGTGTTGTCAGAACTTTTCTTTTCCCGTCTTATCTGGATTTTTTAACAATTCATTACAGTAAAATTAAAAATATATGTACTGCAAGTTTATACTTTTACAAAGCACGAGGCCTTTGGCTGTATCAGCTGATTTTAACAGCTGCTATTTTAACATTGGAATTGTATGTTAACATTTTAAGTATGTAACATAACAGTGTGATGTATTTATGATGTATTTGCATATACAATTCATAGATTAGAATAGTTGTGAAAATTTAGTTAATGCCAAAAAAACAGGTCAAATGCCCCATAGTGCCCAGAAACAAGAAAAAACAAGTGGGAAAGGCAATTGTCGAGATCCCGACCATAGAATACCCGTTACTTATTTCAATGTATATTAAAGTACCTTATAAAATATACTACCTAATAAAAACTACTGCAAACTTTGAAGTGTATTAATTGTATTGCTGCGTGTAAATGAGCTAATAGATTATATTAGTATTATCTTGAAAACTGTGGGTGTGGTGGTGTTTCGCAATTGACGGGGGCGGAGGGAGGCGTGGCTTAAATTTGAAACAAACTTGATCTGCGTGGGGTCTATAGAAATCTGTGTGCCAAATTTGGTTACTTTATCTTGTATTGTTTCTGAGATCCTTTTGTTCATACGAACCGACAGACAGACGGAGAGACACACATATCGGCTATATCGACTCGGCTGTTGATGCTGATCAAGATTTTATAGTTGTAAAAGGGTCGGAGATGCCTCCTTCACCCTCTTAAATACATTTCAACGAACACAATATACTCTTTTACTTATTTTTTAAGTAACGGGTATGAAAAAGTTCAAATTTGTTGACTTGTTGACACATCGCTTATGCCCAGTTCAGACGGGCACTTTTTAACCAACACTTTTTCACTGACGGTAAATTTTGCCATTCACAATATTCACACACAAAAATCCCATCGGTTAGTTTCTCATAAAATCTGGCAACACTCTATTATTTCTGTACGCATTTCAGTGACTTGAGTTGAGCGACGTAAAAAACCGATGGAATAGAATGTGTTCTATTTCAATCGATAAGCTTTGGTTTTTGACCGACGCTTTCAAATTTTGTGTGTTCACACATTGTTCAGCAAAAAGTGTCGGTGAAAAAACGCTCGTCTGACCGGGGTTTTTAAGATATTTGATATGTATATAAGAGAAACTTAAGTTGGTGTTTGGTGATAATGACAATTTATTTTAGAATATATGTATATATGGCTTAGAAAATCATCACTTCGTGGGGCGGACGGTGGTGAGTTGATAAAAAGAAGTGTGTGTGTGTGTATGGTATACTGCTTTGTACCAAAACAAAAAGGCCTAGCTGAAAGCAACTAATCTATCGAAATTCACTTTGCTAGTCGTATATGTTCGCAGCTGCCAGTAATTTCGTTGTATTCAAAATGTGTCTGTAATTTACAACACATTCTTCTTTGAGTAGAGCAACAGGCAGTTAAAACATTAGGTGAAACGCGCCCACAAAACTATTTTGACAACAGCCAGTCAGAGCGCCAAGCGACAAACGACTTAATGACAAACGACAATGAGCAAATAGTAAACACCGGGGTTTGTAAGTAGGGAAGTATTCCAAGTTGAAAGCCCAAAAGCCAAATAGACCATGACAACAAATGTTGTTAAGGGCATGGAAACCATTTCGCCAGTTGTTGTCGTTGATGTTGCTTTTTCGTAGGAAACTTTAATTTGGGTGTGTTCTGTTCTGCGCTCATGCGACAATTAAAACCAAGTAAGAACGAACTAGAGAGAGCACGAATACGAGATACTTTATATTCAATAACATGGAATTGCAGATATGTACATCAAAAGTGAAATAGTACTTTTTAGGTATGTAAGTGACCAAAAACTAAATAACTTTTATCTAGGATTCAAGAAAAATTCCCTTATTTATTGGAAATGGCTGGAAATGTCTACACACAAAACAAGTCTCTACACGAGGTAAATGGTCTAGTGACGAAAGAATATTCTAGCTCCAAAATTTCTGATATCAATCTTGTATTTACAAACAAAACAAATTTTAAATAAAATTATAAATTATTAAAAAAAAAACACGAAAATTGGCATTCTGCACTGTGTGCAAAAAGGGTTAGCTTCTTTGTACATAAAAATTACTTTTGTATTTTTTTTGTAAGTATATTTGAAAATAAATTTAAAAAAAAAATAAACCCAAAATGTACCAAAAAGGGCTCATTACCTAAGATTATTTAAATTTTGCCCCTCCCACTTATAGCATAAACTAGGTGAGTTAGCAGAAGTATTTCATTTTTTTAGTTCGGACCTAACCTATTGATCTGTATATAACTCGATCTGATCGGACAGTCGTATCAAATTTTCTATAGTGATATTTACAATAATTGACAATTGTGGCCAAGCTATTAAAACTAGTGATGTAAAAACATATCGAAATATCGACAATTCGATTTTCGCGGAAGCGATTATCGAGTACTTCAACTCGATGATTTTTATTGACGATCTATCGAGTTTATTAAATTGATTATCATGAAAAACCGACAACTCATTGGGGCTTGTTCATCGTAGTTAATTTTCAAAATTAAGTTTTGTCGTTCAATATTTGATAAGAATCCGTATATATATAAGCTACAAAATTGTAAAAGTTTGAATTAGGCATGAAAACGATGCAATAAAAATAAGATTACGAGAGATTTATAAGAGTACAATTGTATTTTAAAATACAATTTCGTTTTCACAGTGCACAATGCAAATTTTCGTGTTTTATTTTCTGTATTAATTTATATTTTTTTATTTAAAATTTTTATAATAATCTTAATTTTGTTCGTCACTAAATTGGATATCAGAAATTTTGGGGCTAGAAATTTCTATCGTCCTGGTGTAGAGGTTTTTTTTTGTGGGATTTTTTTCGACCGATTGTTTCTATGGGCGCTATATGATACAGTGGTCCGATCCAAAAAATAAAGAAGCTTGATTTGCCTGCAATATAGAGGAATCTGCATACCAAGTTTGGGGTCACTAGCTTTTGCATTGTTATTATAATTTGGATATGAAATTTTCTATGTCGATTTTAAGGCGGTATAGGGGGCGTCGCCAAATTCTGAAACGAACTTGATCTGATTGCAATATAGAGGAACCTACATACCAAGTTTGGTGTCTCTAGCTCTTAAAGTCTCTGACATCTAGATATTCATACAGACGTCAGGACATTGCTATATCGACTCGGCCATTGATGCTGAGTCCGTCTGTCTGTTCGTCTGTGTGAGCGCCTAGATCTCAGAGACCATAATAGATAGATATACCAAACTTTCACACGACGATCCCAAAGACGTTGGAGCAGGTCAAGTTTTTTTTCAAGTTTTTAAAATCTATTATAAATTTTTTTTTTTAATATCTATTATCCCACTGAATCGCATCAAAATCGGACAAGAATAACGGCAATTTGTTATACCCTGTGTCCATTAAAATGGACAAAAAAGGTATAATGTGTTTGACAGAATGTCTGTAGCAGACAGAAGCTGGCGTGGCAGACACCCCAAAGTATATATATTCTTGATCAGGATCAACAGACGAGTCGATCGAGTCTGTCCGTCTGTTTGGACGCGTCGATTTCAGAAACTATAAGAGCTAGAGACTTTTAACTCCTGGATATCATAGGCAGATCAATTTTTTAATTTTTGGATCGGACCATGATAGCATATCGTAACCAAACTTATAGAATATGCATTTAACTTAGATTTGTACATCCTGACAGAAGCTAGTCTAAATCGGCCTGCTATATCATACAGCTGTCATAGGACCGATCGGTCGAACAACAAGTTTTAGTATGAGAAATTTTTTTTATTTTTTGAGATATCTTAACCATACTGAAAGAATAAGCATTTGGGCTATATACATCCTGACTAGATTTCTAGCGTGCTCGATTGTAGCCGCACCTCACCGCGAGCGAAGCGACTTTAAAGTCGTTTAAATGTAGCGTTCATGATGCGGAATTTTCCGGATTTTTTTTTTAACTCGTTCACTTATCTATCCAACTATCTATCCAACGTTTTCGATTATAAATCTTTACATTGACCGAGCTTGTTGTCACTCAAAAACAACATAAAATTGAATTCAACAGACTTAAAGAATTATGGATGCAAAGGATGCTGCTTCCGATGCCGTTAACGTATTTTAAAGATTTTCTTAGATATTTTCTTGCAACATGAGGAAAAAAAAAATTAAAAAAGGAAGTACTGTGTATATCAAAGACGATCTCCTGTGGAGCTATTCAAGTCATTAAAGATTTTGTTTATATTTATTTTATTTTTACCTTTTATAACCTAACATGGAAAGGACAAAAGTTGATGGATCTGGTCAACTGCTCTGAATTTTCTGTAAAGTGTGTCATGTTTTGGTAAATATTTCATATCAATGAACACCTGTTCAATGGGGTCACAAGTTGCAACTGTCACAACCTCCAGTCCCCTGCCCCTGTTTATCACAGCTTTCTCTTTTTTTCGAGGTGCGCCGGTGCACAGGTAGCACTATGAATAACGATTGTTGTCTATAATGTTGACGAATTTTCATTGTGTTCACAACATTTCAGTATTTGTCGAAGGCTTTTCAATATTGTCATCAAATGTGTAGTGCATTTAAGGAAGCATGTCATATAGAATAAATAGTTGTACTTATCATTCATCAATGTGACTAGCTGAGGTCGTTGTTGCATGTTTGTCAAGTATACTCTTTTAGTTTTAATTATGATGTGATGTAAATCCAAACCGTATCGAGTTGCAAATTGAATTGAAATAATCGCCAAAAGAATAATCGAGCTTTTGATTCTTTTGAATTATATGGATATCATTCGAACAGGTATTTTCTATGATTTGAAGTATTTAACACTTTTTATATTGTGGTTTATTGCACTATGGGCGATATTTCGATTTAGGCGGCATAAGATCTAAATATAAAGGTATAGACCTAAAATTGTTTGTGTACGTTAGTTAGACTTAATTAAAAAAAAAATATTTTTTTTTGGAAATTGGACCACCCTCTCCCCAATCGGCTCTGTGCAAAAAATTCGACGCATTGGCAAAAACTCTAATAGTGAAGCTATGCACTTGAGATTTTGCACAAATATTACCTATATTAAACAAGATTTTTGGAAAAAAAAAAATTGGCATTCTGCACTGTGAGCAAAAAGGGTGAGCTTCTTTGCACATAAAAACCATATAATATCATTGCCCATTTAATATGAAATAATAATTCAAAAATGGCAATACAGATTTCAGATTTACATATGTTTAAAAAGTTTATCTCCCACTTTTCATTAAATAGTTTACACTTTTACTTCAACACAAATGGGGTGTTCACTATAGAGTAGCATCATTGCAGGGAGCAAATGTGAAACACTTCACAAAAACAACTTGTACGGAAAAATTTTGTGCCACGGTGGTAGACCCAGACCCTTGACTACGAAGAGTGTTTCATATTTGCACCTGTAAAGATGATAAAAAGCTCGATAAAATGTAGATTATTTCAATCGAACTTTAGTATTTTTGGCATATTTTAGTGTTAAAGTTTTGACAACACTTGTTTAGTGACGTCACGACACAATACATTCCTTTGATTGTAGGACAATTTTGCAATGCAACCGACAAATTATTTTTGCAAGTGGGAACAACAAAAAATAGATGGTATTTTTGTATTTTATAAATAAGTTAATCGTAAAAAATGGGTGCATCGAATAAAAATAAATGAAAAACATTGAAGGAGTTTTCAAATTTGAACCGGCAACTTTTGCACGTAGATCGTCAACTCTACCATCTATACTACCAGGAAACTCAAACATACTGAATCGAACTATTAAGCTGAAATTCAAATCCCTTTGCAAGACTGAACTCTAAAGGTATGCTCACGATATCAGGTGTTTCACATTTGCTACCTGCAATGATACTACTCTATAGTGAACACCCTAAAAATTTGTTAATTTGTAGCAGAGAGTAAGAATATTGAAAAAGTCTAGTCTTAAGAGATTTGATTCTTGGTAGAGCTGGCGAGCTATTGATGACCCTATGAACCTATAATATTTTTACCTTCTCAGGAGCGAACAAATTTTAATTTATTTTTTAATTTATACTATGAATTAATTTGAAGAGTTTCATAAATTCAATTATTTAAAAAAATGCGTTAATACTGAATTATTTGTTTTTAACCATCGAATCGCTCTAATAGTTCGTCAGCACTTATAAATAGGAAAATATACTGGACAGCAAGAAAGCATGACAAGTAGTTTTTGCATTGTTTTGCGTTCTATAAAAATGCTATTTAAAAATAAATGAACAAAAAGGGCAAGTCTCAAACATTTTTTAAACTATTTTATGCAGCCTGTAGCATATTTGATGCTGGAAAGACTATTGTGTATTTTCTTATTTATCTTTACGCTGGCAAGCCAACAAAAATCTTTGCGAGCATCATTAATAAAAGTATATATTTTTTGCAAGAAAGGTTAAAAGGATTGAAACTCTTGGCTGATTTCCGTTACCATTCTGACTCATGTGCACTGTCCATTGACGAAATCGCGATTTGAGATTGCGATTCATCTGAATTGGATGAATTCGCTTGAATCGTAAGTTAGTCCCCGAATCCAATTGTAAGGTCTCCCGTTTGCTTGCTCGCTTGGTTCGCAGAATTTTTGACTGCTGACTGTGTTCAATTTTCTTGCCACTTTGGGGGCGCTCTGCAGTGCACAACGCGGTTGGAGCATTGACCCATCGTGATAGACTTTCGTGTTGCAATCTGGCCAACGACAAGATGCCCAATAGCCAGCTTGAGTCTGTATACCGGAATTTCAATTCGCACCCAGCAACTTTGAAGTGTCGCGGCGCGAAGTTGGACGTACAGTTGATCAAAGATCTGGGTGTCTGCCTCTACTATCCATTGATTGAGTGATTGACAAACTGCCTAACTGCTGCCCGCTCTGCATTTCTCCCCGCCCATTACTCACAGTTGACTAATCAAATTGCCAAAACTCGCCTAGCCAAAAAATGACGCCCTCAGCCTCGACCAACAGAAAATTTAACTAATTGTAAATGAAATGACACGCAGAGGAGCCGTAAAGTATCCCCTAATCCCTTTTTAGCACACGAGGAAACAACAGTGAAGCAGAGAAGCAACCGAAAAAAAAAAAACAGAAGTCTAACTGAGCGAAACAGAATTGGACCAAACCCAAAGCATAAAGCCAACGTAAAGTAAACCAATTTAATTTATTTCGTCACCCGCCGCTATCCGTAAAGCCAAAGATCCGTTCTTTCTCTAGAGCTCTCTCCTTGTGGCTCTGGGGCAACCTCATCGCTTTATTGTCAACTTCAACCATATGCTTAATCACTAAATATGCGTCGTCATCGCCACTTCCTGTACGTCTGTCTTCCCCAAAGAAATCTTTTGTGCAAACACCCGTCTGTCTCTACAACTGTCCTTCTGAAAGTCGGCTCCCTGGAATATGCTTAAGAGTATTTTATTTGCTGTCACTGCCTGTATAATCACATCAAAACAACTTTTAACTTTGTAGTTGGCTTGAGTCTAATTTGAATACTGTAAGTTGGTTTCCCATTTGCAATGATCGAATTTTCAAATTAAAGAAAATACTCTTTTTCTTGTGCAACATCGATAGCATTAGGTATTGGACATTTTCATGCCAAAAAAATTCTGATAACCAATTTTTGAATACTAAATTTAATACACGAAAAATTCTTACAAAAAAAAAATGTTTCACTTCTATATAATTTTTGGATAAATAAATGTTTAATGTTTTCGTATTCATATTATACCCTCACATTGTACACATTGAATGAAAAAATGCGCTGTGATAGGTGCTGATCCCAAACCACGCTAAAAATTTAGGCTGATGGTAATAGTCGTCCCGAAGGGGATCGACCAAATATCCAAATGTCCGATGGATGTCGTTGTTTTAATCTCCGTCTTTGGAGAGGCCTGGCCAGACAGCAAGTCTATTTGTGTGTACAAGAAGCCTTTCCCGGTATTTTGTGGAGTATCTATTGATTTGAGTGCAGATGGATAGCCCGCTACCAGGGCGGAGCAACCAACCCAACTGCCGGCTTTTAGCAAACGCTATAGCGCGCGCCCTCTTAATGTGCGGTGACCAGGTAAGCCGTCGGTCAATGATGATACCGAGATATCCTACTTGATCCGAATGACGTATGCGGGTACTGTCAAGGAGCAGCCGGGGGGGTGTTGAGGCGGTTGACGGTGAATGTGGCGTGATGCGACATGGCAGGGTTCACTGCAACATTCCACCTGGACGCCCATGTAAAGGGCAAGATCAGCTTTTACAGCTATTTTGTCAACAGGCTCTAACGACGCAAGATTGACATTAAGTTTGGATTGCTGGCCAAGTCAGCAGAACGGTACTGATGATAGAGATTGGTGTCTCTTGAAACAGCTGTATGCTGAACCATGCTTGCTTTTTAGCAAGTGCTTTGTGTGTTGTTGTTAAAAAGTGTCAATTTGACAATAATCATGACCTCGAGTTTGCTAAACTTATCCTATATAAAATAGAGAGGTCGCCAACCAACAAATAAACCCCAAAACGGACGACACGCCAAACTGCTTTGTAAGCAACACTTTCTTGCTACTTACGCTAGTGTTAGGATTATATCGACGAAATATCGATATTATCGATAAGGCTGTTAGAATCGGGTATGTCGATAAGATTTTGAGCTTATCGATATTTTTTGCGTCCGTCATTCCAGCTCTGCAAGTATTGACGCCTGTACTTAATGTAAAGTACTCAAAATGTGTTTAAAGAAAACACTCCATATTCCGACCACTTCAACAGAAAGCGAAAGGATGGACTTATCTTGAACAAAAAAAGCTCGAATTTAAAAGCAAAGAATGTTGACATGCTTATTTTTCTTTCAAAGAATGATTGAATCTCGGAAGCATAGCTCTTGTCGGAAAGATTATATCATATTGTTATACGAATTGAATTTATTTTTTTTATTAAAGATAGTTATAAGAATTGAATTAGATGATTGGATGTCATTTAACGTTATAAGAATTGGATGTTTTTTTTTTTTTAAGTTATAAAAAGAACTGAAATACTTTGTTTATGTTTGACAGCTGAAATGTATTTACACTTAAATATGATCAAATTTGAATTAAGTTAAGTTTGTCATAGCATTTGGGGAATTTAAAGCTTAATTTTTGAAAATGTCTAATGTTTTTCTAATTTTAGATTGGGTTATATCTGTAAATTTTAAAAGGCTTATCGATAGTCCAAGTCAAAAATATCGCTAATATCGATAGGGGTGAATATCGATATATTCCCAACACTATGCCAAAGTTTTCAAAGCAATACATGCCCCCTAGAGTATGCAATAGTTTTTGTATTGATAGACCTTATTGGTTCCAATTCTTAACTGATTTTGACCACGCAAATATGACATTAAGCTTGAATCGCAATGCAGACAGGTCGCTAACCAAAGAGATTTTAAAATTGGTTTAAAATCGACATTTTACCTAAGTAACAGCAGCACACAATTGTACCCAAACATTTTTGATTCATGCGACTTAGAATTCCCAACTGGGTTTGGCGACGCAAATATGACAACAAAATCAACATCCAAGAATCCATATAGTGCAGAAATAATGCGCCAGCGATTTGAGCGGCCATTTGCAATTGCACTCAATAACATTGCATCCGGTCAAATGTCGTCAGACGACATTGTTCTACTTAGAACCCGCATTTGCGACGAAAGTCAAGTTCCTGGTGATGCAATTCACATTTCTTCAAGTAATCATAGTTGGACAATTCAATCCCCCAAGATCTGATCAGCAATCAGCTTCAGAAAAAGTGCTTCGTGAATTGCGGTCTGATTAATTACATCATCCCAGGCCATAGGGAACATGAGGGTAACGAAAAAGCGGACGAACTGGCCAGGAAAGGGTCAAAACTAACCACAACACCGGAAGAGGTAATACCACCTCTAAACAGCATAAAAAGCCAAATACACGGCCAGCTCGCAGACATAGCAAATGAGAAATGGAAAACTCAAATAGGGTGCAGGAGAGCCAAACAGACATGGCCACATTACAACAAAAGACGCACAGAAGAGCTACTCGACATGTCAAGAAAAGACATTGCGAGACTAACATGATGCTCGGAAAACACACACTAGACTCACTAAGCGATGTGAGCAACATCGCACCAGACAAATTAGTGAGATTTCTAAGCCACAGCAAGTGGTTATAGTTATCTCAGTCACAACCGGTTGTCATTAATGTTCTTACGAAAGGTCACCCACTGTGGTACAAAACGAAGCAAAGTAGTGATGTAAATCCAAATTTAAGATCGAGTTTTATATCGAAATAGAAAATCACCAAAAATATGCATCGATAATCGCTTCCGCGAATATCGAGTTGTCGATATTTCGAAAATATTTACATCACTAGTAATACATAATATTTGTCAAAGCAGCAATCGTTTTTCTTTTTTTAAGACAATTAAAAACACATCTACAAAATGATAAACAGCAATACCTTAAACTATTCAAAAGACTTCCGGATTTGAAGATTAAACTACAGCAGCAAGCACAAATTCAAGTAAGTCTCACATTCGGTTCGACTGTTGTCAAATGGCTGGCAATAAACTATGTAGGTTCAAGGCAAGAAAAGCGACAAAACTTTGATATGAATTCGTATTTACGACGCACAGTGGGACCATTTCTCTTTCTTCAAAAAATAATATCCTTAAAACTAATAAAGTTTTTTCAAAAATGTAAAAGGCATTTGATCGAAAGCTTCTTAAGCTTGCTGTCTATATTTTATGGTCAAAGTGTTTTCTAAAAATCAAATTTTTGTTGTCCGCAATATACCTTTTCATATATTTGCAGTTTTTTATAATAGGTTAAATTTTTTTTGGTATTTCTTGAATAATTTGCTTATTTATGCACGCAAATTAACTGTAAGATTAATCAACTTGAGATGCCGCCTACAATTTTCGTAATTATCGAATGCACATTTTTTTTTTACAATCACTTCCGACAGCGAAATACCGATGAAATGGAACGTGTTCTATTTCCTTCGGTGAGCGTCGGTCAAAAACCGACGCTGTCAAATTCTGTGTGCTCACACAATACCTGGCAGTTTTTCAACAAAAAGTTTCGGTGAAAAAACGCTCGTCTGACCGGGGAATAAGGAATTATGAAATATGCCAGCTTACCTCTAGAAAAATCTTAAACAAAAAAATTTATTTTAAAAAATGTTTAATAAGAGTGGAGCATTTTTAAGTTTTAAATACTTTAAAATTGTTGCCATCAGGGGCTCCATATATATCACAAAAAAGTGCGTTAGGTACACAATAATTAAAAAGTAGTTAAATTTAAAATTAATTATGTAATTACGGGGATGAATAAAAATAACATACTTTTTACAAAAATATATTTGGAGTTCCATATTTATTAGATAAAGTGGTTTTTGGTAAAAGGTCACAAACTGGCTTTTACTTAGTGCTATTTTAAACGACTGACTGAATTGCCAGGTTGATTGACCAGTAGTAGAAGCTGTATCTGTATTTGTATCTTGCAGCCCGTAATTGTATTTGTATTTCTATCTATTAGTGGATATTTTGCGTATGAATCGTCAGCAAATTTTGAGATAAACAAAAGTGAAAGGCAATTCTCGATTTGCCGATTAAATACTTTAATCGGTAAATGTTTTCGACGTTTGATTGTATGTAGCTGTGTACTGGCGTTGACCAGTTGCTGAAGCTGATCTTGAAAGGGTTTTTTTTTGTGATTAGTCAAGACTGCGGCGGACAATAGACTTACTTGCAGTCATATTCACAGTTAGCCAGATCTTGAATGCCACAGTATTTCTGTAGAGATGTGGTGACTCAGTCAAGAAATGCCTGTGAGATAGTTTTAACTCAACATGCTCAGCCCAGCGATAAATACAGTGGCATACTTTACAAATGCTAAGCAGCCGCCACAATGACTCATGGCGAATGGCGAACTGCAAACTGCGATGCGACGCAGTTGGTTTTGGCAGCCGCAGAATGAGACAGAAGCGGACACATACTCAGATGTATACACACTGTAGTCCATCGGGTTGAGATTCGGCGAGTAGGGCCACCATTCAGCAGTCGAGATAAAGTCTGGAAATTGAGTCTTGCACCTGTTTTGCGTAATTTTCGCTATGTGGGCCGGCCTGGAGTCCGGTTAAAAAGTCCAGTCCGCATCGCCGAAGTGGTATTGGGCCCAAGGAAGTATGACGGCGCTGAGAATGTCGCGGTGATAGACTTCTTGGTACATTTTAACTCCTTGACTGACGAAAAAAAGTGGTGTCTTGCCACTGGTTCAAGTTTTGCCACAAACCATGACGGAATTAAAATTTTGGCGATGTTCGACACTGTCATTTTGGTGGTTTTGGTCCAGCTCGACGGTGAACAGCATCGCATTTGTAAAAATGATGCGCTCCCATAAAATTGCATACCCGTTTACTTGAAATTATAAAACCCCTGCAAAATTAAGTATAAAAAATCTTAAAGAATACGATAAAATTACATTTAATGAAATCTATTAACAAGTTTTGGGACATGTTAATGTTTGTCCCCGTATTTTCTGGTCACCCTGTATAAATGTGTAGATAAACAGATAGATACAGAGAAGATTTGAGCATGGGAGTGAATTTTGGTCGGGCGCCCATGGAAATACTGCGGGCTGCAAAATTAAATTTTGGACGAGTTCATGCGTGATCGGTTTTCTTAAATTTGATTGATACTATAATGCTATTCCGGAATCAGATTTTAATTAGATTTAGATTTTGTTTAAGAAAATCTAAACCAAAAGACGGAGCGGCCTTCTTGCGCACCAAATGGATTTTAATTTTGTGAATTTAAAAAAAGGCTCGAAAGTACAAAATGACAAAAGAAAGTAAGAAATTTCTTTTGCTAAGGCTCATTTTAGATTGCTAGATAAAATTGGAAGAAGCGCTATTAAATTGGAGATAATTCAAGGTCGTCACCTCTATCTCTCACAAGTTAGAGCAACCAAGTATTATTGACAACACTTTTTAGATATTGACTTGTAAAACGTTTGACTTTAACTTCTTGCTTTCTTTTTACATTGCACACATACCAACAGAGCCTGCTTTATATTTAACGGATTTTTTTTTTTTTTTCCAATTTTGGTACTTTTAAAATATCAGCAAGTCCGATGTTTTTAAACCGATCTAAACAGTTGATTTCATTTTGAAAAGTACAACAGCTAGGGCTAACTAACAAAAAACTATAATTAATTTTTAAATTATTATCTATTGATTTTTAGAGTTTTTGACTGATTTCTTATATCTTTTATATCGAATCGTCCGTTGATAATATAGTGTTTTCAAAAAATACAAGAAAGTTAAATTCACTTCTTGAAACATGAACACTAAGGCTTCAAAAGTACCGCTTTGGTTTCGAGCGTTTTGGCCAGAAAAAATGCTTTCCATGCCCATGTCTAAGACAATTGTTGGTACGGGGCTTGTTACACTGAAAGCGAAACGGCCGCGAAATGAAAACCCCATATGTATAAAAATAAAAGTAAAAAATCGGTGTTTTTTTATGTGGAGTTTTTCATTCTGCGGTTGTTTCGCTTCCAGTGTAACTTGGCCTTAAAACAAAAATTTCTGGCGCAGCATGACTTAAACAGGAAAAGGCTGGTCGTGACCAGCCGATCAGTTGTCCAGAGTCACAAGAAATACTTGCCATATTTTACCAAAGGGTTTGTCCAATTGTATGTTCGTGTTTATAAGTTATTGTTGCTCACCTGCAAATACATATAAAAGAAAAGATGTGTAAATTAGCATACATATTACAACATAATCCTTATTTAAATAAAAAAAGCGTTCCCCTTAACGGATAATGCAGATAAACAAGGGGGCTCCGCCCCGTTCTCGCTTCGCTCGCCAACCCCCCTGCTCGTTTCGCTCGCGGAGAGGTGCGGCTCGACAGTAGGATACCCTGTGCCCAAATACTCTGCACTTAAAGTTGATTTTCGACTGATTGCTTCTATGGCAGCTATATGATATATTCAACCGACTTAAACCAAATCTGGTCAGGATCAGTGTTGCCAACTGTTCGGCTCATAAAAAAGCTAAATTAGCCTTCGAAAAAAGCTAGAAATAGCCAGATTTTTTTTTGGTACCTAAAAAAACCGCTTGAGTAGTGAAACGATATTTTTATTGAATCAAGTCAGCATTTTTTTAAATTTCTGAACTTATGTAGGACTGATTGGTCCCTATCTTATTTAAACAAACTGCTGGCACTTCATAGTAATGACAGCATTTGTTTTCGCGGCGAAGTCCATATCTACAAATATGAAATTCATTGTTACTAAGATTATAAAATATAAGCTGAACAGATAAAATACCTTGTGTAAAATTGAGTTTACTGTCTACACGGCCATTCCATTTCTCAGCTTACTTTTGACATTTTTCATTTGACTAAATAGTCTTTCCACCTCTGCGTTCGACCACGGCAGCGATAAAAGACTTAGCGCAAATGATGCCAGTGCCGAAAATCTTTTATTTGCTGCTGCATCCACGTAGTTGGACACTTCGGCCCAAAAGCTTGTAGTATCCTGAAAATTTGACCACTTTATAAGGTGGACGTTGGCTTATTGAAACAGAATCTCTTCAATTTTGGCTGATTCCACCTTGAAGTGCTCGAGAATGTCCGCCTCTTGGCACATAATATTTTGTCTACAGAAAAATAGCTATAATTCCCGCTAGCCGCTAGTTTAGAATTTATCCCGCATTTGCTAATTGCAACCCGCTAGATCTAACGGGGAAATAGCTAAATTGGCAACACTGGTCAGGATGCATAATACCAAACCAAGAGCTAATTCTGTCTGTAAGGTTAAGTTATCTCAAAAAAAAATTTTTTTTTCAAACTAAAACTTGTTTTTTGACCGATCGGTCCGATGACAGTTATATAATATAGCAGGCCGATTTGAAAGAGCTTTTGTCCGGATGTACAAATCTAAGTTAAATGCATATTCTATAAGGTTGGTTACGATATCGCAAGAAAGAAAAAAGTTTTTCATACTAAGACTGTATATTTGGCCGATCGTTCCTATGACAGCTATATGATATAGTGATCAGATTTGAACCAATTTCAGCCAGAATGTATAATACCAGCTTAAATGCATATTCTATAAGTTTGGTTATAATATCTCATTTAATAAAATAGTTTTTCATACTAAGACTTGGTCTGCCACGCCTCCTCCTGTCTGTTACGCACATTTTCGTTAAAACAAACCCAATAGACCCCTGTACTTTTTTAAGTACGGGGTGTAAAAATATCAAATTTGTTGTCCAACGCGACCAAAAACATAATTTAAGTTTTTTTCAAATGTATTCGGAAACTATGAAAATTTTGACGGATTAGAGATGAATGATAAATGGTATTTTAATTTTGTAGTAAATAGGTTGGAAATTTATATTTAATTTAAATTTTTCTTTTCTGACAAATGTACGACATCCAACGTCTTGGCATTTTTATTAAGTTTTCTTGGAAAGTAAAAGGTTAACGTGAAAAAATAAGTTACGAGTGGGTGGTGACAAAACTCTTCGATCATTGAAAAGTGAAAATCGTTCGGAAACAATAGCTAAAACAAAACATGAAATGCGAATGCCAGTACAAGACAAGGCACAGACCGACTAACTGATACTAACTAATTGCCAGAGACAGACTTGTATTGGAGTAAGAGGAAAAGGGGACTGGGTGCATGTACATAAATCATTTCAAAGAAAAGTGAAAAAACAAAAGGTCATCAAAATAGAAGTATAAATGGAAATATAAATAAGAAAATGGAGAAAGGCAAAACGAAATGAAATAGTCATGTTAATTATAAATCAATATACGATTTAATATGTACTGTATTATGCTTAGGCCAAAGTTCCTCAATTGTCCTGCAACAGCAGTAAATCAATTGAAGTTCTACCAGGCAGGCAGACACACAATGAATCTTAGGCGATAAATGTACTCATATATAAAATAAAGGAGTGGAAGAAGCAGTTTAGAAGAGATGCAGAAAATACAAGAATGACTTAACTTGTGCAAAAATTTGATGTGTTAATAACTTCCGAGGTAAATAGGTGTATTCCAAAAATCCATAACAGTACAATAGCTACCCAAAAGCAATTGTTAGTATTAGAGGTGGGCGCGGGACCAGCACGATCCGAGCCCGAAATTCCCTATACAAAAAAGACACGAGCACTTTTTCTTTGTAAAGCCCGAGCACGGCACGGATTTCTCCAAAAAGTTTTTTTTTTTATTGATAATTGTCCAATGTGTTTTTTAAATAGGATAAAAATGCAAGATTTTGCAATTTAAAATACAAAAAATTCGAATTACGTACCAAATTATAAAAGTATAAGTATAAACGAACGAAATTTTGCATTGTGCCTCAAAGTTAGGCACGAAAACGGCCCGACAAAAAATTAGCTTTTTAGGCTCGGTCCGACAATTCTGTGCTAATACCTGGAAAACCCCGCGGAGTGCCGTTGAAATAAAATAAAGGCGTTGAAAACAGCTGATAACACAAGGCAACAAATTTAAACTTTTTGGTTATCGAACGAACGATGAACAGTTTTTTTTTCTATGGCAGAGTTTTTATACCCGTTACTTATAAAAAATAAGTATAAGGGTATATTGTGTTCGTTGGAATGTATGTAACAGGCAGAAGGAGGCATCTCCGACCACATAAAGTATATATATTCTTGATCAGCATCAACAGCCGAGTCGATATAGCCATGTGTGTCTGTCCGTCTGTCCGTCTGTGTGAGCGCCTAGATCTCAGAGACCATAAGAGATAGAGTAACCAAACTTTCACACGTAGATCAGAAATGCGTTGGAGCAGGTCAAGTTTGTTTTAAATTTTGGACCCGCCTCCTTCCACGCCCGTAATTCGCGAAAAACTGGTAATCCGTCTGTATAAACACAAGGATCTCAGACACTATAAGAGATAGAATAACCAAATTTGTCACACAGATTTCCATATACCTCACGCAGATCAAGTTTGTTTCAAATTTAAGCCACGCCCACCTCCGCCCCCGCAAATCGCGAAAAACCACCTCACCCACAATTGTTCATATAATACGTATTTTTTGGTAACAACCGATATCTGTTATTATTATCTATTATCCCACTGAATCGCAACAAGATCGGACAAGTAGAGCAGCAGTTATTGCGTGTCTAAGTTGTTAAATCAACAGGTTCCCCCTAGAGTATGCAATAGTTTTTGTATTGTTAAACCTTATTAGAATGCTTCAAATTCTCAAGTAATTCTGGCAACGCAAATATGACATTATGATTGAATCGCTAATGTATTGAAATAAGTAACGGGTATCCTATGGTCGGGATCTCGACTATAGCCTTTCCCACTTGTTATACCCGTTACTTATAAAAAATAAGTATAAGGGTATATTGTGTTCGTTGGAATATGCGTAACAGGCAGAAGGAGGCATCTCCGACCACATAAAGTATATATATTCTTGATCAGCATCAACAGCCGAGTCGATATAGCCATGTGTGTCTGTCCGTCTGTCCGTCTGTCCGTCTGTCCGTCTGTCCGTCTGTCTGTCCGTGTGAGCGCCTAGATCTCAGAGACCATAAGAGATAGAGTAACCAAACTTTCACACGTAGATCAGAAATGCGTTGGAGCAGGTCAAGTTTGCTTAAAATTTTTGACCCGCCTACTTCCACGCCCGTAATTCGCGAAAAACTGGTCATCCGTCTGTATAAACACAAGGATCTCAGAGACTATAAGAGATAGAATAACCAAATTTGTCACACAGATTTCCATATACCTCACGCAGATCAAGTTTGTTTCAAATTTAAGCCACGCCCCCCTCCGCCCCCGCAAATCGCGAAAAACCACCTCACCCACAATTGTTCATATAATACGTATCTTTTGGTAATAACCGATATCTGTTATTATTATCTATTATCCCACTGAATCGCAACAAGATCGGACAAGTAGAACAGCAGTTATTGCGTCTCTAAGTTGTTAAATCAACAGGTTCCCCCTAGAGTATGCAATAGTTTTTGTATTGTTAAACCTTATTAGAATGCTTCAAATTCTCAAGTAATTCTGGCAACGCAAATATGACATTATGATTGAATGGCTAATGTATTGAAATAAGTAACGGGTATCCTATGGTCGGGATCTCGACTATAGCCTTTCCCACTTGTTTTTTTTTTAGATTTTTTAAAAAATCCGACTATTTTGGATGGATTTTTCATGGATCGATCCTATGGCAGCTATATGATATAGTAATGCGATTTAAGCCAAATATGGTCATAATGTGTAAAATAACAACAAATTGATATAGGGGGGGGGGGGGGGGGGGATAATTGGTTAAGATATCTCAAAAATCACAACAAAAATTTCGTACTAAAGTGGGCTCCGCCGCTTGATGCCGTTGCAGAACGATGTAATACATTTTCGACTACTTTTTTCAATTAGCTATATGATATATTAGACCGATTTGAACCAACTTCGGTCAGGATATATAAGACTAACTTTAATGAATGTTCTATAAGTTTTGTTGAGATAAAAATATACAATTTTTTCTTACAAAGACTTGATTTTCGCCCGATCGGTTCTATGGCACCTATATAGTGGTGATTTAATTAATTTTTTTTCGAGATTTCCTTGAATCTTAAAGTAAAAAATGTAAAAAAAAAAAAAAAAGAACTGAGCAAAAAATCATAATTATGATAATTTAAAAATGGCTCTAAAACTACTGGTTTAAATGTAAGTTTGTTTATGAGTAATAAAGATATACAGGCCTGTTCCGGTTTTCACTTATATTTTACGAATTTCAATCCGATAACACTAGGCAACAAATTGCAACTTTTTTCTTCTGAATTGGACCAAACCGACTTTTTTGGATACATTTGGGGCCCCAAACACCGAAAAACATTTTTTTTTTTTTCTATGGCAGAATTTTTTTTTTTAGAATTTTTTGAAATTTGGCTGTTTTTTTAATGCGTTTTTTTTAGAGGTATGCCCACTTTTGTCATCATTACACCCGAATGCCAAAACCGATATTCAAAAGCTTTACTTTTCCTGAAAGCTAATGAATATACCTATAATTTATTTATACACAGTCTAAGATTAAAGTTAGTAGTTTAAGAGCTATTAATTTTTGAATAAAGAAAATGTTGTTTTTTTTAAGCTTTTTTTTTTGTTTTTAAATTCAAGGAAAACTCGAAAAAAAATCTGAACGGGATTTCAGATTTTTTTTTGGCAAAGCTGCATTATTTGAGCGTTGTTTAAGATATGTCTTATGAATACCTGTGGAGAGACGGCGATATAATATTTTTTTGTGTCTAGGCATGTTTTTGTCGACTTTTTTGACTTCCTTGTAGAGTGGCATAACCTTTTGTATGAAAATTTTTTGTGTTTTTTGAGATATCCTAACCAATTCTACAGGAAATCAATTTGATGTTGTTTTACGCATTATGACTAAATTTGGTTGAAATCGGTCAACTATATCATATAGCTGCCATGGGAACGATCGGTTGAAAATCCACCTTTAGTATGGAAAACTTTTTTATTTTCTAAGATATTTTAATCGAACTCACAAATTGTACTCCATGTTGTCCTTTACATCTTTATTAATTTTGGTTCGAATCTGCCTACTATATCATACAGCTGTCATAGGAGCGATCGGTCTAAAAACAAGTTTTAGTATGAAAAACTTTTGTGTTTTTTGAGATATCTTGACTAAACTGATATAATATGCATATAATTGGTCTTATGTATCCTGACCAAAGTTGGTTCAAATCGGTCAACTATATCATATAGCTGTCACAGGACCGATCGGTAGAAAATCATGTTTTAGTATGAAAACTTTTTTGTTTTTGGAGAAATCTCAATAAAACTCATAAATTGGGTATCTTTAATTGCCCCTCATATTCTTATAAAATTTGGTTGAAATCGGACCACTATATCATATAGCTGCCATAGGAACAATCGATACGAACGGTCGATAAGCAACCTTTAGTATGAAAAACTTTTTTGTTTTTTAAGTTATCTGTACGAAAGTTACAAGTTATAAGCCTTCTATTGCCTTATACAACCTGTCCAAATTTGGTTGGAATCGGATCACTATAACATATAGCTGCCATGGGACCGTTCTGTCGAAAATCAACCGTTTGGTCAAAATTCTTTCATTGCTTATATGCTAATAACTTAGTCGTTCTTCCATAGATTTTAACGGTAAACCTACCAAACGATGGGTAATTAATATAGCTTTATATATAAAAACATATTTAATAGTTCAGATGACCATCTTAAATGTAGTTTAGTTAAAATATCTCAAATAACAAAAAAGTTTTTAATTTTAACACTTTAGTTTCCGCCGATTGTTCCTATGGCAGCTATATGATATAGTTGACCGGTTTCAACCAAATTTAATCATAATGCGTAAAACAACATCAAATTGATTTCCTGTAAAATTGGTTAGGATATCTCAAAAAACACAAAAAATTTTCATACAAAAGGTTATGCCACTCTACAAGGAAGTCAAAAAAGTCGACAAAAACATGCCTAGACACAAAAAAATATTATTTCGTCGTCTCTCCACAGGTTTTCATAAGACATATCTTAAACGACGCTCAAATAATGCAGCTTTGCCAAAAAAAATCTGAAATACCGTTCAGATTTTTTTTTCGAGTTTTCCTTGAATTTAAAAACAAAAAAAAGCTAAAAAAAAAAAGCTTAAAAAAAAAAGCTTAAAAAAAACAACATTTTCTTAATTCAAAAATTAATAGCTCTTAAACTACTAACTTTAATCTTAGACTGTGTATAGATAAATTATAGGTATATTCATTAGCTTTCAGGAAAAGTAAAGCTTTTGAATATCGGTTTTGGCATTCGGGTGTAATGATGACAAAAGTGGGCATACCTCTAAAAAAAAAACATTAAAAAAACAGCCAAATTTCAAAAAATTCTAAAAAAAAAATTCTGCCATAGAAAAAAAAAAAAAATGTTTTTCGGTGTTTGGGGCCCCAAAAAAGTCGGTTTGGTCCAATTCAGAATTGGGCTGTTGCCTAGTGTAATTTGACCCGAATTTCCCATAAATTTCAATGAAATTTTCTACGAATTTCCTATCGTATTTCCCTTCTCCGATTTATTGCTGCATATGTTTAGGCAAAACAGTAATGGAAAAGTTTCAGAGCAAATGAACTTATTGCAGACATAGAATTTACATTGTTTACAATTTAAAAACAAGTGGGAAAGGCTATAGTCGAGATCCCGACCATAGGATACCCGTTACTTATATCTATACATTATCGATTTAATCCTAATGTCATATTTGCGATGCCAGAACTAGTTGAGAATCTTAAGCATTCTAATAAGGTTTGACAATACAAAAACTATTGCATACTCTAGGGGGCACCTGTTGCTTCAACAACTTAGGCACCCAATAACTGCTGATCTACTTGTCCGATCTTGTTGCGATTCAGTGGGATAATAGATAATAATAACAGATATCGGTTATTACCAAAAATACGTATTATATGAAAAATTGTGGGTGAGGTGGTTTTTCGCGATTTGCGGGGCGGAGGGTGGCGTGGCTTAAATTTGAAACAAACTTGATCTGCGTGAGGTATATTTAAATCTGTGTGCCAAATTTGGTTACTCTATCTCTTATAGTCTCTGAGATCCTTGTGTTTATACAGACGGACGACCGGTTTTTCGCGAATTAAGGGCGTGGAAGGAGGCGGGTCAAAAATTTAAAACAAACTTGACCTGCTCCAACGCTTTTGTGATCTGCGTGTGAAAGTTTGGTTACTCTATCTCTTATGGTCTCTGAGATCTAGGCGCTCACACAGACGGACAGACGGACGGACGGACAGACACACATGGCTATATCGACTTGGCTGTAGATGCTGATCAAGAATATATATACTTTATGTGGTCGGAGATGCCTCCTTTTACCTGTTACGCACATTCCAACGAACACAATATACCCTTATACTTATTTTTTATAAGTAACGGGTATAACTATTCCCTCCAGTATAACAATAATTTAGAAGTATTAGCACTGATTTTTAAGGCAAACAATAATGTTGCCTAATTTTGGGGCTGGGAAATTTTTTTTACGGAGTTTTCAGCTCTGATTAAATATTTGATTACAAAACTGATATGTTTTGTTTCCATTTAATTTTGTTCAAATTAACCTTTTAAAAAGTGTAGAATTGTTTCATTGTATATAGTGGAAGCACTCAAAATATTGATTAAATTACTAAATTACCTATTTATTTTTACAAATACTTTCCAAAATTAAAAAAGGTTTAGTGAATCCGACTTATTTTTTTAGGTTAAAAAATGGGTGTGGTGACTATGAATTAATTTAAAAATCAAACCATGTCAAAATCAGCAATTTATATCAAACGAATCAAAACTCACTAGCTCAATGTCAAGTGATTTTAATTCGTAAAATCTGACCGAAAGTGAAAGCCCGAACAGGTAAGGGAAATTCATTTCCGCCAAGTCTAGCCGAAAACAGGAACAGGCCTAATATTATTTAGCTTTTAAAAAAAGGTAAAGATTATGAAAATCGGTTTTGACATTCACAAGTAATGATGACAAAGGTGGGCGCACCTCTAAAATTAGTAAGAAAAAAGTCAGAATTTCGAAAAAAAAAACTAAAAAAAACAAACTCAGCCATAGAAAAAATTTGTTTTTCGTCATTGGTGGCCCCTAATCTATCCAAAAAAAGTGGGTTGCGTTCATCTAATTTTTGGCTAGAGTAATCGAATCGATAATAAAAGTTATGAACAGTGTAGGAAGGAAATTAAATAAAAATTATATTATTGTTATTAATGAATTAAAATGCACTTAAGGTTATTGAAAAAGTTGCTGCTGTAACTGTACATCGCCAACAAAGAAAGATTTCGATCAACATTTAGGTTTTACGATAAAAATCAACTGATGGTAGTGAAAAAGTCGCACAAAGTAGCAGTCTCTTTTTATGTAAAATGATCAGGTAAATTGCTACACAAAGTTTGGTATCATGACACGGAACAAATTTAAGTTTAATATAATATTTTATTTTAAATATAATTAATATTTATGTGCTCAGCACATAAAAATTACTTTTTGCGCAGTGCCGAACGACAATTATTTTGTGGCTTTACTTTTGCTTTTTATTTGTTATAAATTTGCTTAAATTTGTTCGTCACAAAATTGGATATCAGAAACTTAGGGACTAGAATATGCTTTCGGCACTAGACTTTCACCTCGTGTAGAGGTTTTTTTTTGTACAAAGTACAACGGTACGCATGAAAGCCTATAAAAATACATTTCCAACGATATATAGGAAATATCTGTAGCTTTTACGGTTTGGAAACTGCAAGGGTTTTAATTTTGGCGGGAAATAGCGCTTCCCCGCTAAACTAGCGGGAAATTCAATAAATCGTAGAACAAGCATTTCTAGATTTTCGAAAAGAAATGAGTCCCCTTCATTACATTTTCGATTTTTTTGCGCGTTGATACAAACAAACAAACTGACTTTTCACTTCATTTTGAGAAGTCAACTAAAAATTTCAAATTAAATTATCTTTTTAACTAGATGTCCGATTTGGGTCATCAAGGAATCAATCGACGCGTATTTTTGATAAGAAAACAAATTTACCAAAAGGCCCCAACAGCCCCATTAGCTGCGACCGTTTAAATTTTGACCCTCCCCTTTTCTCATGAACCAGGTAGGCTAGAAAAGTTTTAGTACGCCATTTTATAAGTTAGGACTAAACCTTTCGATCGGTATATAGCTCGATCTGATCGGACAGTCGCCTTTCGCTCCCTTCGTGCTGCTTTGGGCACTAGGGCGGACTGCCGTCCGCAGTGATTAATAACTTTGGTTAGGTATTACTCCCGTTCTTCTTTTCCGACTTTGCTGCGGTTACGTAAGATTATAGATAATGGTAATACCCAACGTTAGTTGCCATAAAAGCTGTATTATCTTAAAAACTGTGGGTGTGGTGGTTGTTCGCCATTTGCGGGGGCGGAGGGAAGCGTGGCTTAAATTTGAAACAAACTTGATCTGCGTGGGGTATTTAGAAATCTGTGTGCCAAAATTATTTACCCTATCTCCTATAATCCATGAGATCCCTTTGTTCATACAGAAGAGCGAACAGTTTTTCGTGTTTCACGGGGGCGGAGGAGAGCGTGGCTTAAAATTGAAACAAATTTGATCTGCTTGAGGTATATAGAAGTCTGTGAGTGAAAGTTTGGTATCTGTATCTCTTATAGTCTCTGAGATCCTTTTGTTTATATGGACGGACGGACGGACGGACGGACGAACAGACACACATGGCTATATCGACTCGGCTATTGATGCTTATCAAGAATATATCTACTTTATAGGGTCGAAGATGCCTTCTTCTCCCTGTTAATGTTCTGAACTGGGGATCCCACTCTGCTTAATATATGGAATTTGGGTTGCTGAATCCGAATCTGAAGTCCATTTTAACTTCAAATTACCAATATGGCGGACACTTTTTTGATAAATTCATCGAAACTCGTCAGCATATTGGTCACTTTTATTGGTGTGGCTGTGTTAATAGACCAAATGTAAAACTTAGTTTCAGTTTCATAAAAATGCATAATATAATTGAAAATGAATTTGTTTATTAAATAAGACATACTCTTACCTTACGTTAGTAAAATTGTTAGCTTTGGAAATGACATTGACATTGACAGCGAAATGCCAGCTGTTTTCTATTTTTCAAAATGTCTAGAAATTTTTAGTTTTTAATTTTAATTTCCCAGTTTTTTAAGGTTTAATAATAATAATCATATAATTTCACATTAGAAACTGAATGATTTTGTTATAAATTGCATGGACCTTCCAATGGTCAATGGTTAAATCGATTCGTGGAGAATAAAAGCTTATCAATGCGTTGTTTATTAACACATAGTATTTTTTATTGTGGGCAAAGCTTGAAAGTAAAACTGCTATCGCTCTACCCATGCTAAGTCTCTCACTCCACTGGCAGGCGTGATTGACAGCTGTGTTTTAGTTGATATCAGCACACACACATATAACAAACAAACAACAAAATAACAATAAATAAATATAGCAATTGGCGTAAAGAACTATGTCGAGGATCGGCAACAAAGTCATCGGCTTAAAAACGGCTGATTAAGACGCATTGCTCACGCAAATTTTCATGTGGGTTAATCCAACGCTGCGAAAGTCACAATTCTTTCACAAATTTACCAGTACATTTTTAATCAGTTCGCGATTTGATTGAGATTTATTTGATTAAAATATTGGTAATCGAGAGATCTATCAAGTGGCAGAGAAAAATATATCATAGCTGGGTCACGTTAATTATTTATTTTCAAAGATCCGTTGTATACGGAGGAGATTAAAAATATAAAAGCCACATAATATAATGATAAAATAAAATTCTACCAAATAGAAAAGTCGCTAAACATCGAATAATAACCATTTTTAATGGTAATAATTTGTTATTTTAAAATATTTGAAAAACCTTTAATGTCCTTGCCGATAAGCTCATAGGCCCGATGTCTCCATCTATCTGTTGCATAAATTGTCACAAAGGTATAACACCCTCGTACTCCATGAACAAAGCTAATATAAGTAGAGTTCAAGGCTACGTACAGAGGGCAACACAATGATAAAATATTACTAAGTATTCGACAAGTATTGTACTGGGACAAGAAACCAGTCGAAGGCCGAAAATCATATAAATCATTAATAAAAGAATACAAAACAAATCACGTCATTAAATATTGATTGAAAGTTGTTTAAAATTTGTTGTTGTTTAAAATTTCTGTAGCAAAGACAGCAACGGCATTGCTTAATAGATTCTCTATGCATTCCCCATTTCCTATACCCTCTTTTAAGTTTGCCCATTCAATACAGAAGCTTTAACTGAAAGCAATGAATAAAAATTGTGCAAATTCAAAATCAACAAGCGGGAAAGGCTATAGTCGAGATCCCGACAATAGGATTCCCGTTACTTAATTAAATATATTTAAAAGTACTTAAAAAAAAATACCTGTTTTGCTCTGAAAACTTTAATTCGCCATATCTACCGTTCTACATGTCCGATCTAGATGCGATTCAGTGGGATTATTGATTGTAATTGATAGTAATAATAGATATCGTTAATCATCACAAAAAATCTATGATCTTAAAAACTGTGGGCGTGCCTTAAATTTGAAACAAACTTGATCGGCGTGGGGTATATAGAAATCTTTTAGTAAAAATTTGGTATCTCTATCCCTTATGGTCTCTGAGATCCTTTTGTTCATACAGACGGACAGACACACATGGCTATTAGGAACAATTCTGAATCATCAGATAAATTATAAAATATTTATTTGATTATTTAATTACATCAAAGTTACAACACCTCGATTCTAACCAAAAACAATTGTTGGATTTGCTCAACCTGTTCTAATTTCCGAAAAGTATTTGTGAAAATAAATTGGTATTTTAGTAGGGCTACTGGCATGTGTAGAAATGAGTTAATTTTTCGGAATATATTTTGAACCAGATTTGGAGTGCTTTCACTATAGCTTAATACAAAATGAAACAACTCTGGCCTTTTTTTAATAATTAATAAAAAAAAAAAACAAACAAAAAATGCTTCAAACCCATTTTTTAATTTTTCTAAAGAGAATGGTTCTTTAATTGTAATCATTGCAAAGTCGATCTCTACAATAAGTTGATATGCTCTAATACTTTTCATCTGCCGAAAAATTTGCAGCACTAAATTGGAGAAGGGAAATACTATGGGAAGTTCGTAGAAAATTTCAGGGAAATTAATGGGAAATTCGCGTCAAATTATCGATTTGAAATTCGTAAAATATAAGTGAAAACCGGAACAGGGCTGAATAATATATACTTTTCCTAATTATTGTAGACTTTTAAAAATGTTGGTACTGGGAATGCCTTGCCTTTTGGAATTAATATTTCGTGTTTTTCTTTTGTTTCTTAATTTCGATATCTAAAAATTTCACTTTGTCTTTGCTCTTATTACAAAAATATTTGAAACTTGCATGAAGTACGTTTATGTAAAACTGTCATAAAAATTAGATAAACATATTTTTAGCCAATACATAAAAAAAAAATAGCGAACAAAATAGGAGAAAAGATAGCAATGAATTAAGCGGAGTCTGCAGACGCACAAGCGTGCTCAATATTTACTCAATATTTGCTCAATGTTACTTTATGTTATGTATAAAGCCGGCAGCTGTTGAGCTTCACCAAACATTTTTTTGATGCATTCAATAATTAAACAAATCAAATGAGATACATTACACAATTCAAGAAAAAAATGGATCATTTGCAAAACCAATACAATCAAAATCGCATCCCAATTTCGAGCAAAACTATTGACACATAGTTGTTGTGGTTTTGTTTTTTTTTTTTTTCTACGGTCTGAAACTGTCCAATTCCAATAATAAAATAAATTTTTTCTAAGAACTGAATACCGAAACGTTTGTACTGGTACGGATTTGGTGAACTTTTTCAAAAATGTGGTTTTATGTATTTATTACTTATATAAAGTGGTACTCTCTTTAAAAAAAAAAACTACAAATGGTACCCCTTATTCCAAATCTACTTTATTTTCTAAGAGGTTTTCACCAAGAAGTTCTAAAATCAATTCCTAGTCCCCGCTTTTTGAGTTAAGAAACGTATTTATTGATAATTTTAACATGAATTATTACCATATCCTGAGTAATCAAAATTCGTGTTAGGACCAGGACTTTCAATTACAAAGACAAACTGTCCTTAAAACATAATTTTCGTCCTTGCAAGATTAAAAACGCAAAATATTTATACGTACTAACGTGTACCTGAGTATATTTTTGGGTTTCAACGTTTTACCGTACCGGTAACAATACCGAAACTAAAGGTACAAAACCAAAGCGTACCTTTTACAAAAATATTTTTTTCGGGATCGACTGGAACCGAAACTGGTTTTTATTTCGATTTGATTCCATGATTAATATAATTAATTTTTACATTTTCTATAAGCTAGAATGTGGTAGAATATTTTCGATGTTCCTTTCCGCAATAGTTTACTAGAACGCATCGAATACTATGTTGAGCAAGGCTTCAAACCAAACTTTGCTGAACTTTTGCCGGACTATTAACCCGACCCTAAACCGAACCACCCAAAGCAATAAAATTATTTTTTTTGGATTTAATTGAACCATGGGTCAAAATAAAACTTTGGGGTCAGGCGGTATATACCGGTTTGCGAACCGAACCTGAGTTCCGGTCTATGAGTCAAACCACATTACCGAACCTTTTTTAATATGTTGTACTGCATCTGCAAAAACATGTTGGCGGGAAATATGAAAAAAAAGCTTTCCTATATTAAACAGTATGCTTGTTGGTAGAAGTATGCAGGCCCGCAGCATTTGAAGAGCTGCTAAATTTATGTAAATTGTCAGTTAATGAGCTTAAATGGCCACTGTCTGGTCGAGCTGTGGGTTGTGTCAAATTGGCTAGAACAAAAGGGCTGTCGCTCCCGCCTCCCTAAATTAAATAGAACAAAATAAATAAATTAAAATCAAACGAAAATAATGCGAGTAGTTGGGAATTGTGCTTGCCCGCATTGAGCTCTGTCTGCAGGGGTGGTGAGAGTGGGTGGGCAACAGTTTGGATGCAGAGAGCCAAACTCCGATGCCCCTGACGAACTTCACAACCCATGCCCATGAATGAAACTAAGAGCCACCATTCTTAGCGCAGGCTTAAAGTTAAAGCGAGAAAAACAATAAGTGAGGGGCAGAGATGATAATTGGTCAAAGATAGAATTAAGCAGCAGTAACACTTACAATTATAGCTACTGCGGCAATTGTACAGTTAACCACTGACCTTTAAATGCCACCCCCAAAAAAGAAAACACTTCCTAAGAACTGAGCTGTACTTCGCTTTCCAATTGACATCTGACCGACAGCAAAGTACATAAATTATGATAGTCGATTAAAAATCAACTTTCTAACTTAAATTATGTCTATACTCGTAAAGCTGTGGAACAAAATTTATTTCAGTCTTTAAAATTCACAGATTAATTAATTTTTCAGTGATAATATCATTAAAACACATTATAATGTGTAATATTATTAATTATAAGCCGAAAAAGGAAAATGGAACAACATATGTGACACAGAAGAGAAAGGTTTTCTTTGGCACTTCGAAGATTAGATACCCTTGTTTAACTTAAATCAGACTAATATTTACATCAAATAGCTGTCATAGGAACGATCAGTCCAACGTTGAACACGGGGTGTAGGAATACATCGGTGAATCGATTATCTACACGTAAATAAAGTCGATTCCAAAAAATTGAGTTATAACAAAGCATAACAAATGCAGTGCGATGGTGTGTGACGTGTGTGTTAGATTGGGGAATGGGGCAGGGTGGGAAGGCATAAGATGTGCCATGTAAATTAAAATGTGTAAAAACAAGACATTAAATTAATCAATGCAATTTCGGCGACTGCAATAGAGACTCAGGCAAAAACAATAAAAACACAAACAACATTAGCTTCGACCACAAAACAAATATAAGCACTACACAGAGCGAAATATACAAGTATTTAAATTATTTTACTAAAAATGGAGCGTTACATCACAAAACAACGTGTCTTCATTATTGAACAATATTTCGAAAATATTGTACATTTGATTATAACCCTATCCTATGTACTTTATGATTCAATAAAACAATTATAATCAAAACACTAAAAAATGTGTTTTCTATTCAATTAAAATTTTGCGTTATTTTTGGGACACCCTTTGTTATGGGAATGATGCGACACCTCACGCGACCTAATAAAATGATCAACATCATCCTAACTTGTTCTGTGAGTATTCTCTGTAAAATACAGTGTTAAGCCTAAGGCCACAACTTATACTATGAATTTTCATTATAACCCTTTACTGCATGCCCATAGAACCATTAAGGAAAAAAACATTTTTTTATAAATTAAGGAATATTAGAGCAAAAAAATTTTTTTTGGGTAAGTATTTTTGGTGAAAAAAGGATTTGGGCTTTTTTAGTTTTTGTTTAAATTAATACATATTAGGCTTAATTATAGTCAAATTATAAGTTTTTATAATAGATTACTCTATTTTCTTTTAGACAAAAATTACTCTTCAACAAAAAAAATTGTTTATTGTTGTGAAAACTTCGTTCGAAAATGTATTGTTCATCAAATTCATTTTCGTTCACGAGAGCTAAATTAGAATTATTTTTACATTTTTTTCCAATAGAAAATAGTGCAAATATATTTGCCAATAATAATCCATTTCGCTTAGATATCATTTTAACTAAAATAAATTTCGTTAAAAATAAAAAGCCATATATGGTACAATATGCGGTAGAGGGTTAAGTAAATCTATACTTTTTCTTATATCCTACACAGAGGGAAATAATCAAGTATCTCATTTTAAAAGGCCACTTTTCGAACTTGATTTCTCACTAAGAATGAAGACTCGATTTTAATTCAAGTACGATTTTTTATGAACGAAATTTATGTTTTCTAGTATTTTTAAACTTAAATAACTTAAAAACATATTAGATTTAAGTACAGTTAAAACATGATCCAAGATCATAAAATTCTGAAACTGAGTACAAAAACAAATTCAAATATGAACATGGTACTTGATTTAGGTATATTGCAGACTTATATCAAAATCGTGTGCACTTGATTTATACAAGTAAATGAAGTTTTCTTAAAATAGATATATTACCTCACGGTAGTCGATTGTTGTGGGTGTTGAAAGCTCTCAGTTAGTGTGAAAGCAAGTGAAGACTTATTACAGTAATTATTCTATTATTCTCTTAAGTTCTGAATGTCCGTCGAACTAATCCACATTGATGGAAAAGAAGAACCAGTAGTGAATACTAAGCAAGGGAACGCAAATCATTTCAAGATTTGACGAACTTCATCTGTGGGTCGAGTCTACGTCCCGATCTTATATTAAGAATTTTCGTCTTATTTATGGTAATTTAGCAGTGTTACTTGATTCAAAATTATTTGTTCCTATAAATATCAAGAATGTTAGAGCTTGGTTAAACAATTATTATACTTATGTATTTAAATAACGAAAATACTTTCTTCGAGTTCATTCGAACTTAATTTTAGAACGCCTTTTTTATCTCTCTGTATAATAATTGTTGGTATTTGGTAAGAGAATTTGTATGCTTATTTTCAATAATATACTTATACCAAGCAAAGATTTTAAGAATCACGAAAATATTAGTTTGAGGTTATTTCAACTTAATTTAAGTACGTATTTTTCTCACTACGGACGTACCCTACGGGATGAGGGAGTAGTCTCCTATGCAACGTTCCAACATATGTTTTTTTACCATGCAGTTATCTGTCGCACTGTTTCTGTCTCTGTCTCTTTCGCTTTCACTCACGCTCTTTCTTCGACATGTGTGTGCGAGTGTGTGTGGCCCAAGACTTTCGTTTTTTTATTTTATGTTGTTGTTATTTTAGTTAAAATCATTAAATCTTTTGCGTGATATGTTGTGTGCAGTATGTGTGTGTGTTGTATTTTTTGACTATTGAGTGGTGGTTGCATGTTTTTGTGTGTGTTGTTGATATTGTTATTTGTTGCAGGCAGTGCAGTTGGAAAATAGGAACATACTTATTATAATATACGTTGTCAGTAAGTTAGTTTGCGAATTGCTTTCACTATGTGTGTCGGTACCCTAGTTCCCCTTTATAATAGCCCAACAAAAGTATTGTCGACTATATCTATACAAAAAACAAGTGGGAAAGGCTATAGTAGAGATCCCGACCGATACCAGGAGCGGAAGGGGGCGTGTTAAAAATTTAAAAGAAACTTCGCCTGCTCCAACGTCTTTGGAGTCTGTGTGTGCAAGTGTGGTATCTTTATCTCTTATAGTCTCTGAGATCTAAGAGCTCACACGAACGTACAGACGCACATAGCTATATCGCTTAGGCTGTTGACTATAATCAATAATATATATACTTAATGGGGTCGGAGATGCCTTCTTCCATACATTCCAACGAACAAAATATACACTATTACTTATTTTTTAAGTTACGAGTATGAAAATGAAAAACAATATTAATTCTAAATTTCTGTGATAAAAATTTAAAAATACATATAAATAAATTAATATTTAAAGTAAAAATTACCAAATAATCTATACTTTACAAACTTTCATTTAAAACAAGGGGGCTCCGCCCCCTGCTCGCTTCGCTCGCCTACCCCCGGCTCGCTTCGCTCGCGGTGAGGTGCGGCTACAGTCGTGCACGCTCGACAGTAAGATACCCTGAGCCCAGGTACTCTTTTATAAATGTTGATTTTCGACCAATAATTCCTATGGCAGCTATTTGATATATGGAACCGATTTGAACCAAATCTGGTCAGAATGTACAAAACAAACATAAATGCATATTCTATCAGTTTGGTTAAGATATGTCAAAAAACAAAAAACTTTTTCATACTAAAACTTGATTTTCGGCAGAGCGTCTGTATGACAGCTATATGATAGAGTGGGCCTATTTAGACCAAACTTGGTCAGGATGTATAATACCAGCCCAGATACATATTCTATCAGTTTGGTTACGAAATCTCTAAAAACAAAAAACTTTTTCATACTAAAACTTGATTTTCGCAGAGCGTCTGTATGACAGCTATATGATATAGTGGGCCGATTTGGACCAAATTTGGTCAGGATGTATAATACCACTCCAAATATATATCGTGTGAGATTGGTTGAGATATCTCAAAAATTAAAGAAGCTTTTCATACAAAAACTTCATTATCGATGTATCGTTCCTATGGCAGCTATATGATATAGTTGTCCGATCCAAAAATAAAAACAAATTTGATCTGCGTACGGTATCCAGGAACCTACATACCAAGTTTGAAGTCTCTAGCTCTTATGGTTTCTGAGATCGACGCGTTCAAACAGACGGACAGACAGACGGAGAGACAGACGGACAGACAGACGGACATGGCTGAATCGACTCGACTGTTGATCCTGATCAAGAATATATATACTTTTGGGGGTCTGCCACGCCCCCTTCTGCCTGTTACATACATTCTGCCAAATGCATTATACCCTTTTTTGCCCATTTTCAATGGGCTCAGGGTATAAAAATATACATGATCGTTAAGGCCTTTGGCTTAGTGGTGTATCTTAAAACTTGCTTTTACTTTAAGTTGAATTTATTGAACCTTTTTAAATCATTAACAAGCTTTATTATTAAAATTCAAGTGTATTCCTTGCATTTTGCTTACCTTTTTTTCTAGAAGCGATATTTCGTCAATAAATCTTACTAATACATAATCTTAATTTAAAAACAAGTGGGAAAGGCTATAGTCGAGATCCCGACCATAGGATACCCGTTACTTATTTCAATACATTAGCGATTCAATCATAATGTCATATTTGCGTTGCCAGAACTACTTGAGAATTTGAAGCATTCTAATAAGGTTTAACAATACAAAAACTATTGCATACTCTAGGGGGAACCTGTTGATTTAACAACTTAGACACGCAATAACTGCTGTTCTACTTGTCCGATCTTGTTGCGATTCAGTGGGATAATAGATAATAATAACAGATATCGGTTATTACCAAAAAATACGTATTATATGAAAAATTGTGGGTGAGGTGGTTTTTCGCGATATGCGGGGGCGGAGGGGGTCGTGGCTTAAATTTGAAACAAACTTGATCTGCGTGAGGTATATGGAAATCAGTGTGACAAATTTGGTTATTCGATCTCTTATAGTCTCTGAGATCCGTGTGTTTATACAGAAGGACGACCGGTTTTTCGCGAATTACGGGCGTGGAAGGAGGCGGGTCCAAAATTTGAAACAAACTTGACCTGCTCCAACGCATTTGTGATCTACGTGTGAAAGTTTGGTTACTCTATCTCTTATGGTCTCTGAGATCTAGGCGCTCACACGGACAGACAGACGGACAGACGGACAGACACACATGGCTATATCGACTCGGCTGTTGATGCTGATCAAGAATATATATACTTTATGTGGTCGGAGATGCCTCCTTCTGCCTGTTACGCACATTCCAACGAACACAATATACCCTTATACTTATTTTTTATAAGTAACGGGTATAACAAGTGGGAAAGGCTATATTCGAGATCCCGACTATAGGATACCCGTTACTTATTTCACTACATATAAAAGTACTTAAAAGAAAATTTTCTAACAATACAAAATCTATTGCATACTCTAGGGGGCATGTATTGCCATGATTGCTTAAAGAATCATTTTCAGACAATAACTGCTGTTCTACTTGTCCGATCGTGTTGCGATTCAGTGGGATAATAAATAATAATAATAGATATCAGTAACTACAAAAAAAAACTATATTATCTTAAAAACTTTGGGTGTGGTAGCTTTTCGCGATTTGTGGGGGCGGAGGGGGGCGTGGCCAAAATTTGAAACAAACTTGATCTGCGCTGGGTATATAGAAATCTGTGTGCCAAATTTGGTTACTCTATCTCTTATAGTCTCTGAGATTTCTTTGTTTAGACGGTTTTTCGCAATTTGCGGGGGCGGAGGTGGGCGTGGCTTAAATTTGAAACAAACTTGATCTGCGTGGGGTATATAGAAGTCTTTTAGTGAAAGTTTGGTATCTCTATCTCTTATGGTCTCTGAGATCTAGGCGCTCACACGGACGGACAGACGGACAGACGGACAGACACACATGGCTATATCGACTCGGCTATTGATGCTGATCAAGAATATATATACTTTATGTGGTCGGAGAAGCCTCCTTCTGCCTGTTACATACATTCCAACGAACACAATATACCCTTATACTTATTTTTTATAAGTAACGGGTATAAAAAAGAAAGGTTTAAAATATAGAAAAACTGAATATATTCAAAGTTGTGTCGGTATGTTCATTCTAATGAATTAACTTTGTGTAAATTGTTTAATTAAAAATATTTCTGTAAGTTTATGATCAGTTTTTAGATTTTGACTGCGGTTTATCTATCGGCGGAAATGCCCATAAGTTTATTGTACATGTTAGTATTTAGTGTTTAAGTGTTCAATTCGATTATTATACCCGTTACTTATAAAAAATAAGTATAAGGGTATATTGTGTTCGTTGGAATGTGCGTAACAGGTAGAAGGAGGCATCTCCGACCCTATAAAGTATATATATTCTTGATCAGCATCAATAGCCGAGTCGATATAGCCATGTCCGTCTGTCCGTCTGTATGAACAAAAGGATCTCAGAGACCATAAGAGATAGAGATACCAAACTTTCACTAAAAGACTTCTATATACCCCACGCAGATCAAGTTTGTTTCAAATTTAAGCCACGCCCCCCTCCGCCCCCGCAAATAGCGAAAAACAGTCTGAACAAAGAAATCTCAGAAACTAAAAGAGATAGAGTAACCAAATTTGGCACACAGATTTATATATACCTCACGCAGATCAAGTTTGTTTCAAATTTAATCCACGCCCCCATCCGCCCCCGCAAATCGCGAAAAACCACCACACCCACAGTTTTTAAGATAATACGTTTTTTGTGATTATTACCGTTATCTATTAGCATTATCTATTATCCCACTAAATCGCATCAAGATCGGACATGTAGAACGACAGTTATGGCGAATTAAAGTTTTCAGAGAAAAACAAGTATTTTCTTTAAAGTACTTTTCAATATATTAAAGTAAGTAACGGGTATCATATAGTCGGGATCTCGACTATAGCCTTTCCCGCTTGTTTCTTATTATTTTTAGTCGATGTGTTGTCAAGTGTCGACAGAAGTCGAAACTTTCCAAAACAAAAATTGAATATGGTATCTATTTATGTGCATCTATGTATGTACGATATATGTACAATATACATACATATATATATTACTAGCTTCCTCTGGTTGCTATTGTTGTAGTTGCCGCTCAATTTCCATTTTGAAAACAACTCAATTTGCTGTCAACGTCAGTCATTGATTTGAATTAATGTTTTGTTCTTCTGTGTCTCCTTACTTCCTGTGTCCCAGTCGGGACAGACACCCTGCCTTTTGCTGGTAAACAAGAATCACAATAACAAAAAGATTTATATAGAGTTTCGATTGAATATTTAACACAAACACATGCTCAATCTGCACATGGTAGTACATACATGTATGCATGTACAATGTGCATATGTGTAGGGCCTTCTTTATGCAACAACATGTGAGGCAACAAATGTATAACATGTGTTGCAAACGTGGAGACATGTTAAAAGTTACTTGATATAGGTATGTTCTAAAAAATTTAAATCAAGTAAACAAATTATTAAAGTTGACTAAAGTTGGTTTTTCGACTTGAGTACATACGTATTCATATGTCTAATTTCAAATTTGTAGATATGAAGCAAAAATATTTTTTCTGGGCGAATTATATGAAAAATCTACACCTTATGCTGGGTATATACAGTTGGGAATAAAAAACAAGGGGGCTCCGCCCCCTGCTCGCTTCGCTCGCCTACCCCCGGCTCGCTTCGCTCGCGGTGAGGTGCGGCTACAGTCGAGCACACTCGACAGTAGGATACCCTGAGCCCAGGTACTCTTTTAAAAATGTTGATTTTCGACCAATTATTCCTATGGCAGCTATATGATATATGAGACCGATTTGAACCAAATCTGGTCAGAATGTACAAAACCAACATAAATGCATATTCTATCAGTTTGGTTAAGGTATCTCAAAAAACAAAAAACTTGTTCATACTAAAACTTGATTTTCGGCAGAGCGTCTGTATGACAGCTATATGATATAGTGGGCCGATTTGCACCAAACTTGGTCAGGATGTATAATACCAGCCCAGATACATATTCCATTAGTTTGGTTACGATATCTCAAAAAACAAAAAACTTTTTTGTACTAAAACTTGATTTTCGGCAGAACGTCTCTATGACAGCTATATGATATAGTGGGCCGATTTGAACCAAATTTGGTCAGGATGTATAATACCACCCCAAATATACATCGTGTGAGATTGGTTGAGATATCTTAAAAATTAAAGAAGCTTTTCATACAAAAACTTAATTTTCGATGTATCGTTCCTATGGCAGCTATATGATATAGTTGTCCGATCTAAAAATAAAAACAAACTTGAACTGCGTACGGTATCCAGGAACCTACATACCAAGTTTGAAGTCTCTAGCTCTTATGGTTTCTGAGATCGACGCGTTCAAACAGACGGACAGACGGACATGGCTGAATCGACTCGACTGTTGATCCTGATCAAGAATATATATACTTTTGGGGGTCTGCCACGCCCCCTTCTGCCTGTTACATACATTCTGCCAAATGCATTATACCCTTTTTTGCCCATTTTTAATGGGCTCAGGGTATAATAAAGGCTTGAAAATTGACGAAATAAATAATAGCACCACTTCACTTTCTTCGAAAAAATCACTTTTTGTAAAAAAAAATTAAAACAAATATTTGAATAAAGTTATTTTATAAAAATTGCTTGTAACATCCGTAACGAAAAAAATATTTTTCAATTTAACCTATCATTTATATTTTATGGAATACTTTTCCGAATAATAAATACTTTCATTTAACGGTTCACAAAAACAATTTTCATCAAAATTTGGATAGATTGTACTCTTTGTTTGCAATATTTGCAGATATATAAATAAGGCAAATTGAAATTTGGAAGCGGTATTTGAACCGTTGCCTGAGATTGACACCAGACCTGTTTTTTCATTGTGTTTGCCAAGTTTTAAGCTGGGGCGCAATAAAATCTAACTATTATATCATGTTATCTCTAAGCTATAGATGTACTGAGCTAAACAATTCAAAAAGTGATCGTGACAGTCAAATAACTTAAGTTGCAAGGTCTTCATTCTTTAATTCTTGTTTACTATTCGATTTTAATCTCAAAACAAAGTCTGGATTATAATAGTAATACATATGTATATACATACATACTTTTAATCTGAGAAAAAACAAATATTCACATATAATAAGTATATACAAATAGTTTGACTTATACTTTAGCAAATATGCGAGTATTTTGTTACGATATTAAGCAATCTTATTAGATCTCTCTAGTAAGTTACACTTGAACATGCGATTTCCAAAGACTTAACCCTCTGAGACTCCAATTCCAACGCAAACTGTATGATGGTCAAAATTATAGTAGAATTGGGGAACGAAACCGATGAGCAGCGTTACTAAAAGTGCTCAAATGCTGGGGTATTGTAAAAAGAGTACTTTGTTTGTACATATAAACACATACTTCTGACTATGGAAATTGGTGTTGGTTTTCTTTCGAGTCTGGTTCAGGTTTGGATGCGTTTGGTTGAATGTACATAGGTGCTAGAGGCCAAAATTGAAAGCAGCACAAAATAAAAGTAATAACTTGACACGATTTGAAATTGGCTTGAAGGTTTGGTTTGGGCCAGGGGTTAAGCCTGGGCCAATATCTGGATCTGGACGACGGTCTGGGTCTCCCTTCGTGATGATGCTGTTTCAGTTTTTGAGTTCCGGTTTTGGTCATACTTTAACCAACTACATAGCCCGATCATCAAAGGCGGAGTTATGCCGTTCCCAATGTGCAGTTTAATATACAGCAATAACACAACAACAGCACAAGCATACACAAAAGATTTGATTTTTCAATCGGACATTTCTTAATAACTCCTCCGGCTTCGACTGGGCCGGCTTTGTTTTTGTTATTCTGGTTTTCGTGCACAAGTACAAATAATTCCAGGAACCGCGGACGCAAACCGAAAATTTAAATGCAACTGCGTGTTGAATATTTAATAAATATGCATGCCGTGTTATCCGAGTGTGGCTAAAACTAAGAACCTTAAGGAACAGACCCCACGACCCACAGAAAATATCAACAATAAGTAAATGAAATGCAGGCGTGTGACAATTAAAATATATACAGTGGTTACCAGCTTATTTGACCCACTAGTTTTACATATAGCACGAATAATTATATATTAACGCTGTCAGCTGCCCCTGCAATTGGACTTTGGGAAAAAGCCAGATTTGGCGGGAAAATTCTAGATTTGGCAGAAAAATTTAAGACTTGGCGTGCAAAAGCGAATCTGTGTCTTTGGTTGAGATACCTTAAAAAACAACAAAGATTTTTATACTAAAGCTTAATGTGAACCCGATTGTTCCTTTCCAAGAAATAAAAAAAAAATTTCAAGTTTTATTTAAAAAATCGAAAATAGGTCGTTTTATATTAAAATCTAGTTCAAATATCTTTAAAGCATATCATTTATTTCAAATATATATATGTATATGTTAAAATTAGTGTTAATATATATGTGTATACATACGTTCAAAAGATATTTAAGTTTTGATTCATTTAAGCAAAAAATTTTAAAGATAAGAATAATGATTTAGTTTTGATATAAAAGGTAAATTTTAATAATTATTTTTATATTGTTACTTAAATTAATTTTAAAAAACATCGTTTTAATCGTTACGGCCCCTGATAATAACTGATATATCGAAATTGGGACAATAGAAGTAAAGAGTATGTAAAACTAAGTACAGTTCTACATCCACTTCTCAATTTCGCTTTTCACGAAATGCAATGCACGAATAGAAAATGCAAATTGTTATTATTCTTATACCATGTTTATGGAGCAGTTAAACCTGATTTTAACTTTAATCGTTTTTTCTATCAATACATTTTTTTAAGTGTTTATACGTGCGACTTTATTATGTTATTATTGTGTATTAATTAAATATTTAGCATATCGTTGCATTTTCAATGGCACTTAGCAGTTGTTTACGAGAAACAGTTGATTTTGATGTACAGTTTCAAAGCGATTAGTGTTTATACGTTCATTTAAAGCGGCGTAAAAAATTAACGACGGGTTTATAAAGCGAGCTTCGCTAAATCACTGTTATGTTAAAGAGCATTAAAAAATTGTTTATAAAGGTGGTTTAAGATAACTCGCTTTCAATTAAAGCAACTTAAGGCACTGGATAAACATGGTATATATATTTGTTGTTACCTCTTCTTTTTATTTATTATCTTTTCTCTCTGATTCTCTCTCTTAAGATCGCATTGACTGTCGACGATGAAGGTGAAGTCACTGCACTTTTATTTTCTGCCGTTTTGCTTTCTGCTATGACAGCTGCTGCCGTTTGTTTTTTTCCTCTCGGTCAAATGGCAACAATTGTTGATTCTGCTTAGTGTTGTTTTTGTTGCTTCAGTTGCTTCTTTTGTTGATTGCTTTTGCTCAATTTTTCTCTTCTTTTTTTTGTTGACTGCCTTTCTTGATGTTTACTGCTTAGAACATTTCCAAGCGCCTCATATAGCATTTGACTTTTTTTCACTTGCACTGCACTTCACTTGTTGCTCTATTGGCGAGTCTTCTTTGTGTTGCCGCTGCCTTCCGGAATCCGGACAGGAGAAGAAAAGCCGCAGACAGAACAAAAAAAACATCAACAAAAAAAAACACACTCACAAACACATTCACAGATGTTGCACACGCGATAAGTACTTATTAAAATACTTTTAAATTGTCGCTTAACAAAAATAATTAAATAAAATGGTACTCGCATTAATTTGTAGCAATTGCAAACGCTCTCTAAATAAAACTATGGGTTTTATTCGAAATATTTTAAGAAAATTTGCCGCTACCGTACGTCTTCACACATCGACTTCAAAAATAACACTGATATGTTATTTAACAGATGATGTTAACGCAGTGCAACTGTTACCAGTGATGACATATTCGCTTTTTTCCCCCGTTAAATCTGGCTTTTTTCAAAGGCCAAATGCAGCGGGAATTCTTTGTTTTTTTTTTTAATTGCTACAAAAATTTGACAGTTGGGTTTAAATATAAAGGCATTACAGCGAGCCCTTATTATTAAAGGTGTCATTAAGAACGATTTTTTTGACAAAAGGTGGCAGCTCAGGCTAAGACTTGATTAAAAATCGATTATGGATTTTCAATTTGACAATAAGACTTAAAAATATCGGCCTTTTTCTCGGTTTTTTTTATCAGTGTAAACTACTTTCGCTTTTAGCTAAGGCTTTTTGCTTACCGGCTCAGTGTACTTACTGTACAGTGTACTCAGTGTAAATTGACTATAAGTAACCAGTGCTGCCAAAACCGCTTTTTTCCCGTCAAATCTGGCTGTTTTTGAAGGCCAGCAGCGGGAAAAATTTTGGAATTGCGGGAAGCGGGAATTCTGGCTTTTTTAGAAATGTATTCAGCTTTTTTTCGGCTTTTTTAATGCTTCCAATGGTTACATAAAAAGTATAAAAAAGTGACATCTTCATTACAATTTCTGCCGATATTGCCCAAAGTCAGCACTATTTTTGGCCATTTTATCATCTTTATACCAAAAGTCGGCGCCAAACTGCAACAATTTTTTCGAAATACCAAAAGGCTTTGCTCGCTTAGTTCGCCTCTGATGCCGTCCGGACTAACATAAGTGTAAAAAAATTCTATAAATTTACTTAAGATATTTCAAAGAACAAACAAATTGTTTATGCTTTTACTTGATTTTTGACCGATTGATGATTTGCGTACAGTATTCAGGAATCTACATACCAAGCCTCTAGCTCTTATAAGTCTCGGAGATCGATGCGTTCAAGCAGACGGACTCGGCTGTTGAGCTGATCAAGAATATATATATTTTATGGGGCTGACACGCCTTCTTCTTCCTTTTACATACATTATGTTTAAAACGTTATACCCCATTTTACCATTTTTAAAAAGCACAGGGTAAAAAACATTTAATTTATGAGCCCATAAGTACCGCTTTTTATTAAGCTTTTTTCTTAAAATTTTTGGCTTTTTTTGCGGGTCTTTCCAGTCAAAAACGGCTTTTTTTTGGTGTCAAAAGTTGGCAGCACTGTAAGTAACGTATCGATTGTTTAGTGCTGTAAAACGACCTCTAAGAATATCGATAAGCCAATTTTTATAATTGCGTCTCTGTCGAAAGCGACAGAGCATAAGCGTAAAAGCGACGAATTCAAGACTTGTGTACGTAGGGACGACACGGACGAAAGGAGAGTTTTGTGCAGTTACAGCAAATGCACTACTCATATACATAAACTTCCCAATTAATTCCAAAGAATGATAGGAAAAGGATTATCATATTATGATGAGACATATCAGGACAAAAAGGAAAATATTGATGATATTATTCATATCTTATGAATAAAAGAGCAGCTGCTGTTCAAATTCTTCAGTTTATTTCTGAGCAACTCTTTCCCTCTTGTTAGAAAATACAGAAAATAAATGAATTGAAAAACTAGCTTTTTAATGCCTTTTTTTCTTCCCGTGAAAAACAGCTTTTTTATGCAAACAAAAGTTGGCAGCACTGACTGTTAAGTGCTCAAACAGTGTTGCCAATTTAGCTATTTCCCCGCTATATCTAGCGGGTTGCAATTGGAATAGCGGGAATTATCAGGAAGCGGGCTTCGCTAAATCACTGTAAATGTGAAAAATAGGACAAAACACAGGGAAAAAAGGCTGAAAAAAATAAAAATTAGGACAAAATTTTTTAAAATGTAATTTAATAATTTGAGGGCATCTTCAATTATTGTCTCCTCTGCCTTTTCTTTAATTTAATTTGCCGCCATGGCTCCAATTTGTTATAAATATTTCGTGTAATTTATAGAGATGGCAACAGGACTTGTGCCGACGCAATCCAAATCTTCAGAAGATAAAATATACATTAACATATAATTGAAAAATTTTATAATATACACATTTCCCTTATGGTCAAAATAGAATTTAAAGTCTTTATATCCAGACGGTTCGTTATTTTTGATTTTACCAATTTAACTTAGCTGAACACACTCTCGATCTCGCATTCGACCAAGCCAACACTAGTACGGTCAGAGCAAATGTTACAAGTTCCAGAAAAGGGTTATTGCCAGCCGAATCGCGATAATTTTTTGCCTCAGTCCAAAACTTTTGTGTATTTTCTACATTCTTCCATTTTACAAGGTGAATGTTTATGTATTTAGCAACTATTTTTGTTTTAATTTCGTTTTTGATTTATATAATTTCCAATGATAACTTAAATCTTAAAAAAGGCTAGATTTTCGGATAGAGGCTGTTTGATATTTTTCACGGCTGAAGCAGTTAAAAATAGGACAAATCTTCCCGCGAAAAGGCTAAATCGGCATCACTGCTGACATTGCGTCCACCAGGAAATTTTCCGGTGGACGTGATGTCTGAGGGATATTATTTTTGGTTTCGATTCAGTTGGCTGGCACACGGCGAATTTATATATAGTTGGCGTTGTCCAATTTACGGAGGGGGCAAAAACTGTTTTCAGCTCGCTCTTTCAGCACGCGGTTGAAAGAGATAGCAATCGACGTTTTGGCCCCTCGAAAGAGCGCAGCTGTGGTGAAAACGCCACCTATTGTAACTTCACCTTGGGCTAATTATAATACCACAGAAAACCGTATCAGAATATCTTGCACAGTTTACGAGTTATTAATTCATTTCATAAAACTCCTCAAAATTCCCATAATCATCTGTTAGAGCGCGTCTAAAAGTTATACAAAATGTGAACATTCATCTCTCGCCCTCTTTGCACATATGTATATGTCCCAATGTTGCTAGACAGAGACAGATGTAGTCGGGCGCGTCGACTCAATTCTCTGTATGCGTGAGTCTTACAGTAAGTGTGTGCATATGCTTGGGCTGCTGTGAGAATCGGCAACATTGCTCTGTTTATAAATTGCTTCCCTTTAAAATTTGTATGTAAGCTCTAATACCCTGTACAAATAAATTTTTGTATGCAGTAATTTCAAGCACAAATAAATATTTAAAATTATTAAAACAACATTTTGCATTTGTTTTATATCATCTACCTTTATGAATTTATCAAAAATGCGCGCATATTTTGTGTTTTGCTTGCTGTTCCAGCAACGAGCTCAAAAAATGTGATTTTTAAAAATTTTGTTTTTCAATTAATTTAGTTGTTTTGCAAGAATTATGTAATTTTCACAAAATTGGCTGTTTTTTAGTGAAATTGGCTCTTTTTAAACTTTTTTTTGGGCCTTTATTAGTTTATTAAGTGGCAACCGGGCTGGCAGCCAACTGAATCGAAACCGAAAATAATTTCCCTCAGACATCACGTCCACCGAAAATTTCCTGGTGAACGCAATGTCAGCAGTGTTGCCAACTTTTATTTGAAAAAAAGCTGTTTTTGATAGGAGGAACGATGCGAAAAAGCTGAAAAATTAAAAACAAAAGCCATTAAAAATGCTAGTTTTCAATTAATTTATTTTCTGTATTTTCTAACGAGAGGGGAAGAGTGAGAACACAAAATTAGTTGCTCAGAAATAAACTCAAGAATTTGAGCAGCAGCTGTTCTTTTATTCATAAGATATGAATAATTTCACCAATATTTTCCTTATTGTCCTGATTTTTATCATCATAATATGATAATACCGTTCCTATCATCCATAGGAATTTAATGGGAAGTTTATATGAGTATTGCATTTGCAGTAACTGCAAAGTTAAAGCAGTGGTGAGCACGCATATCGAATCGTTATCGGTAGCTCACACAGGCACGAGCCGACAAATGCCGAATGCGAGGTCGGTTGCCGCTGCGAACCAGTGGTGTCATTTCCGCTTTTTTCCCGTCAGATTTGGCTTTTTTTGAAGTGTGATTGCGGGAAAAATTTGAAAATAGCGGGCAGCGGGAATTCTGGCTTTTTTTTTTTTTAGCAAATTGAGGCAGCTTTTGTTGATTTCACTTTTACTCAATTTTTAGAGTTGTTTTAATTGAGTTTGACGGTTGAAATGTTACAAAATGTTTTTCTATCGGCAATGTATAGGTATATACTTTAATCGACAAATTTCCCTCAAAAGTTCGCCCCTAAATTGGCGCGTCTTCCATCGCTAGCATTGTAAAATTAGTATTGCGAAAGAGAACCAAATTAATTGACGATAAGATGCCAAAGCAAGAGTATAAACAAAAAGTCTGAGAGGTCTGGATACAGAGCCCGGAGTTTAGGGAGTGGATAAGGAAGGATCCCACAGACTTAGCACGGGTGTTTTGCAGGTATTGTAAATGCCCAATAACTGCAAAACTGAGTGATTTGCGTGCACATGGTGCTACAAAAAAGCACACTAGTGCAATGGCGGGCTTTGTTCAAAAAAATAAAATAAATTTTAGCTTTATTAGTACAAAGAGACTATTATCCGAACGATGATGCAGAAAATATTGACGATATATTACAAATACTCTAATTTTATAATGTATATATAATGCATGAATTTCCTTTTATGTTAAAAAAAATATGTCTTTATTAATTAGAAAACAAAGAGCACATTAATTTATAAATCAGCTTTTTTTAAAGCTTTTTTTTCCTGGGATTCCGCTTTTTTTAGCTTTTTTTTTTCGTTGATTCAGCTTATTTTGCTCAGACAAAAATGACACCACTGCTGCGAACGTACGCTTGACGTCAGTGCACAACTTGCCCTTAATGAGAGCACAACCCGGTCGCTCGATACCTCAAGATGATTTTGAACTGCACCGAGAAAAAATTAAATTCACGCAATATTAAATTTTTTTTATAGGTATTTTCTTCCTTCAATGACAAACCAATTAATGCCTCTTAACTTAAAAATCGAAATAGTGTCCAACTCTGTGGTGCCACATCAAGAATTGGAGTTTGCATTAAGAACTTAAAACATATAAAACATTTTTTTCCAATAGAGCTTCACAACTATGTCTCGCAGTGCATACTTATTGCTTTTTAAGGCAAGTGCGCGCATAACCTCCCCGTTCGACGTTCTGGCTGCTACTGATTTCGCTCTGCTCGTTGCGTTCGGGGTTGCGTGTGCATTGGTAAATCGAACAGCTGATTTGCACCAGTGCTGCCAGAATCTCCGAGACAAAAATTGCTAGATTTGGAGAAAAAGTTGCTAGAAATTGCTAAAAATGTTGTGACAATTGCTAAAAAAAAAGTGCAAGATAATTCAAATGTTCGTTTCAAAAAATATATGTATTAATTTAAGAAAAAAAAAATTCGAAATAGAAATAGTTAAATTAAAATGGAACATGATTTCATATCTTAAGCAATTATATTTACAGTTAATTAAAGAATAATTATAATGTGTATTATTCGTCAGCTTCACTTAATTCAGCGTTCTCATTGGCAGTAATTTGTGTGAAGTAAAATAGTGCTAAGCACAGTTTTCAATATCTTTGTGAACTATTAATAATCGTGATTTGATCTATTAATTTTAAAAAGGTACAAAACAAGACAAAAGTGCAAATCAAAAATTAAAGAAATGCTAGTTTTGTAATAAAGTTGCTAAAATTGCTACACGAAAATTAAAAATTGCTGGATTTGTGGCTAATAGCATTTTTGAAAAAAAAAGTTGTAAATTTTTTTTAAGAGTTTCTAGATCTAGCAACTAAATTGCTAAGCTGGCAGCACTGGATGGGTGCCGCATATCGTAAATTCGGATCAAAAACGCAATCGAAAGCAATTGTCCCAACACTTGGTTGTTTTTCAGAAGAATACAACTGATTTTGTGCGTCGATTTGTTATTATGGATGAAACTTGGGTTTACCACTATGATCCAGCACTGCGACAACAAACCTCAGAGGGGACTGAAGCCGGTGTTTCGGCTCCGACGCAAACAAGTTGTCAAAATCATCGAAAAAGGTTATGGCTTCTGTTTTCTAGGATGCGTAGGGAATATTGTGGATTGAATACTTGCACAGTGGTAAAACAATAACAGGGAAATACTACTGCAGTCTATTAGACCATCTGGTTGCGAAGACTCGTAAAAAAAAGACTTGGCTTAGCGAAGAAAAAAATCATCTATCATCAAGAAAATGCTCCGGCCCACAAAGGTGCTTTGGCAATGTGAAAATTGAGGGAGTTAAGTTATGAATTTTTGGCACATCAACCCTATTCACCATATCTGACACCCTCTGACTTTTATTTGTTCTATCACCTCAAAAAAATTCTACGTGGGACCCGTTTTCCATCAAATGATGAAATAATAATTGCAGTAAATGGCTCTTTTAAGAGCTTTCAGAAAAACACTTTAGAGGGGGTGTAAACGAATTGGAAAATCGCTGAAAAAAAATGTATTAAGCTCGGAGAAGATTACACTAAAGAATATATGTCGTTTTGCTTTCAAAACTTTTCAAGTGACCTAGTATACATTTTAATCTTGTTCATCTTTTTATCAACATTGTTTAATATTTAAAAAATTTTTACTGCGCTAATTACGAAAAAAAGTTTTTTTATACAAAAACGTATGAAATTGCACTGTGGTCATCTTCTTCTATCACCATTTTTATGCGATGTTGCGTCAGCTTTTGCATTAAAAAAAAAAAAGTCGCAAATTGGCGCAAACAAAACTGAAATATGTATTTAGAGAATTACCAAAGCGTCCTGAAGAAATATTGGTGTCCAAAAGTGTCAATTTTTTTTTATTTGAAATAAACATTCTTTTGTAAAATTTGCATATTTGTGCGCGCACTGAAAAATGGGTTAACTTTGAGAGGCTGGCACGCCCACAATTCCTACCCGATTTCAATCATTTTATTGGAGATTTCTCTACCGAATGGACAAAAAACGATTTAAAAAAAAAATCTAGTGCTGCTAAAGGAATACTTATGTCTAGGGATATAAGCACATCGATGGTTGAATAAAGAATCGGTGTTTTACCATCTCTACTTGTTGAACAATGTTCAATGAACATTTTTGGTGAGAGTTTAACAGCGTGCAGGCGCGCTTTAAGTAAGTATGAGCATTTATTAGATATATTTACAGAACTTAATATATTTATTTAAATTGTTAATGTAACTTGGCTGTGTTGGTGGCTCAACGAGGTTTTGGAGACATGGATAATTTTTTAAAAAAAGGTAAAATTCAATATTATCATAACTTTTATGAGAGAATTTTCAGTGCAACCGGTAATACAATTACCGAAAAAAGGTCTTGCCTGAAACCAAAAGTGGTTGATAAACTTTGTTTTTGAAACAAAAACGAATGTTTAATCTAATTAAAATTCAATGCCTATTGTCTATAATAGCAAGCTTAATTTTTAGTCATTTAATCTTGGATATCAAGTGTTTTTTATTTTTAATTATGTTATTATTTTCCTCTCTCTATATTAAGCGAGCTTTAATTTGTAATTCACATCATCTTAAATTGAATCTCATGTGTTTTTTAATTTTAGTTATGTTATTATTTTCCGTTGTTTATTTTTATTTTTATACCCTGAGCCCATTAAAAATGGTCAAAAAAGGGTATAATGCATTTGGCAGAATGTATGTAACAGGCAGAAGGGGGCGTGGCAGACCCCCAAAAGTATATATATTCTTGATCAGGAACAACAGCCGAGTCGATTGAGACATGTCCGTCTGTCTGTCCGTCTGTTTGAACGCGTCGATCTCAGAAACCATAAGAGCTAGAGACTTCAAACTTGGAATGTAGGTTCCTGGATACCGTACGCAGATCAAGTTTGTTTTTATTTTTGGATCGGACAACTATATAATATAGCTGCCATAGAAACGATACATCGAAAATGAAGTTTTAGTATGAAAAGCTTCTTCAATTTTTGAAATATCTCAACCAATCTCACACGATATAAATTTGGGGTGGTATTATACATCCTGACCAAATTTGGTTAAAGTCGGCCCACTATATGATATAGCTGTCATAGAGACGCTCTGCCGAAAATCAAGCATATGTATGAAATAGTTTTTTGTTTTTTGAGATATCGTAACCAAACTGATAGAATATGCATCTGGGCTGGTATTATACATCCTCACCGAATTTGGTCCAAATCGGACGACTATATCATATAGCTGCCATAGAGACGCTCAGTCGAAAATCAAGTTTAAGTTCGAGCGTGCTCGACTGTAGCCGCACCTCACCGCGAGCGAAGCGAGCCGGGGGTAGGCGAGCGAAGCGAGCAGGGGGCGGAGCACCCTTGTTTGTTCTAAATTATGTTTTTTTTATAAATAATGATAAATGATGAATTGAATTGTACACAAAAAAATATATACTTCAGCTCAAAAAAAAAAAAAGTGAAAACCAAATTTAGATAAAAAAAAAAAAAATTTATTTTTAATCGATTTTTTTCTATTTAAAAAATCTAGTTTAATCGATTCGAAAAAAAATTGGAAAGTCCCAGCTTTACTTTTTACAAACGCTTTCGTCAAAAAAATTATTTTTGCCATGCTTTTCCGTCTGCGGCCCTACTGTGCGCTGTGTGTATTAAAGATAGGATAATGAAATTTTGACACAACATACTCATTATTCAAAATTTGTGTTTTTGACTTATGTCATTCTTCATGTAAATGAGCGATATGTTGATCTCAGTAATTTTGTGCTTACTTTTTGAATTTACAAACAAATGCACCAAAATACATCGAGCACACATTTTAAAGAATACTTCTGAAGTCATGAGGCAAAAAAGGTCTGCCAATTGTTTATGTCGTAATGTTTTTAGCCCATTTAAATCTCGAATGGTAAATAACAGCAATTGGGTATTGGTACTTAGGACCTTGTCTGAACACGTAATCGACAACATGTTTTGATTTTGTTTTCTTTATACCCTGTGCGGGTATATTCCTGAAAAGCATCAACAGCCCAGTGGATATATCTCTGTCCGTCATTCCGTATGAGCACCGAGATCTCAGAGACGGTAAAAGTAGGCGCACCAATTTTGATATGTCAGGCAGATCAAGTTTCCTTTAAAATTTTGTATGAACCTGCAACATCTTATAGTATTCTGAATATAAGAGCTCTGGATAGCACACACAGGTAAATTTTTTTTTTAATTTTGGATCGGTCCACTATATTTTATGTCTCCTTTATAAACTATTGGTCTCAAACTACTTCGTTTTTTATACCCTGAGCCCATTAAAAATGGGTAAAAAAGGGTATAATGCATTTGGCAGAATGTATGTAACAGGCAGAAGGGGGCGTGGCAGACCCCAAAAAGTATATATATTCTTGATCAGGATCAACAGTCGAGTCGATTGAGCCATGTCCGTCTGTCTGTCCGTCTGTCCGTCTGTTTGAACGCGTCGATCTCAGAAACCATAAGAGCTAGAGACTTCAAATTTGGTATGTAGGTTCCTGGATACCGTACGCAGATCAAGTTTGTTTTTATTTTTGGATCGAACAACTATATCATATAGCTGCCATAGGAACGATACATCGAAAATGAAGTTTTTGTATGAAAAGCTTCTTTAATTTTTGAGATATCTCAACCAATCTCTCACGATATATATTTGGGGTGGTATTATACATCCTAACCAAATTTGGTCTAAATCGGCCCACTATATCATATAGCTGTCATACAGACGCTCTGCCGAAAATCAAGTTTTAGTATGAAAAAGTTTTTTGTTTTTTGAGATATCTTAACCAAACTGATAGAATATGCATTTATGTTGGTTTTGTACATTCTGACCACATTTGGTTCAGATCGGTTCCATATATAATATAGCTGCCATTGGAATAATTGGTCGAAAATCAACATTTATAAAAGAGTACCTGGGCTCAGGGTATCCTACTGTCGAGCGTGCTCGACTGTAGCCGCACCCCACCGCGAGCGAAGCGAGCCGGGGGTAGACGAGCGAAGCGAGTAGGGGGCGGAGCCCCCTTGTTTTTAAATACCCCAACCAATCTTACAGAATATGCATTTAAGTTGGTCTTATACTTCGGAAAATTTAGTTGGAAATGTAATACAGAGTTCTGCAAGAGCATAAAATCTTCGGCGTCAAGAACGAAATTTTAAACCTTGGCATTGGGTACTCTATTGTCGAGTGCGCTCGACTGATCTGTTTTTTTTTTGCTTCTGATCGAGATCGCAGCAAAGTAGACATATGTACATATAAAAATCTGTATGTATATGTATGCATATACAGTGTGTTTGTATGTATGACGCATCTGCATACAGACCCAATAAAACCCGGAGCAATCCAGCATGCACCAATTGAGTGCACTACAATGCAAGGTAGTAGGTAGTAGAAAGTCAGGCCTGCGGCGTTCGCTAAGAAAATAATGCATCCGTTCATTAAAACATAATAAATATTGAAAATGCATATATTTATTTAAACAAATGTGGTATATAAATAATAACATAATGAAAATAATAATACTTAAAGCTTTGAATAGTACATAGCAATGTATTACTCATTTCGCATGAATTATAAGGTTGCCAGAAAGGATTGCTTGGCGGACCACGTTGCTCCGGGTTTTATTGGGATGGCGTTAACTGATTAAGAACAATCGCAGCACCGGAAATTATTGCTTTGTTGTTTTGTGCTGTTGCTATCGCAGTTGCACACAGTCATACATACATATACATGTACGTACATATGTATGTATATATATATTTTTTAAATTTTCTTTTGTTTTCTGCGTTTGCTGTTGCTTCCCAGCTCTAGATACACTTGAATTGTTTTCAGACTACGTTTAGAGTTTGCATCTGTTGTGTTGAATTCTCCATTTCAGACAAAAGTACATGTATGTGTGTACATTAGAGTGCATTGATTTGCATGGGTCAAAAAAAATTGACAAATGGTACCCCATATTCGTAATCTATGATTAATTCGAAGATGTTTTCACCAAGAAACCATAGTTGTAAAATCAATTCCTAGTTCCCGCTGTTTGAGTTTTTTTTTTCAACATCGGAAAATATTTTAAGTGATAGACGCACCAGGCTTACCAGCTCTAACTTGGATAAAATTATTTTCTTACATAAAAATATGTAAAAAAGAATTTTGTTATATATAAGACAAAAATAATATTGAAGAACTAAAAATAATTTTAATTTTTTAAACACAAAAAATTAATAATTTTGTTATATTTAAGTAAAAAAGAAAATAATGAATAAAAAAAAAATTATTTTGTTGCATAAAACTTAAGAAATGAATTGGAAAAAATTTAATAAAAATTTCGGACTGGGCCGGGCCGGTCCGGTCCTAAATATTTTATTTTGGGCCTGGGCCGGGTCTCGAAAATGAGGCCCGTGCCCATCTCTAATCTCGATATATGCCCAGACCAATCGATTTCTTAAAATATATTTACCTCCATTTAAATTTAAATTTTGAGTAAATGTTTAACGGTAGTGACGATCAAAACTGTAACTGTAAACCGACTGTAATTGCACGCAAATATCAAAAACATAAATTCTTCAAAACGAAATACCAGTTTAGTAACCGATTTATGTTTAACGGTCAGTTTCGGCTCAATTAGGCATAAAATTCAATCATCGTTTTTCAAACTAATTTAGATTTTTATTTTGTAAACTAAAGGCCTTACTGTTAACTCACACATATACACAGAAAGCGGACGAAACAAGCTTTCGCATATTTCTATCTGCCTACAATTGATGTGTTCCTGTTCCGCAGTCGAACACAGTACGTGTGCGTGTGTTTCGACTGAGAGAAATACTTCTACACGTGATGATACCATAGGTGTATCCTCCGAGGAATGCTGTCAACTATTGAGAGGCATTTATTGAAAAGAACCTCTACAAAAAAACCTCTACGCGAGGTAAAAGTCTAGTGACGAAAGCATATTCTAGCCCCAAAATTTCTGATATCCAATTTTGTGACGATCGAAATTAAGTTTAATATAAAAATATTAAATAAATATAAAAAAAAAAAACAATACCTGAAAATAGGCATTCTGCACTGTGCGCAAAAAGGGTGAGCTTTTTTGTACTTAAAAATTACTTTTTGCACAGTGCCGAGATCTAATTTTCAGGTATTGTTATTTTTTATATTTATTTAATATTTTTATATTAAACTATCTCATAAAACAAAAAAATGTTCATACAAAGTCCTAATTTTCGCCCGATCGGTCCTATGACAGCTATCTGTATAGTGGTCCGATTTGAACCACCTTCGATCAGGATGTAAAAAAACTAATTTAAATGCATATTCTATGAATTTGGCTAAAATATCTCATAAAACAAAAAAGTTCTTCTTACTAAGTCCTAATTTTCGCTCGATCGGTCCTATGACAGCTATATGATGTATTGGTCCGATTTTAACCAAATTTGGTCAGGATATATAAAACTAAGTTAATTGCATATTTTCTCAGTTTGGTTGAAATATCTCATAAAACCAAAAAAAATTTTGTACTAAAACGTGATTTGCGACCGATACAAAAATGTCAATATTCAGTTAATAGGTAATATCTTTCAAACCCCTCAGCCAAAATTTATGTTTCAAATACAAAAAAAACGAGAAACTTTACGTTTTACAACATATTGAAAATAAAACAAGGGGGCTCCGCCCCCTGCTCGCTTCGCTCGCGGTGAGGTGCGGCTACAGTCGAGCACACTCGACAGTAGGATACCCTGAGCACAGGTACTCTTTTATAAATGTTGATTTTCGACCAATTATTCCTATGGCAGCTATATGATATATGGGACCGATTTGAACCAAATCTGGTCAGAATGTACAAAACCAACATAAATGCATATTCTATCAGTTTGGTTAAGGTATCTCAAAAAACAAAAAACTTGTTCATACTAAAACTTGATTTTCGGCAGAGCGTCTGTATGACAGCTATATGATATAGTGGGCCGATTTGGACCAAACTTGGTCAGGATGTATAATACCAGCCCAGATACATATTCTATTAGGTTGGTTACGATATCTCAAAAAACAAAAAACTTGTTCATACTAAAACTTGATTTTCGGCAGAGCGTCTGTATGACAGCTATATGATATAGTGGGCCGATTTGCACCAAACTTGGTCAGAATGTATAATACCAGCCCAGATACATATTCTATTAGTTTGGTTACGATATCTCAAAAAAAAAAAAAAACTTGATCATACTAAAACTTGATTTTCGGCAGAGCGTCTGTATGACAGTTATATGATATAGTGGGCCGATTTGCACCAAATTTGGTCAGAATGTATAATACCAGCCCAGATACATATTCTATTAGTTTGGTTACGATATATCAAAAAACAAAAAACTTTTTCGTACTAAAACTTGATTTTCGGCAGAGCGTCTCTATGACAGCTATATGATATAGTGGGCCGATTTGAACCAAATTTGGTCAGGATGTATAATACCACCCCAAATATATATCGTGTGAGATTATCAGATTGAGATATCTTAAAAATTAAAGAAGCTTTTCATACAAAAACTTCATTTTCGATGTATCGTTCCTATGGCAGCTATATGATATAGTTGTCCGATCCAAAAATAAAAACAAACTTGATCTGCGTACGGTATCCAGGAACCTACATACCAAGTTTGAAGTATCTAGCTCTTATGGTTTCTGAGATCGACGCGTTCAAACAGACGGACAGACAGACGGACAGACAGACGGACATGGCTCAATCGACTCGACTGTTGATCCTGATCAAGAATATATATACTTTTGGGGGTCTGCCACGCCCCCTTCTGCCTGTTACATACATTCTGCCAAATGCAATATACCCTTTTTTGACCATTTTCAATGGGCTCAGGGTATAAAAAGATCGTCACAGCCGTTTTGTCATAGTTCGCCAAAAATTAAGCTAAAAAACCTTATTTATTACTAAATAAACCTGCCGAATAAACCCAAATAAAGACCCTTTGCACTCAAATGACAGAAACTGCAGTTAAAATGCTTTATCTTGCACATATTTTTGTTACTTTTATTCTTTTATTACATACAAACACGTTAATGTGATCGGTTTGAAGACTCAACAGATTTGAGTGGTGCCCAGGCTACAGAATATTTTATGGATAAAACTTGAGTGTCCGAATTATTGAAAAAGTACAGTAATTTTTTTTTTGTTCAAAATGTTATTTTAAGAAAAATACAAGAGGTGTTTTTCTTTTTTACGCTTCATTCCCGAGCGAAGCGAGCAGAGTCGGAGCCCCCTAGTACATATATAGATATATTTAAATAAGTAACGGATATTATAAGGTCTGAGATATCTATAGTAATTCTGCAATAAATATGAAGCTACTTTTATATAAATATTTGAATTGTTGAAACTATCAACAATGTTGATAATAAAGTCACAAAAAAATAAAAACAAACAAACACCATGTTTGATCCATTTCTTGTGGATCAGCTGTGAACTTATAATTTTTTTTCGTTATAGTTTTAAATTAAAACATTTTACTAATTTAATTAGTTTTTAATTTTACTTTTATTTAACTTTGAATAAGAATTACATTTTAGTCGCCGTATAGTCAATACATAATTTTTTTTCTAGCGACACTGTCTCTAAGCTATAAGATAATTGGGGTGCGATAAACCGTTGTGAAACAACACAATGCAGTTTCATTGAACGCCCTATGTATAAGTTGCAGCTTCAAACTCCGAACTCTACAGTCTATAGATACTGTCCAAATATGTATTTAGTAAGTGTGGATGTTGTTGAACTAACTGAGACTCATAGCAGCCAAATGTAAGAGCACTACCTTCACCGTCGCCGTCAGTCACTGTAGGTATAGTATGTATCATTAAAGTTGAGATAAATTCATATGTATGTATTCATTTTGTTATGCGTATACACAAAGATGTAGATACTCGTACAGCTGCGAACAAGCAATTCTCATCTGTGCGTTCATTCATGTAATATCGCTTTTATTTGCTTCTTGTCTGCTCTTCTGACTGGAGCAATTGCTGTGAAGGGGGTTACCATATTGAGGTTGCAAGGGAAGTATTCTAGCGCATTAGCATTTGTGGATGAAGCATGTGAATCTTTAGCCTTTCTCCCGGCTACGGTTTCCCTTTGTTGTTGATTTTAACAATGTTGTTAAGAAAATAAGATAAGATAATATGTACATATCTGAAATGCTCCAACATAGTTAAAGTTACCTTGCAGAATTCATTTAAGCTGCAAGCCGAATACAGGCGGCAGTCACAATCACAGCTTTGTATCTATGAGATACGCATGCAATGCCGAGGCATGGCGAAAGGGACGCCAAGATATTAGGGGCGCATATGCTTAAATTTTTATGACAAAACTTTTATCCGTGCTAGTTTTTATTTTTTATATTTTATTTTCTTATTTTTTAGTAAATTGCAGGAAAACAAACTTCGACTTTAAGTTTTGTAAAACTTATTTTTTTAAGCATCTCACTGAATCTTTTCAAAATTATTAAAGGTTTGCAGCCTTGGTGTATATAAGTATATGTACATAAGTAAGTGATATATGTATGTTTTGCAGCTGGTCGCAGGGCATCCCCTATACCCCTACTGCGTTTTTATATCAGGGTCTCATATGAACTGATGAGCTAGCGCTGATAAAAATCAGGCCAAACACTAATCATCAGTTACTAATGCCAAGCTGAGTTTAATGGTATAATTCTGAAATTTTAGTGGTCAGAGAAGTTAAAAAAAATTGAACAGGTTTCTATGCACTTGCCAGCAGAATAGCCGGTGTTGTTATGCTCAGCTTTAAAGACATTTACATCAGAGGTGGCCCCCGAAATCAATTTTTAAGACCCGACCCGTCAGATTTCCAAAAATTATTATATAATTTAAAATCTAACAATATTTAATATTTAAAAAAAGATATTTTTCTTTGCTAATTTTAAAGGGTCACAATTTTTCCTGTTTGTTTTTTTTTTATTAATTTATATTTTTATTCAATATTTTTATATTAAACTTAATTTCGTTTTTCACAAAATGGGATATCAGAAATTTTGGGGCCTAGAATATGCTTTCGTCACTAGACTTTTACCTCGTGTAGGAGCTTTTTTGTATGATATTAAATCGTGTGATATTACTGAATCGCATTAAGATCGGACTAGTAGAACGGCAGTTATGGCGATTATATATATATAAATATATAAATTCAATTAATTTCTTAAAAGTACTTATTTATATATATTGAAATAAGTAACTGGCATCCTATGATCTCGACTATAGCCATTCCCGCTTGTTTTACTTTAAAATTCAAGGAAAACTAGAAAAAAATTAATTCGTCAAATTATTAATTCGTTTCTATTTTATCTACATAGCTATATTAATTACGCGGAGCAGAATAACCTTAAGTATGACATTTTTTTGTGTTTTTTTTTGAGATACCTTAACCAATCTCACAGAATTTCAATTTGCTGTTGTCTTACACATTTTAACCATATTTGGTTAAAAATGGATTACTATATCATATATCATTCAAATTCAACCTTTAGTATAAAAACTTCTGCTGTTTCTTGATATATACCATCAAATCTCGCAGGTTGTGTATCTGATAATGTGTTATATATCCCTAGCTTGTTATATATCCTGTAGCTTTAAAATTGCTGTTGTTATTCGATTTTATATTATTTACGTGGGCGGACGTGAACAAATTTTAAAACAAACTTGATACAGGTCAACATTCTAGGAGTATTGTCGAAAAATTTGGTTGCTCTAACTCTTATAGTCTCGGAGAAAAGGTGTTCAAAATAGTGTACCATAATTGTCACGAATCTAATAGGCTCTAGTACCCATTTTTTGGGTACCCAGCTAAAAATTGATGGCTCTAAACTTAAGAGTCTAAAGCTACAGGTTGAAATCTAAGGCTGTGTATGTTTGAAAAAATTATATATTCTTTAGCTTTTAGAAAAGTAAAGCTTTTGAAAATCGGGTTTTATCATTGACAAGTAATAATGACAAAAGTGGGCATGCCTCTACAAAAAAGTAAAAAAAAAGCCAGACTATTAAAAAAAAACTAGGGGGCTCCGCCCCCTGCTCGCTTCGCTCGCGGTGCTACAGTCGAGCATACTCGACTGTCGGAGACCCCGTACTTACTATGGAAATAGAAAAGACTACAAAAATTAAAAAATAATTTGGCCGCTTTTCGACTACTTTTTTGCAATGACAGCTATATAAGATAGTTGTCCGATTTGAACCAACTACGGACAGGATATATAAAGCCAAGTTATATGCATACTGTAAAAGTTTTGTTGAGATATCTCATAAAACAAAAAAGTTTTTCATACTAAGACTTAATTTTCGCCCGATCGGTACTATGGAAGCTATATGATATAAGGGTCCGATGTAAGCCAACTTCGGACAGGATATATAAAACCAAGTTATATGCATACTGTATTAGTTTTGTTGAGATATCTCATAAAACAAAAAAGTTTTTCATACTAAGACTTGATTTTCGTCCGATCAGTCCAATGAAAGCTATATTATATAGTAATCCGATTTAAACCAACTTCGGACAGGATATATAAAGCCAAGTTATATGCATACTGTAAAAGTTTTGTTGAGATATCTCATAAAACAAAAAAGTTTTTCATACTAAGACTTGATTTTCGCACGATCGGTCCTATGGCAGCTATATGATATAGTATTCCGATTTAAACCAACTTCGGACAGGATATATAAAGCCAAGTTATATGCATACTGTAAAAGTTTTGTTGAGATATCTCATAAAACAAAAAAGTTTTTCATACTAAGACTTGATTTTCGCACGATCGGTCCTATGGCAGCTATATGATATAGTGGTCCGTTTCAAAAAAGAATCAAACTTGATATGCCTGCAATATAGAGGAATCTACATACTAAGTTTGGTGTCATTAGCTTTGATATTGTTCTTATAATTTGGATATGAAATTTTGTTTTTCGATTTGTGGGCGACAAAGGGGGCGTGGCCAAATTTAGAAACAAACTTGATCTGCTTGCAATATAGACGAACCTACAGACCAAGTTTGGTGTCTATAGCTCTTATAGTCTCTGAGATCTAGGTGTTCATACAGACGGACAGACAGACAGACAGACAGACAGACAGACGGACATTGCTATATCGACTTGGCTATTGATGCTGATGAAGAATATATATAGTTTATAGGGTCTGCCACGCCTCCTTCTGCCTGTTACGCACATTTTCGTTAAAACAAACCCAATAGACCCCTGTACTTTTTTTAAGTACGGGGTTTAAAAAAAACGTAACTCTGTCATAGAAAAAAATGTTTTTCGTCATTTGTGGCGCCAAATTGATCCAAAAACAAGGGGGCTCCACCCCCTACTCGCTTCGCTCGTGGTGAGGTGCGGCTACAGTCGAGCACGCTCGACAGTAGAATACCCTGAGCCCAGGTACTCTTTTATAAAAGTTGATTTTCGACCAATTATTCCTATGGCAGCTATATGATATATGGGACCGATTTGAACCAAATCTGGTCAGAATGTACAAAACCAACATAAATGCATATTCTATCAGTTTGGTTAAGGTATCTCAAAAAACAAAAAACTTGTTCATACTAAAACTTGATTTTCGGCAGAGCGTCTGTATGACAGCTATGTGATATAGTAGACCGATTTGAACCAAAATGGTTCAGGATATATAATACCAGCCTAGATGCATATTCTATAAGTTTGGTTACGATATCTCAAAAACAAAAATCTTTTTCATACTAAAACTTGATTTTCGGTAGAGCGTCTCTATGGCAGCTATATGATATAGTGGGCCGATTTGAACCAAATTTGGTCAGGATGTATAATACCACCCCAAATTTGTATCGTGTGAGATTGGTGGAGATATCTCAAAAATCAAAGAAGCTTTTCATACTAAAACTTCATTTTCGATGTATCGTTCCTATGGAAGCTATATGATATAGTTGTTCGATCCAAAAATAAAAACAAACTTGATCTGCGTACGGTATCCAAGAACCTACATACCAAGTTTGAAGTCTCTAGTTCTTATGGTTTCTGAGATCGACGCGTTCAAACAGACGGACAGACAGACGGACATGGCTCAATCGACTCGGCTGTTGATCCTGATCAAGAATATATACTTTTGGGGGTCTGCCACGCCCCCTTCTGCCTGTTACATACATTCTGCCAAATGCATTATACCCTTTTTTGCCTATTTCAATGGGCTCAGGGTATAAAAAGTGTATTTCGTTTGTTTAATAGCCAAACAGTTCAAATTAGATGACTAGTTTAATCGAACACAAACTGGGAGTCGACGACACACCCTCACGCACTTCAGCGCGGTAAATACAATAATAGTAGGACAGTCAAAGGTTCATGCGGGACCCACTCTATCAAAGCAGAGTCCACTTGGTGCCATCTTTCAGCTTAATCATTACACAGCTCACAAAACCGATGGTAGGAGTAATTTTGGTGGCCATCGCGTTAAGCATTCAATTAATTTGATTGCAGCTAAGCCAAATGTCAGCGTCGCCTTAGGTAGCCAATTAAAAATTCAGAAAACCAGTTCATGGATCTGTCGATGTGTACCTGCAACACAGTGGGAAAGACCCGATAGTGTAGCTTCATTTTTTATTTGTTTATAATACCAGTATGCATATGTATTTCATGTATATCAACAAGATTTCAGTATGTATTTTTATACCCTGAGCCCATTGAAAATGGGCAAAAAAGGGTATAATGCATTTGGCAGATTGTATGTAACAGGCAGAAGGGGGCGTGGCAGACCCCAAAAGTATATATATTCTTCATCAGGATCAACAGTCGAGTCGATTGAGCCATGTCCGTCTGTCTGTCCGTCTGTTTGAACGCGTCGATCTCAGAAACCATAAGAGCTAGAGACTTCAAACTTGGTATGTAGGTTCCTGGATACCGTGCGCAGATCAAGTTTGTTTTTATTTTTTGATCGGATAACTATATCATATAGCTGCCATAGGAACGATACGTCGAAAATGAAATTTTAGTATGAAAAGCTTCTTTGATTTTTGAGATATCTCAACCATTCTCACACGATATACAATTGGAGTGGTATTATACATCCTGACCAAATTTGGTCCAAGTCGGCCTACTATATCATATAGCTGTCATAGAGACGCTCTTCCGAAAATTAAGTTTTAGTATGAACAAGTGGGAAAGGCTATAGTCGAGATCCCGACCATAGGATACCCGTTACTTATTTCAATACATTAGCGATTCAATCATAATGTCATATTTGCGTTGCCAGAATTACTTGAGAATTTGAAGCATTCTAATAAGGTTTAACAATACAAAAACTATTGCATACTCTAGGGGGAACCTGTTGATTTAACAACTTAGACACGCAATAACTGCTGTTCTACTTGTCCGATCTTGTTGCGATTCAGTGGCATAATAGATAATAATAACAGATATCGGTTATTACCAAAAAATACGTATTATATGAACAATTGTGGGTGAGGTGGTTTTTCGCGATTTTCGGGGGCGGAGGTGGGCGTGGCTTAAATTTGAAACAAACTTGATCTGCGTGAGGTATATGGAAATCTGTGTGACAAATTTGGTTATTCTATCTCTTATAGTGTCTGAGATCCTTGTGTTTATACAGACGGATGACCAGTTTTTCGCGAATTACGGGCGTGGAAGGAGGCGGGTCCAAAATTTGAAACAAACTTGACCTGCTCCAACGCATTTCTGATCTACGTGTGAAAGTTTGGTTACTCTATCTCTTATGGTCTCTGAGATCTAGGCGCTCACACAGACGGACAGACGGACAGACACACATGGCTATATCGACTCGGCTGTTGATGCTGATCAAGAATATATATACTTTATGTGGTCGGAGATGCCTCCTTCTGCCTGTTACGCACATTCCAACGAACACAATATACCCTTATACTTATTTTTTATAAGTAACGGGTATAAAAAGTCTTTTGTTTTTTGAGATATCGTAACCAAACTTTTAGAATATGCATCTGGGCTGGTATTATACATCCTGACCAAATTTGGTTCAAATCGGTTCCATAAAGCATATAGCTGCCATAGGAACAATTGGTCGAAAATCAACTTTTATAAAAGAGTACCTGGGCTCAGAGTATCCTACTGTCGAGCGTGCTCGACTGTAGCCGCACCTCACCACGAGCGAAGCGAGTAGGGGGTGGAGCCCCCTTGTTAGTAATGCAATTTATTCTTATTATATTTTTTAAATTGTTCTAAGAATATATGAAGTGTAACGCATAAGCCCATTATATGGCCAGGATGCATATCTGCAACATACCGATTTTACTTATATATCTCGGAACTTGGAATAAAAATGTGCAATATTTTGATTTAATGTGTATCTAAAACATGCATATCACTGCGGACGGTAGTTCGCGGTAGTGGCGAAAGCAGCACGAAGGGTGCGAAAGGCGACTAGCAATATATACAGCTAATTTGGAAAATTTGCTTAACTGTTCGATCAGATCAAGTCACATACCGATCGAAAGGCTTCGTCCTAACTTACAAAATGGCATACTTAAACTTTTTCTAATTCACCTGGGTCATGAGATAATGTGGTGTAAGTGGGAGGGAAAAAGTTTTAATGATTGCAGCTAATGGTGCCGTTGGGGCCTCTTGGGAAAATTTTTTTTTTTCTTATCAAAAATACGCGTTGATTGATACCTTGATCACCGACAACTAGCACAAAAGATAATCAAATTTCAAATTTTTAGTGGACTTCTCAAAATGAGATGAAAAGTCAGTTTATCTATTTGTTTGTATCAAAGCGTTAAAAATGCTTAGAGGTAATGATGGGGATTTATTCCTTTTCGAGAATTTATAAATGTTTGTTCTACGACTTTTTGAATATCCCGATAGTCTAGGGGGAATTCGATATTTCCCTCTAAAATTTCCAAACCGTAAAAGCTAAAGATATGTACTATATATCGTTGGAAAGGTATTTTTAAAGGCTTTCGGTCGAAAATCACGTTTTAGCACGAAAAACTTTTTGGTTTTATGAAATATCTCAACCAAACTGAAAAAATATGCATTAGACTTAATTTTATATATCCAGACCAAGTTTGGTTGAAATCGCACCACTATATCATATAGCTGTCATAGGACCGATCGGGCGAAAATTAGGACTTTGTATGAAAAACTTTTTTGTTTTATGAGATATTTTAACCAACTTCATAGAATATGCATTCAAATTAGTTTTTAACATCCTGATCGAAGTTGGTTCAAATCGGACCACTATATCAGAAAGCTGTCATAGGACCGATCGGGCGAAAATTAAGTCTTGGTATGAAAATCTTTTTTGTTTTATGAGATATCGTAACCAAACTAAGAATTAGCATTTAAGTTTATATGGGCTAGAATATGTTTTCGTCACTAGAGTTTTACCTCGTGTAGAGGTTTTTTTTGTGGGATAATATTAACACGAAAACTATATTGGATAATAAAATGTCAAAAAATATTTTTTCTTAAAAAACAAAATGTATCAAGATAATTAAAAAACTAAAACAATTGGCATTTTTTAATTTAAATTTTCTATTTAAGAAAAAAACCGTTTTCAAATTGTAGAGCATGATATACTGAGGGTTAAATTCAAGAATATGTATAACAAGAATAAGTGATATTTTTCAGCTTTTTAATAAAAGTTGTTATTTAATTATTATTTTTTTACTTTTTTAATAAAAATCAAAAATAAGAATTAAAAATGATTTTTATAATTTTTAATCGGAAATAAAAGTTTTTAGCTTAGATAGCTAATTACGACAAAAAAAAGAAATTTTGGTGTATTACATGTTATTGTAACATAATTCTATCCTATTGATTTATTTAGTTAAAATTTGCTAACATAGCACTTATTTACGGTCCCTGATAACAAATGCTTAAGAATCACAATGTTGTTGTTTACGTTCTATACTGGAATTCAGGAATAGATTGATTGATTGATTGATTGATAACCGGTGTAATAATTAATTTTTTATTTAAAAATGTTAACTAAGAGAATATATTCTGAGGGTTTTCCCCACTGTGCGTACCCATTAGCTGACTTAATATTAACGCAACCAATAAATCTAAACAATAAATCCAAATCTGGGCCAGAAGACAATTTGAAAAGTTGAGCAAAAGGAGGCTGGCTGGTCGTGCAGACAGTATGGGCGCCTTGTCATAATAATCAACGCTACTTTGGGTCATTGATTGAAGTGCTGCTGCTGACTCTATTTACATAATGAAGCCGCCTTCATCTTAGTGCCCAATGCGTTGCCGGGGCTACCACTTTACTTAAACAGCTGATGCTGCCACGCTTCTACCCCTACCGATAGCAATATGTTCATCATATTCAATGTTTATTCTTCTTGGAAAATCTCTCAGCCACAATGAACCACATTGGAACCGATTATAATCAAATGGGCTGCCACTTGTTGAAAACCCAGACCCAGACTGGGATCCATTACAAGACCCTGACTCCCAAGTAGTCCCAAACTCGTCTTCTCCACTAACACTTGTGTTCTGTTCTATGGGCTCTTTAATTTTCTTATATCTCTCAATATTATTGTTATTATTGTCGGCATTTGAGTGCCTAATACAACTCCAAAACCTTAAAAATAGATGCGTCTTTAAATGTGCTCCACAAAAAGTATTTTTTAATGAATTTATAGCGGTATTTTGAATATCTTTGTTTTTACAATTCTCGCTTAGAAAGCAGCTCAATGAAAGTGTTTTAAAAATGTGTGTAAACTTTCCAAACGCCCATAATCGTAATGGCACGTGAAACTTTTGACCTTAATTGTTAAACAAAGATTATTTGCTAACTAAACCAACTAAATATCAAATGTTTACTCCGTATAAGTAAAATACCTTAATTGTAAATTGATAAAAAAAAATATAAAATTGCATCGAAGACAAGTAAATTTGCACAACATGAATTTGAACTCGGGCAGACCTGTTCCGATTTCACTTATGTTTTACAAATTTCAACTCGAAAATGTTGCCCGAAAGCTTATTAAATTTCCTGTGAACTTTCCTGTTTCGATATAGCAGAATAGTTCTGACAACGAACTGTCTATAGATAAAAGTGATAAGGGCATGGTTGCCACTTCAAATTAGATTGAGCAAAAAACAAACAGAGTCAAACTCACTAGAATAAGACCAATTTTTTTTTTTTTAATTCATATTATTTTGCATTTAATTGAATAAAAAGTATATCTTTCCCAAAAACTTATATCTATAAGTTATAGCCTCTAACACATTATATTTTTCATCTTTATTCATTTGATATTAACAACAATTAGAAAATACTTTAAAGAGCACGTAAGTGTTAAATTTGTATATATTTAATAGGGAATTGAGGAACAGTAGTTATGATGGTCTACCTGTTCCTCTTTTCAGTGCCAATAGCATCCGCCTTTGACAGAAGACACTCTGATGGAACCGAAGTGATTATAAGAAAACAATAACGACGAGCAATTAGATATAGCTTGATGTCATAATCAATCACTGAAAATTGCTGAGCCACTTTTAATTTTGCATTCACGCGCAAAAAGTGATGCGATTATTTGAGTATTTAATCGATTAAGGATTCAACTAATCGAAACCTATTTTGCGATTAAATTAAATCGTGAATTAAGACCAAACAATCGATTAATGAGTAAATATGATTAATATGACAAGACTTTGAATTCATTTTTTAATTAATTTTTTTTTAAATGAAAAATAAAATATTGCAACATTTACCATTTTGGTTATTTTTTGTATGCTGCCTTATCATTTTTTTAAGCTCAAAGGGCTGCAACATAAAATTTGTTTAACAGATGCCAAAGCTGTTGTAAACAGCTGCTGTTTAGTGCAGAGTGTGCTAGAATTAGTGTTGGGTAAACATTGCTCTTTTAGGTGAACGGAGTCAACTTACTCAGATTGCTCAGTTATTCACTTGTTCAGTTGCTCCTTGTTCACTCATATTGATCAGCTGCTCGCTTGATCACTGCTCTTAGCACCTCACGCAACTAAATCAAAATAACATTTCAAATCAAACATGACTCTTTAATTCGTGATAATATAAAATAGATTAAAAAATTAAAGTAGTAATTTGAAAACTTAAAACCAAACTTATCCAAATTGTTTGCTGGGTGTTTCCACAGAAAATGACCTCTTACAACTCAAAAATAAAACTAGTATTTTTTATTTATTTTTCCGCTAATATTACACAAAATGAATGTATCTGTCCTTTTCCGAAGGATTAAATTTAAATTTCTTTATACTAACAAAAATATGCTGCTTTGAATTTCGTACACCATTCCCGATTTTTTCCCCGCAAATTGCATGGCCTTTTGTAAGCTCTGGCAAAACTGTTCTAATGGTGGTTTACAAAGAAAACAAAAGCCACGTGACAGCTTAAAATTTTCTTCATGCTTAGGAACAATCTCGAAGGCGACAAGTGAAAATCACAATTTTTGGGAATAAATCAAAAATAGCTTAACCGAGTGTAACGACCGTTACCCTAAAAGCAAAGAAGTTTGATTTTTCTGTGACTGATTTAAACAATATAATATTACTGCAGCGGAAAGTAAGAAGGTAAGCAAGAAGAAGAATTTCGTAAGACCACATAAGCATCAAAAGTGTCCTTTGATTTTTTAAAAAAAAATTTAACGATGTAACGACCGTTACCTATTTTTCGGCGTTAAAAAAAAAGTTTTGAAATTAGACTTTTTATGAATTCTTTCGGTTGCTACTGATGCTTGAACTTTCGTAGGTGTAAAATTAGGCAATCCTCGTGGCCTATTTGCTAAGGTTGGAATTTTATTTAAAAAATCTCCGAAAAAAGGTAACGACCGTTACTTTGGAAACACCCCTATCGAAAAAATTCAACAACTGCACTATTTTCAAAAAGCCAACGTAAATTCCGTGCAATCGGGTTTAACAGGCGTATCAGCTTTAAAAATGAGCATCCTAAAACGTTTACACTATAATGACGTTTATTCTTCATCTCAAGGCGAATAAAACAGCAATAAACTTAACACACTACATGTACGCAACAGAATATATCCTTTCGTTTATGTTTTTCTTTTTTATTACTCATAATAAATGGATGCAAACACAAAAATCGTTTAATTTTTTATAATGTAACGACCGTGACTTTCACCTGTAACGACCGTGACCTTTTTAAAACTTTTTTTTTTGGTAACTAATTTTCTATAGTTTGAAAATAAACTCATTCCTTAAACAAAACATTCCAAAGAATTTAATTAGATTTTTTTACCTATCACATCCTGTGCAAAATTTTACAGAAAACTATGTTTGTTCACAAAAATCAAAAAGAGCTCATTTGTAAGGTAACGACCGTGACCTTTTTCATGGTCAAAAAAAGTATTGAAATTAGACTTTTTATGAATGCTTTCGGTTGCTACTGATACTTGAAAATTCGTAGGTGTAAAATTAGGCAAAATTTTATTTAAATAATCTCCGAAAAATGGTAACGACCGTTACTTTGGAAACACCCTGCTATACATTTTAATTAGCTACTTTCTGACAAAAATAAGTATTTAACTTTTGCACTTATTCAGGAATAGTGTATTTTCCATGAAAACAAACGCACAGATTAGAATGAACGCAAATTGACCTACCAAACTAAAAGAGCAGAGGAGAGCAAAAGAGCTCGAGCAAAGTGCGTAAAAATTAGCAATAGTGTGCAAGAAAAAATAACTGAACAGGAATGAACAACTGATCAAAGCAGAACAACTGAGCAAGGAAGAGCAAGTGAGAAAGATAGTGCAAGTGAGCAAGATAGAGCAAGTGAGCAAGATAGAGCAAGTGAGCAAGTCAACGAGAGACCCGCAATTCATTCTCCGAACGCGCCATGATTTTATTTTCATTTTTATTTTTTAAATTTTACAATATTTAAAAATTTGATTAAAATCGGGTTACTATATCATGGGAACAATCGGATGTAATGTATGAAAATGAAAATAATTAATTAAACGAAGTGTGTGTAGTAAGATATTGTTGGGTAATGGAGAATGTCTGCTGTCTGCCACTCTAAAAATTCACCCATCCCGCCACACACGCACACTTACATTTATATTCATTCATATTCTAATAGGCCACTTAAGATGCGCAAGGACAGACAGTGAAAGTACCATACTGTTGGCGATGTATCCAGTTGCAGTTGCAGTTCGCTGTCTAGACGCGAACAACTGAGACAACTGAAACTATGGCCTAAATATTTTTCCACATTAAGCTTAAGTAGCTTTGCTCATTAAGATAAAAATACACAAGCACACACACACACATTGATCGAAAAAACGTATTGTATTTTAATTACCCTTGCCCTTTGGTTTATGCAATCGCATTAATTGTCTGCTTGTGAACCACTCCAGACCCAAATTAAACTGCTTTCCATTGCAATACCAACTCGAGTTCAGCGTAAGGTGTGTGTTGTGGGCTATTTTTATATAGGTCAGCTACATACATCGGACCCTCCTCACTTCCCATAATAGTCCTCAACTTTATAGAGTGTGCAGCATCTGATCAATATAAAATAGTTCAGACTTGGGCAGCCATTAAAAGTGCTTGCGAAATCGCTCCCGAGCATTGGGAATAGACATCACATTTCACACTGAGTCAAACTCCCAAATATTTGGTGGAAATTCGAAAAATCTAGATACAAACCTAAAGTTGTCACACATAGTAAATAATTTTGTTTACGTTTTAAAATTGTGTCCCCTTGGTTTATCTCTACTTTTAATTTATAAGATAAATTCATTTATCATTTAACATTTGTAACACATCACTCAATAAGTCCCGGGCCTAACTAATAAAACATCAACTTTTATGCAAAATTCAATTTTATTCATCATTGTTATATTTTTTTAAGATTATACCCTGATTCCATTCACAGTCAAAGCGATGCCATTTTGGGAAAATCTCTTTACTATGGAAGTGTACCTTCTTAGGTCATTTTGACTTATTTTAGGCAAACGCGGACCCATTTTGAGAACAGCTTTCTCACAGGCAAATGTGCATGCTAGATTTTGAAAATTCATTTATCTTAATCCATTAATTCCTTACCTACCTCCCTCAATTTTATTTTACGATAAAAAAAAATATATTTTATAGATTTTTTTTTATATTTTTCTGAACAACTGCCGAATTTAGACGATTAGAGTTCTTCATCATTTGTGTTTGTACCACCACGTATAACCTCATCATATAACCTATAACCTCATCATTTCACCAAAAGCCGTTGTTTTAAAAGAGCATACTCTGAATAACATTTATCAAGCTATTTTTGGGTTTAAAAATTTTTAGACCCCGTACTTAAAAAAAGTACAGGGGTCTATTGGGTTTGTTTTAACGAAAATGTGCGTAACAGGCAGAAGGAGGCGTGGCAGACCCTATAAACTATATATATTCTTGATCAGCATCAATAGCCAAGTCGATATAGCAATGTCCGTCTGTCTGTCTGTCTGTCTGTCCGTCCGTCTGTATGAACACCTAGATCTCAGAGACTATAAGAGCTAGAGACACCAAACTTGGTATGTAGGTTCGTCTATATTGCAAGCAGATCAAGTTTGTTTCTAAATTTGGCCACGCCCCCTTTGTCGCCCACAAATCGAAAAACAAAATTTCGTATCCAAATTATAAGAACAATTTCAAAGCTAATGACACCAAACTTAGTATGTAGATTCCTATATATAGCAGGCATATCAAGTTTGATTCTTTTTTGGATCGGACCACTATATCATATAGGTGCCATAGGACCGATCGGGCGAAAATCAAGTCTTAGTATGAAAAACTTTTTTGTGTTATGAGATATCTCAACTTTACTATTACAGTATGCATATAACTTGGTTTTATATATCCTGTCCGAAGTTGGTTTAAATCGGATTACTATATCACATAGCTTCTATAGGACCGATCGGGAGAAAATCAAGTCTTAGTATGAAAAACTTTTTTGTTTTATGAGATATCTCAACTAAACTATTACAGTATGCATATAACTTGGTTTTATATATCCTGACCGAAGTTGGACAACTATCTCATATAGCTGTCATTGAAAAAAGTAGTCAAAAATGTATTACAACGCTCTGCAACAGCATCAAGCGTCCAAATTATTTTATAATTTTTGGAGTCTTTTCTATTTCCATAGTAAGTACGGGGTCTCCGACAGTCGAGTATGCTCGACTGTAGCACCGCGAGCGAAGCGAGCAGGGGGCGGAGCCTCCTAATTTTTTCATAAGAAATTTTTTTTTCATAACGAACGAAATTAAGTTTAATATTAAAACATTAAGTAAATATAAAAAAACAATACTTGAAAATTGGAATTCTGCACTGTGTGCAAAAAGGATGAGCTTTTTTGTACATAAAAATTAAATTTTGAGGGAAATAGCGTTTCAAACGGACGGCAGTTCGGGCTAGAGACGAAAGCAGCTAGCAATATATGCGAAAGGCGACTAGCAATATGTACAGCTAATATGGAAAATTTGCTACGACTGTCCGATGAGATCGAGTTATATACCGATCGAAAGGTTAAGTCCTAACTAACAAAATGGAGTACTAAGCTAACTCACCTGGTTTCTGAGATAAGGGGGTGTAAGCGGGAGGGAAACAATTTTAATGATAGCAGCTAATGGGGCCGTTGAGGCCTTTGGTAATTTTTTTTATTTTTCAATTCTAATTAAAAATACGCGTCAATTGATACCTCGATCACCCACATTTGACAAGTAGTTCAAAAGATAATTAAATTGGAAACTTTTAGTGGACTTCTCAAATGAAATAAAAAGTCAGTTTGTTTGGATCAAATCGATAGAAAAAAAGGTTAGATTGTATGATGGGGATTTATAACTCTTCGAAAAACTAGAAAAGTTTGTTCCACGACTTTTTAAATCCCGCTAAAATGTATTCTTTCACAGTTTCCAAATCATATAAGCTACAGACTTGAAATAAAAATATAAATTTAAAAAAGAAACACGAAATTGGCATTCGGCACCGCTCTAAAAGTAATTTCTATGTTTGTGGTAGCTCACCCTTTTTGCGAACAATTTTTTCTTTCAATTACAAAGTTTTTTTTTTTATTTTTAAAATACATATAAAAACAAGGGGGCTCCGCCCCCTACTCGCTTCGCTCGTCTACCCCCGGCTCGCTTCGCTCGCGGTGAGGTGCGGCTACAGTCGAGCACGCTCGACAGTAGGATACCCTGAGCCCAGGTACTCTTTTATAAATGTTGATTTTCGACCAATTATTCCTATGGCAGCTATATGATATATGTAACCGATTTGAACCAAATCTGGTCAGAATGTACAAAACCAACATAAATGCATATTCTATCAGTTTGGTTAAGATATCTCAAAAAACAAAAAACTTTTTCATACTAAAACTTGATTTTCGGCAGAGCGGCTGTATGACAGCTATATGATATAGTGGGCCGATTTGGACCAAACTTGGTCAGAATGTATAATACCAGCCCAGATACATATTCTATTAGTTTGGTTACGATATCTTAAAAACAAAAAACTTTTTCATACTAAAGCTTGATTTTCGGCAGAGCGGCTGTATGACAGCTATATGATATAGTGGGCCGATTTGGACCAAACTTGGTCAGAATGTATAATACCAGCCCAGATACATATTCTATCAGTTTGGTTACGATATCTCAAAAAACAAAAAACTTTTTCGTACTAAAACTTGACTTTCGGCAGAGCGTCTCTATGACAGCTATATGATATAGTGGCTCCGCCCCCTACTCGCTTCGCTCGCCTACCCCCGGCTCGCTTCGCTCGCGGTGAGGTGCGGCTACAGTCGAGCACGCTCGACAGTAGGATACCCTGAGCCCAGGTACTCTTTTATAAATGTTGATTTTCGACCAATTATTCCTATGGCAGCTATATGATATATGTAACCGATTTGAACCAAATCTGGTCAGAATGTACAAAACCAACATAAATGCATATTCTATCAGTTTGGTTAAGATATCTCAAAAAACAAAAAACTTTTTCATACTAAAACTTGATTTTCGGCAGAGCGGCTGTATGACAGCTATATGATATAGTGGGCCGATTTGGACCAAACTTGGTCAGGATGTATAATACCACCCCAAATATATATCGTGTGAGATTGGTTGAGATATCTCAAAAATTAAAGAAGCTTTTCATACAAAAACTTCATTTTCGATGTATCGTTCCTATGGCAGCTATAGGATATAGTTGTCCGATCCAAAAATAAAAACAAACTTGATCTGCGTACGGTATCCAGAAACATACATACCAAGTTTGAAGTCTCTAGCTCTTATGGTTTCTGAGATCGACGCGTTCAAACAGACGGACAGACGGACAGACAGACGGACAGACGGACAGACAGACGGACATGGGTCAATCGACTCGACTGTTGATCCTGATCAAGAATATATATACTTTTGGGGGTCTGCCACGCCCCCTTCTGCCTATTACATACATTCTGCCAAATGCATTATACCCTTTTTTGCCCATTTTCAATGGGCTCAGGGTATAAAAATGTGGCAAAAATCTTTTAGTTCAAATCAAATCACCCACTGCGCTCGAGTCTGGTTTTTGTTATAGCTAGTGGTGGACTGATGTACGTTGAAACTACCAGCTTTAATGAAAACAGGCAGGGACTCAAAACGTGTTTTGGACTTAAACTCATGAACTATCATTTGCAGTGGCCAATATTTTGGATTACAAATAGTTGTGAATGAGTCGTGAGGCCAATGCAAACTTCGATGTAGCCTTCCCTCATAAACTTAATAAAAGTCATAAGATAGAGCCGTCCCCCATTTTACACCATTGGACAAACAAATTCAAGAGCCACACTCAGTTTTAGGCGATATGTGCATCTCTTCTAAAGAACACCCTAATACTGTTCTAAACTCGATGAAGTCGAGCACATTAATCTCTGAGCTGTCGATGCTTCTCCCTCAGGTTTCAAGCGTATTTCCATTTAAGATTTTCCCCAAGTCGTGTGCGGCTTGTGCATCCGTAAAAATATTATTGTGGTTGATGTTTATTTTCCATTGGCCTTTGATCTTGATTGTCCCCACTCCGTCGTGGCGCGCCATTGCCTCCACTTGTAAAGTATGACAGCTCGCAGGGTGCGTGTCACTATGGGGTGTTGACCTGAATATTTTTTGGTGCTGACTATAATTTATTTTTCACAAGTATTAGAATTTATTACATCTAGTGCTTGAAGTCCAAACTCTAAATCGAGTTTTATATTGAAATAGAAAATCGAAATATAGTAGATATAGAGTAGATAGTTTATTTATTACGGACGCTCATTAAAAATTGAACGACTAATCGTAATTCTGTAATTCATTGTACGAGTAACCCCATTTTGTTTTTTTTGTTTTATAAATATGAGCCCCATATGACAAAAAAATATTTATTTGTATGGCAAGGTTTTTTTTAAATTTGTTTTTAGCTATGTAATTAGAAGATCAAGCCACAGTTTAGAAATTTGAATGATTAACAGGTATATTCATAAGCTTTCAGAAAACGTAATGCTTTTGAAAATCGGTTATAGCATTCTCGAGAAATGGTGACAAAAACAAGAAAAAAAATATACTGCGTAGCTTACGAGCTATTAATTAATGCCACAAAAACTGGTTAGACGTCCCATAGTGCGTGCCACACATGGCGAGTGTTTCGATCTTCGAACCCGTTTGTGTGTGTCTTCGTCTGTATTTCAATTCGATCGCTGGCACGACCTTTATCTGACCGCGCCTTTCACGGTGGTTCTAGGCGTCAACAATGTGTGTCGCCCCCACCTTACATAATACATAATCAAATCAACTCATGTTCCAAAATCTGTTAAAAAAATTTTAATTTGGTAAAACTTCTTTTCCTCTTTTCCACGCAACTTATGATCATCAGCTTATCAACTTCTCGGCTTTGTAGCAGTTCGCATTTATGCGGGCGTCAGATGTGGATTTTTTTAAGGATGCGTCAGACGAGGATTTTTTCACCGGCACTTTTTGTAATAAACCGAAGGTGTCGTGTTAACACATAACATTTTAAAGCTTCAGATGGGAGCCGACCCTCTCCGATGGAAATATAACACGTCCTATTCCATCGGTTTTATGCGTCGGTCAACTCAAGCCACCAAAATGCATTTTTACAGAAATGATAGAGTGTTGCCAAATGTTTTGAGAAATTAACCGATGGCATCTCTGCGAGAAGCAATGCGAATAATGTGAATGGCAAAGTTTACCGTCGGTGAAAAAGTGTGGCTTAAAAAGTCCCCGTCTGACGCGCGCTTAAGCGACAATCTTTTACCCATGGTAGACTTTGTCATTCACATTATTCGCATTATTTTTTTTTTAATTTTTAGCAAACCAAATTTGGCACACAAATTTCCATATACCTCACGCAGATCAAGTTTGTTTCAAATTTAAACCTCATCCACACTTTTTCATATGATACGTATTTTTTGGTAATAACCAATATCTGTTATTATTATCTATTATCCCACTGAATCGTAACAAGATCGGACAAGTAGAACAGGAGTTATTGCGTGCCTAAGGTGTTGAAGCAACAGGTGCCCCCTAGAGTATGCAATAGTTTTTGTATTGTTAAACCTTATTAGAATGCTTAAAATTCTCAACTAGTTCTGGCAACACAAATATGACATTAGGATTGAATCGCTAATGTATTGAAATAAGTAACGGGTATCCTATGGTCGGGATCTCGACTATAGCCTTTCTCACTTGTTTTGATTTCTTAACAATCACAAATTTTTTTTTATTAATTTTTTAACATTTTCAACAAAAATTTAACATTTATTGACATATTTTTAAAGTACCAAATAAATCTGTACTAATTAAAAAATTTTTAATAGCACTTGTTCAATGGTAGTGAAATGAAAATTCATTAGCACTACTATTTTTAATGTTAAATAAAAAGAAATGGTTGTTCTTATACTGGCGTTGACAGCACTAAATAATATTTTTGTATTTTTTCCTATTTTTTCATCCTTTTTTTCTAATATAAGTAACAATAAATAATCTAACCTACTAAAATTTAACAATAAAATTTGATAAACACTTTTATTTTTTATTTTAATTAAAATTTTTAAAGATAGCATTAAAAATTAAAATAGTTGGCGTTGGGCAAATTTATTAAGCGCAAATTAGTTAAAAAGGAAAGGGACGCTTTACGTTCCGAGTTAGATTCTTCTAGAAGAAGCTTAAGGGAGAGAGATAATGTAGTAGAAATTAGAGATAGTAACAATTTGGAACAATTATTGCCTGTGAGGGAAGAAATAGATTTGGTTGATTTACCGAAAGCGGTTGACAGAATAGATGTAGAAGAAATCACTAACGAGTGATGACTTAAATACCCAATTGAAAAATTTGTATTTAAAACATAAACCAACACGAATCAGCTCTGTAGAATTAGTTGCGATTTCCCTTCTATAAGTTTAATTGCTCTGAAAAGACTGATATCACCCAAGTTGCGGGTGGTTCCTAATTACATGTCGGCCTTTCAAAGCAATTAAATAAAATTTCACTTATTCCCAATCTTTCGGATGTCTTAAGTATTGATTTTAAAATTGACGGACTTCCGTTATTTAACGCTTCGAGTGCGCAATTGTGGCCTAAATTAATTCGATTGAATAATATAAAAAATCGCCCTATTTTACCAATAGGAGCATTTTTTGGTCACAATAAGACATTTAATTGCGAATGGTGTTTATCAAAATTTACTTGTGAACTGTCCGATATTATTAAAAATGGCCTTACCATTTTAAATAAGGAAGTTTACTTAGAACTTAGACCAATTGTCTGCGATGCTTCTGCCAGAGCTTTTGTTACTGGCACACCTGGACATACCTTCAGTCACGGGTGTAGCAAGTTCATTTAGGTTGCACGCAAAATAGATTCTGTTTTGACATTCAGCACAATCTCTGCTGAATTAATAACAGATCAAGATTTCAATTCTAGATACTACCCTTCTCATCACAAGAAGGAGTATTTAACCACGCAGCCAGCTTTTGAAAAAATTGGAGTCTTGATAGTTACTCAAGTGCCATTTGATTGCATGCATCTTATTGACTTGGGTGTGTATTTTTTTGAGAGGACTTTATAATAATAAATTACTAGATAAAATTTCAGATGCCAATAAAGCAAAACTTTCGGATATATTAATATCAATGCAGAAGACAGTTCCAGAAGAGTTTGCTCGACAGCCGAGAACATTGCTACAGCTTCCTAACTGGAAAGCCACTGAATTCATGCAATTCTTGTTATACACTGGTATTGTAGCTCTTAGGGCCGTTTTCTCATCATGCTTTTAACCTTAAAGTGTAGACAAATTGGCTGAGGAGAGAACTTTGATTTTCTTGTCAAAAATTTAGTTGCAGGCAGGCTATAAGTTACAGGACAGGTCATCCAAACTGTAATGGCTTAACATTCGACAACTACGATTATTTCGATGTTGCCAAGGGCAACGCCATAAAGTGTATTAATTATTGCATACCTTTAGGAGCCTGAATTGTTTATCATAATTTATCCTGTAAGGTAAAAAGCATGATGAGAAAACGACCCACTATGGTCCAGAACACCAGTTTGATTGGCCAAAACCCCTTTTTGGAAATTTAATATATTAACATGATTTTGATGGCGCTGTATTAAAAAATGTATGACCATCAAAGTTGCTAACCAGAAATTTCTGTAGATGGCGCCACTTTCGCGAAATCAGCTGTTGAACACAACTGTTGTTACAGAAAAGTACGTAGAGTGAAAAAGCGCCAATTTGAATGCGTTTTAATCTTTGTCATAATTAATAAAAAACTATTAATACATACAATTTTTGTGATGAATGGTAATCAGTGGGGCTTGTACTACGTGTTTTGTGTTGTGAATTGTTTATAGTAGTTGTGATGCCTTCGTATTCATAGGTTAAAGTGAGCGGTTCAACATAACTGAATTTATAAGTAAAACTCATTTTTGAATAGATATACAAAGTGAGTCCCACCTAGTCCCACCTTAAAACCTATTGTGTGTTGTAGAGCAATAAATTCTTGTTAAAATGTATATAGTAGAAAATGCCACATTTAGCCACAACTCTTTAAATTTGTATTAATAGAGCATAACCTCAAATTCAAAAATGCAGACTTGTTTTTCATGTGGAATCGGAGAAGTGAAAGATATGCAAGAAAAATGCGGTTCTTTATTTTTTAAATACAACACTCAATGGCACTATTTCAGATGAAGCTAATTAAGTCTTTAAGGATGCCAGTAAACAAAATTTGTTACCGTTTGGCTGCGAAATTGAAGATATGCAAGGCCAATGCCAATATACTTAAAAGAAAATATGTAGATTGGCTAAAACAAAACTTATTATTATTTTTTTTTAATGTTAAATATGTGATCAGTAGATACGAACATATTTTAATTTCTTACGATGTATAAAAGGTCTAATACATTTTTTTTCATTCAATAACCTATTTTTCGATATATTGCCCTATTGACAGCTATATGCTATTGTAGTCCGATCTCGATGATTTTTGGCCAAAATGTCAGGAGCGCAATATTACGCATAAGTGACGAGTTTGGTACGGATATCTTGGTAAACAAAGAAGTTCTTCATCGAAAAACTTGTATTTTATCCGATTGTTCCTATGGGAGCTATATGATATAGTTGTTCGATTGGACAAAGTGTTAATAGGATGATGACACCTCGCACTTGTAAGTTTGGTCCAAATCGCGTGGAAAACATCGAATTTGGATACTCTAATAAAATAAAAAAGGCGGTGCCACGCCCATTTCGCTGGCACAGCTTCCTATTGATGTTAGAAGCCTAATACAGAAAACTAGACCAAAATATCTCTTTCCGTTCTTGAGTTATTAATTGTGGCCAACCAAACTGGTATTCTGGACCATAGTGCGGCCCTTAATGTTATGTTAAAATCAAGAAGAGAGAACGAAAAAAGTTAAAGCCTACATTTAGAGTAAAGTTCCCTATGGGTAAAGTAGGCTTTGAAATTAATATGAGAAAACGGCCCTTAAAGATACAACTTCTGATGACCAGTATTATTTGTTTTTATTATTACCCTGTGCTTACAGACTGCTTTGGTCCCAAAAACAAAGGGAATCTAACCTTGAAACTTCTCAGCAGATGTTAAATCTATTTGTTGAGAATTTTCCTCGTGTTTTCGGGAAAAACTGTGTTTCTTACAATGTTCACGGCTTACTTCATGTAAGAGAAACTATTGAACAAATCGGAGACCCGACTGCACGTTCGTCTTACTCATTTACTTAAGCGATATGTCCGAAAGGGTGCACATGTATTACCGCAAGTTTACAGAAAGATTGTTGAAGATAGAAGACCCATTAGGGGTAGAGAAGACGAAATAGAGTTAATTAGTAAAAAACTTAAATTAAAGGATGTTCACTTAGCAATAGAAGGCGAGACAAGTATTTTATTACAGTGGAATATTGGGGAAAATTAGTATTAGCTCCATTTATACATTATTAATACATTTTTTCATAGTTGATAGATTTTATTCTTTAATGCTACCTCTACCTAAACAGACGGCTTTTTAGATTACTTTTTCGAAACCAAAAAAAAAAAAATGGTTCTCAAATTTAAAAATATTTATGCTCCTGAATACCTATACTAACTAGCTTACTTATAACTAATTACTAATACTTTTTCTTAGAATGGCAAAATCAAATGGACAGCCCTTGGCCAAAGTGCGAAAGATCCATTTTAATACAAACCGTAAGGATTGTAAATACAATAATTTAAAAAAATGAAACTAATGTGTTTACTTTTATTTAGAGCTTGAGACGAAGTCCAGTCTGAGACGTAAGTTAAACTAGGGATGTTTTTAAATAATTTGTTTACATTTTTTAATATATTTCTTTTTAATTTCCATTGCTTAGAAGAAAACGGCTATCTTCACCAAGAAGTCAGGGAGCTAAAGACAGCAATCGTTGACCTCAGAGCTGAGTTGAAAACGGCAATCAAAGACATGGCTAAAGAAATTAAATCGGAGCTGTCTGTCCTTGCGGATCGTTCAGGCTCTGAAGCGCTGGGATTAACGTTCCCAATATATTCGGAATTCGAGCTAATGGAGGTTGACCTCAAAATTACTCCGGAGATCAAAATGATTTATGTAAGTACCATCTATTTTACGAATTCCAAAATTTTTCATTAACAAAACATTTTTCCTTTATTCGCAGTTAAACAGAATGAAAAACTAGCTTGGACATAGCACATTGTCAAAGTCAATCAGAAAGGTGATGTCCGAGCAAATAGTCTTCGACCACAATGTTGACGGGATTTCCAACAAGAAGCCCTAAAAAGATATTCATCTTTCTTCTCAGCTTTGTTGGGTAAATATCTAGGGTCTTTTTCCATTTAATTTTACTTTGTATTAACTTAATTTTATTTTGTTTCAGACGCTGTTCAATTAGTGAATTCCACAAAGCCAACAGAGGAATTTCTGCGCAGCGCAATGCTTTGCGTAAAAAATAATTTTAATTAAAAAAAAAAAAAAATATTTTAATAAAAAAAAAACAAAAATAATAAAAACAAAGTAAATATAAATTAAATGAAATAAAAAAAATTATATAATTTAATGTAAATGTATTTTGTTGAAACGCTAGGAAATGTATAGGGAATTTATAGTATGAGTATTCGAGGAATCCTTTTGGAAGTTACAAAGGAAACGTTAGGGAATCCTTGAGGACCTTTCCTAAAAATAATAGATGAATCCTTAAAATGGTATGGTTAAGAAAACATTGGGGAATCCGTGAGGATTTTTATTCTTATTTCGTGTAGGAAAAAGTATAGAATATGACTAAAATAACATTGGGGAATCCGTGAGGATGTTCATTCGAAAATCGTGAAGGAAATAGTATGGAATATGACTAAAATAACATTGGTGAATCCGTGAGGATTTTTGTTCGAGAATCGTAAAGGAAATAGTATGGAATATAGTATACCTAAAATAACATTGAGGAATCCGTGAGGATTTTTATTCGAAAATCGTGGAGGAAATAGTATGGAATATGTCTAAAATTACATTGGGGAATCCGTTAGGATTTCTCGGCAGAGTTCTACGACATTTTCCTAAGAAATACCTTCAGAGAAACATTAGGTAATACCTGAGGAGGATTCCTCATTTCTCGTTCCTAGGAATTCTCAATGTTAAATTCCTCAATCATTTTCATACAAGCGCCTCGATGTTTCCTCAAAGACCAGGAAATGTTCCTCAACTTTTCCTCAATATTTTTTTGAGGACCAGTTCTACTGGGTATGTATGAATTTGTGTATGTATGTATGTGTGTGTTAATGCTTGTTTGTGCGTATGGGTGTAAGTATGTATGTGTGTGTATGAGTATGTATGTATGTGTACGGAATGTATGTATATGTTTATGTTTGTGTCTATTTGTGTGTAAAATTTGATCACGAATTTGACTCCCTTCCAGTGCGAACTTCGCAAAAAGCCGTCTAATTGTACGATAAGATTTTCTCAGCTATGTTGTGCTCAATTTTCATCTTCCTCGGCCTTACCGTTTGAGCCCCACGAATATCAGTCACTCAGTCATCTGTCAGTCAGTCAGGACAAACAGTTTTATATATATAGATTAATTAATTTTATTAATTAATATTCGGATTATTGTTTTTTAATTTTTTTAAAATATTTTTACATTAAACTTAATTTTGTTCGTCACAAAATGGGATATCAGAAATTTTGGGGCTAGTATATGCTTTCGTCACTAGACTTTTACCTCGTGTAGAGTTATTTTTGTGTCTTTTTTCTACTTTGACCTAAAAGCCCCAGGCTTTTACTTAGTTAAATTTTAAAACAAGTGGGAAAGGCTAAAGTCGAGATCCCGACTATAGGACAGAGAACTGCAACGGGTAAGAGATTTTCGGTCAGGCACGAACGCTGACTCGTGTCCGTTGTGATTTGTTCGTTTCGGACGAGTCACGAGTCATGACCGAAATTGCTGGTTGTTTTGATTTGATGCGATACCCGTTTTCTTCAAACGGTCGCATCGAGTCATCGAGTCATGCTCGAATCGACTTGTTCAGAAAATGTGCGACACAGAGCGCGCACGCAGCGGCGTTTGCGCTTACAATAATATATATGTATTTATGTGTGTAAAAATGTATGACTCTGTGCGCCGCGACGAAAGATCTGTGTGGTTGTTGTTGGTTTTGATCAGCCAAAACAATTATACACTTAAAGAAATTTTAATAAATTGTATTTTGTAAGTCGAACGCTTATTATGTGGTTAGGATCAAAACGTATCAAAACGCATCAAAACTTTTCACACAGTGTACAAAACGCTACTGAAGTGAAATGAACACTTTTATGACGGTCAGCGTCGCAGCCGAAACTCGAGCATTTGCTGTGTGTTTGTTGTTTTGTTTTATTGGGGGTCATAAAAAATTTCCGCGCAGCGTCAAAAGTTGTTGTTGTATTGTCAAAAATAGAGATGGGCATGGGCCTCCTTTTTGACGAACGGCACGGCCCAAGCACGGCTTGTAAAAACTGAGGCCCAAGACGGAATTTATTTAAGTAGGCACGGCACGGCCCATGCCCATCTCTAGTCAAAAATCGCAGGCAAGCCAATTTACTGTTTTGAGCAGAGTGGGCAGCGTGAGCAAGGGCTTGCCCACCGCTGCTCTAAAACAGAAATATAAATACTTATGTATGTACATGCATGTACAAGCGAAAAAAAAAATACAAAAACAACACTGTCGTTTTCGATTATACTCGAACGGTCTGCTCGACCCGAATTGTCCGAAAGCAAAACGAATCATACCCGTGACTCGTCCGAAGCAAAACGAATCATACGCGTGCATCGTCCGAAAACAAAACGAATCATGCCCGTGACTCGTTCGAAAACAAAGAGACCCGTGAATCGACCGAAAACGTTTGTCGCACTGATGTACGAACATAATCGAACCTACCCGTTGCAGCTCTCTGCTATAGGATACCCTTTACTTATTTCACTACATATAAAAGTACTTTAAAGAAAATTTTCTAATGGCATGTATTGCCATGTATTGCTTAAAGAATCATTTTCAGACAATAACTGCTGTTCTACTTGTCCGATCGTGTTGCGATTCAGTGGGATAATAAACAATAATAAAAGATATCAGTGACTACAAGAAAAACTATATTATCTTAAAAACTGTGGGTGTGGTAGCTTTTCGCGATTTGCGAGGGCGGAGGGGAGCGTGTCCAAAATTTTAAACAAACTTGATCTGCGCTGGGTATATAGAAATCTGTGTGCCAAATTTGGTTACTCTATCTCTTATAGTCTCTGAGATCCTTTTGTTCATACGGACAGACGGACAGACACACATGGCTATATCGACTCGGCTGTTGATGCTGATCAAGAATATATATACTTTATAGGGTCGGAGATGCCTCCTTCTCCCTGTTACATACATTCCAACGAACACAATATACCCTTATACTTATTTTTTATAAGTAACGGGTATAAATATATTCACTGGTTCAAAAGAGATTTTTTTGAAAAGTGGCCCCACTGTGCGGCCCTTAAAGTAGCTTCAGCACGGAAAAGCACCATATAGCCAAGACACCAACAGAATTGTTTAGTTGTTGATAAATACTGCAGATGGCGCAAATTCGAGTATTGTAAAACATACAGCAGATGTCGGTTTTCTATCACTGCGGACGGCAGTTCGCGCTAGTGACGAAAGCAGCACGAAGGGTGCGAAAGGCGACTAGCAATATATACAGCTAATATGAAAAATTTGCTACGACTGTCCGATCAGATCGAGTTATATACCGATCTAAAGGTTTAGTCCTAACTTACAAAATGACGTACAAAAAACTGGCACTGCGCAGTAAGTAATTTTAATGTACAAAGAAGCTCACCATTTTTGCACACAGTGCAGAATGCCAATTTTCGTTTTTAGCTCGGTGACAAAAAAATGGGTATGCGTATTTGATTCGTGACAATTATGGTACACTACTTTGAACACCTTTAGTTCCGAGACTATAAAATTTAGAGCAACCAAAATTTGGTGACAATACTCCGAGGATGTTGACCTATATCAAGTTTGTTTTAAAATTTGGATACGCCCCCGTTCGCCCACGTAAATTATATAGAACCTAATAACAAGATCAATTTCAAAGAAACAGTCTTGAGACTTGGCACACAGGGCGGGGTTCAGAGTTGTGCTTAAAATTTCATAGAGATCGGTCAATAAACAGAGAAGATATTTGAGGAAATATGATCAATGGAGGACTTATAATCATTTGGATCTCTGCTTTGTTGAGCACGTAGATCAAGTTTGCTTTAGAATTTTGCCACTCCACTATGTGCGATTTTTCGGTTTAGGCGGCATAAACTCAAAATATGAAGCTAGAGACTTGAAATCTTTTGTGTACGTTAGTTAGACAAAAGTTAACTCTAAAGGTGAAGATATGCACCTGAAATTTTGTACTAGTATTACCTATACTAAACTAGATTAAAAAAAAAAAAAATGTCAGTTGGACCACGCCTTTACTTTCCGCCTCTGAATTTTTACAAGCAAAATGACATTTTTTAAATGTGTCTTTGGTAAGATTTTTGATAAAAAAAAAGTAGACTGACAATAACAGTGGACAACAACAACACAACACATATAAATTAACTTATGACAGCAGATATATATTTTAAATACCTCAAGAATATTTATCCATATAAAACTTATTTTACTTTTAACAGTTTTGCTTATTTATAGCTTTTAAAAGTCACCATACATTGGGCGCCAAATTTCACAGTCTGGAGAGGTGGGGGCATCAGCAGGTACATATGTTATGTTAATGTTGTAATAACACCAGCCTGTTTCAAGATTCATCAATGTAGTACCGATACTGATAGACTATTTTACTTACATATTGGGTGTTTCCACAGAAAATGACCTCTTACAACTCAAAAATAAAACTATTATTTTTCCGCTAATATTACACAAAATGAATGTATCTGTAATTTTACGAAGGATTAAATTTTATTTTCTTTATACTAACAAATATATACTGCTTTGAATTTCGTACACCATACCCGATTTTTCCCCGCAAATTGCATGGCCTTTTGTGAGCTCTGGCAAAACTGTTCTAATGGTGGTTTACAAAGAAAACAAAAGCCACGTGACAGCTTAAAATTTTCTTCATGCTTAGGAACAATCTCGAAGGCGACAAGTGAAAATCACAATTTTTGGGAATAAATCAAAAATAGCTTAACCGAGTGTAACGACCGTTACCCTAAAAGCAAAGAAGTTTGATTTTTCTGTGACTGATTTAAACAATATAATATTACTGCAGCGGAAAGTAAGAAGGTAAGCAAGAAGAAGAATTTCGTAAGACCACATAAGCATCAAAAGTGTCCTTTGATTTTTTAAAAAAAATTTTAACGATGTAACGACCGTTACCTATTTTTCGGCGTTAAAAAAAAAGTTTTGAAATTAGACTTTTTATGAATTCTTTCGGTTGCTACTGACGCTTGAACTTTCGTAGGTGTAAAATTAATATCCGAACTAGGGGCTCCGCCCCCTGCTCGCTTCGCTCGCCAACCCCCCGCTCGCGGTGCTACAGTCGAGCATACTCGACTGTCGGAGACCCCGTACTTACTATGGAAATAGAAAAGACTCCAAAAATTATAAAATAATTTGGCCGCTTGATGCTGTTGCAGAGCGTTGTAATACATTTTCGACTACTTTTTTCAATGACAGCTATATGAGATAGTTGTCCGATTTGAACCAACTTCGGTCAGGATATATAAAACCAAGTTATATGCATACTGTAATAGTTAAGTTGAGATATCTCATAAAACAAAAAAGTTGTTCATACTAAGACTTGATTTTCGCCCGATCGGTCCTATGAAAGCTATATGATATAGTGGTCCGATGTAAACCAACTTTGGACAGGATATATAAAACCAAGTTATATGCATACTGTAATAGTTAAGTTGAGATATCTCATAAAACAAAAAAGTTGTTCATACTAAGACTTGATTTTCGCCCGATCGGTCCTATGAAAGCTATATGATATAGTGGTCCGATGTAAACCAACTTTGGACAGGATATATAAAACCAAGTTATATGCATATTGTATTAGTTTGGTTAAGATATCTTATAAAACAAAAAAGTTTTTCATACTAAGACTTGATTTTCGGCTGATCGGTCCTATGGAAGCTATATGATATAGTTGACCGATTTAAGCACACTTCGGACAGGCAATATAAAACCAAGTTATATGCATGCTGTAAAAGTTTTGTTGAAATATCTCATTAAACAAAAAAGTTTTTCATACTAAGACTTGATTTTCGCCCGATCGGTCCAATGGCAGCTATATGATATAGTGGTCCGATTTGAACCAACTTTGTACAGGATATATAAAACCAATTTATATGCATATTGTATTAGTTTGGTTAAGATATATCATAAAACAAAAAAGTTTTTCATACTAAGACTTGATTTTCGCCCGATCGGTCCTATGGCAGCTATATGATATAGAGGTCCGATCCAAAAAAGAATCAAACTTGATATGCCTGCTATATAGAGGAATCTACATACTAAGTTTGGTGTCATTAGCTTTGAAATTGTTCTTATAATTTGGATACGAAATTTTGTTTTTCGATTTGTGGGCGACAAAGGGGGCGTGGCCAAATTAAGAAACAAACTTGATCTGCTTGCAATATAGACGAACCTACATACCAAGTTTGGTGTCTCTAGCTCTTATAGTCTCTGAGATCTAGGTGTTCATACAGACGGACGGACAGACAGACGGACAGACGGACATTGCTATATCGACTTGGCTATTGATGCTGATCAAGAATATATATAGTTTATAGGGTCTGCCACGTCTCCTTCTGCCTGTTACGCACATTTTCGTTAAAACAAACCCAATAGACCCCTGTACTTTTTTTAAGTACGGGGTCTAAAAAAGGTAACGACCGTTACTTTCGAGACACCCATTATAAAGACAGAAGGACATGGCTATATTAACTGATATGCGTTTCATATTTTGTGACTAAATTGAAATGGCCTCCGCAAAGCTAACATATACATTAATTTTTTTTTTGCTAGATGGCCTAAGTTATTTTTGCATTAAAATCATTTGTAATTTAGAATTACTTTTTTCTACAAATATATAAATACAATATAAAATCTTTTTTACTTCATTATATTCTAGTTATTTTGGATATACCTATTCGCCAATCAAATTTAATATACAAGTGTTCAATAGATTTGCAACTCACCTGGTAGACCCGTGTCATTGATGCTTGAGGTGGAGGTAGAAATTCCGGGGAATTTTCGCCAGCCCTTATGGTTCCAGAAACTGCGTGCCTTCGACTCAGTGGGTGCGCTGGGCCCAGGATCTTCGGCAGCGCGAGTGCGAGCACAGCTTAGAATGCGGCGACCGCAGGAAGCGCGCGTCAGAAAGTGGGAATTTGATGCGCTTGGGGAGCTCGCTGTGAGCGTTGATTCATCATAGACTGTGGACCGTTGAAAGTAGCGACAACTTTGGGTGGCGTAGGCAGCGAATGCGGTCGGAGTTTGGCGGGCGCAATTGATATGCTGCCTCTTGGTCAGGCGGAGGCTACCGATGTAGCTTGCGCCACTGCTGCCACTGAACCCGCTGTCCAGATCGCAGGTGTTTGATGCGGCTTGTGAATGTGCTCCTTTCAGTGTGGCTAGCAACTGCTCGACGCCGTTTGCGTTACTGTTATCACAGATATTGTCTGCCGAAGTGGATGTCAGCCTAGCCATGGCTTGAATCACCGGCTGCCCACTGGTTGCCGTCACACAAACAGTCGGAATGGGCTTGGAAGGCGTGTCAGTGGTGGCTGCTTGTCCAGAACCAGCAGTCGCTGCGTGTGGACTACATTTTGGTGGACTTTCAGGCATCAGCATGGCCTCGACACTCAGATTTAGCTCACCAAGTATCTTGTGATGTCGATACTGTACACGACGTAGCTCTTCCTCGACGAGCGTCTGACCAAGCGAGCCCGCCGAACGGGAGCTGACGGTATACCTTAGCTGATGCTGAGCCTGCTGTGTTTTGCCCGTCTCAGCTGACGTTGTCTGCAATGCGGCTGCGTTGATCTCCTCGTAGAAATTCTCGCTTTGGCTGGCCGCTGTTACTGTCTTGTGGTAACGCGTCTGGTACGAATGCAGTGTGGCACTTGAGACAAGCTGTTTATTTTTTTTGCCTTTAGATAGCAGAGCTCGTATCGAGCTAGGCGGTGGCAGACCGGAGGCAGTCTGTGGTGTAACCATTGCACAATTTGTGGAATTGGTATCGGACCCGGCACTATCTCCCCCACCGTCTGGTTTGGGCACATTGGAATGTCGCATGGCTGCTCCCGGCTCGTAATAGGCGTATGAATAGTCGTGGTGCTGATGATGAACATGGTGTGGCTGCAGTGTCGTCCATTTGACACCATCTGCCTCGTTACCATCTCGGCCCAACGTTTTATTCCGATGAGCTAGCTGCTTGAGATGGTGAGGTGATAACTCTGGCTGGTCGTTACAAATTTCTATGGCATCGGGATCAGGATCCGGATAACGTGGCAACATCTGCCGGCGACCACTGCCAGTGACAACGCTGCCACTGCCCAGACCGTCCATGCTTACGACAGCAACAGGAGAGCTGCCTGCGGATTTGCTTTGCGGGCTTGTTGATGCAGGTGGAGGATAATCGGGTGGAGGCGGGAACTGCAAATACCCAGCGCTGTGCTTGGGCATGGCCATGCCCACAACGACACCCTTGGTAATGCCATGAATATCCTCCACTTGACTCTTATGCAGCTGCTGTAACTTCTGCTGTTGCTTGAGACGCTGCTGCTGAGACTGTTGCTGCGTGTAATAATTTTGATTGGCAGGTTGATGGGAATGCGAATGCTGGTTCTGATGCTGATGAGAATGTGAATGCTTCAAATTTGAGTGATTGGTTGAGTGCACGTGCATCTTCTCTAGATGATGGGAGTGGTGGTTGCTGTGACCGCCGCCGGCATTGGTGCTGCTGTTGTTGACCAAAGTTGTGGTGCCACCGCCAGTGCTGATATTGTTCCCGCTGTTGCTTCCACAGTTTTTGTTGTTGTTGCGCCTGCTGCCAAGTCCTAGGCTCTCCATTGCACATGATGCTGCTTGCTTCTCACTTTGTTTACCTATGCAATTAGACGAGTTAAGCGTCAATTAGCGAAATATCGTAGTGGCTAAATAGTGAAGAATGCCAGAATGTCAAAGTAACTTCCAGGCCATCTTCAACTGCCCTGACACGCTTCAACTGGCGCAACTAAAGCAAATAATATGTGCGAATCTCCCATACATTACTCCGCAATTATCTCACTATCGGGATTAATTGCTGCTAATTAAGCAACGACCGCTGTAGACCAGTAGTGTCCAAGCCAGAGCTTGCAAGAAGTGGTCTTTTTTCTCAAGCGGTCAGCAAACAGCTGTCGTTCGCGGACACGATTGAAAAGAGAATCGAAAACCTTATATGCTTCCTTGGTGAAAATTATGACCACTGGCGGCAGGCCATTAATACTATTGGACAGTAAAGGGTTCCGCGAAATAGTTGACCCCATTTATAAGGCCCTGCAAATGCCAACAATAACATCATTGTGGCATGATCATTGGATCAAGTGCGGATAAAAGAGCAGTCAATAAAATATGATGAGCTCTACTTTTTTTTACCCGTTACTTATAATAAATAAGTATAATGGTATATTGTGTTCGCTGGAATGTATGTAACAGGGAGAAGGAGGCACCTCCGACCCTATAAAGTATATATATTCTTGATCAGCATCAACAGCCGAGTCGATATAGCCATGTGTGTCTGTCCGTCCGACCGTCTGTCCGTATGAACAAAAGGATCTCAGAGACTATAAGAGATAGAGTAACCAAATTTGGCACACAGATTTCTATATACCCAGTGCAGATCAAGTTTGTTTCAAATTTAGGCCACGCCCCCCTCCGCCTTCGCAAATTGCGAAAAACCGTTCGTTCGTCTGTATAAACATAGGGATCTTAAAAACTATAAGTGATAGAGTAACCAAATTTGGCACATATATTTCTATAGACCTCACGCAGATCAAGTATGTTTCAAATTTTAGCCACGCCCCCGCAAATCTCGAAAAACCACCACAGTTTTTCAGATAATTCACTTTTTATGGTAAATAACGGTATATATTAATATTATCTATAATCTCACATAACCGCAGCAAGATCGGACAAGTAGAACGGGAGTATAAGCTTATTAAAGTTATTAATAAATTTATTATTTTAATACAATCACCTAAAAGTATGCAGTAATTTTGTTAGGTAGTACTTTCTTTAAAGTAGTTTTATATATATTGAAATAAGTAACGGGTATCCTATGGTCGGGATCTCGACTATAGCCTTTAATTGTTTTTATTACAACATGAATTTTCAGAAAATAAATGAAGATAAAATTTGTTAAGTTTTTTTGATTTTTGTATTATTTTTATTTAAATAATCATAAGCAGTAATTTTAATTTTGTGTTTAAAAATGCATACGCATAACATATGCACACAAATTAGCGCTCTCTCTATTTCTCCCATCCTCTTTAACGCTTTGCCCGGGATGAGAAATTGACGCAACAAAAAAAAAAGACACTTCGTAATAGGTGGTCTCATCGGCAGCCGAAGCTCGTTCGTGTGGTCCCTTAGCTTCAGTGCATGCTTGCTTGTTGATGCGAAAGGTTGTGTGCGGACGATTTTTTTTCTCACTGGTTAACCCTTGCGCTGCAACAAAAAATGGGCTATTGTAGTTTTTGCCGCAAGCATGTACTTGATGTGAAATTCATTCATGCACCAAAATGTGGTGTAAAAAGAAAATTGTGGGAGGATTGACTAGGGTGCAGCCTTGGTATAAACTCCAAAATCTGCGATACCCATTTTGATGCTTTCCAGTGGAAATCTGCACCCAATAAAGGGCAGACTTATAAAAGGAGGAAGCTAAATGCTGATGCTTTTCCGTTTAGCAATGAAGACGAGTTCCTTAAAGAAGGCTACGCCAGTTCGAGCACGCAGAGTAAGTTTACCGTGCACTATGGTTTTTTTTTCGTTTTTTTTGGCATAAAGTCAATTTTTTTTTTTTTAAATATTTTAAAAAATTTTTTATTTTTAATTTTTAAACACTTTAGACAGATTAAAAAATGTTTAACTTTAACATGTGGAGCAATACTGTTCTGCTTGCGCGCTGTTAAAGTCAGCTGATTATGTACCACCCGTTTTGTATAAAATTGGCGGGAAAAATTTTGCGACTTTGATTGTTTGTTTTGGCGAAAGTTTACACAAAAGTGAAATAAATAAATATGGAAAACGATTGTCCAGGTATGTAAAACTAAAGTTTACCAATGTTTGTGTCGTTGTTGTGTTTTTGTCCAATTGTACCGTGTTTTGTTTATGTGTATTTTTAGAACGAGCTTAACAAGTGTAGTTGTGTTCCGTGGATCAGTACTTTTGCATGGCAAAGCGTTGCAAAAAGTTGTAAGTGAGAAACTATTAACCAAAGTGTGCAGATTAATGAGAAACTAATCCTTTTTGTCCGAATCCACACGTTTTCGAAAAAATCAAATTTTTCTAGTAGCATATGTGTTCAGTCGTGCTGAGCTGGTTGACATTTGGAGCAACAACAATCGCTCAGGAGACGCCGTACAACAGCACATATTGAGAGTGATCGCACAAAAACATTTAGATAACGAAACCATAAAGTCGATAAATGAAAAAGTGAAAGGCTTTGTCAATTATTTAAATAAACACTTGCCTAAATGTAATTCAACTGTAGAAAGATTTAAGGGAAAGCACGCAAAATGGCTTGGGAAAAGCTTATTCATAGAAATCACTGGTCATTATGCATTGGCAAATAAAGTGGGTCGCCCAAAATGTGATTACGAAAGCGCTGGTCCTCGTCTGAAAAGAAAATTAGCCGCGGAACTTTCAGAGGAGAATAACAACTTATCTCCCTTACTCATACATGCTGCCACAGTTTCAGCTAAAAAATCTAACGAAAAAGACTTGGCTGTTGTTTTAAAAGCAGCTGCGAGTTGTGAGAGCATTAATGAAATAAAAAAGAAGCTTTTTGCGGATGAGCCCAAACAAATGTCAGCTGACAGTGCGCTTGCATTTTTAATGGAAAATGGATTCACAAAACGTCAGTATATAAATATACAACGAAATGCAAAAACTCACGGATGTGATATATACCCGGCATATCCGGCCGTACTTAATTCTAAATTAAAACTCAGGCCAAAAGGAATTGAGTATTTTGAAAATAAGGCACTTGTATCATTGCAAAACCTCTTGGATCATACATCATCCCGCATTCTTGAATTGCAACACGAGGTCTTAGAAACACTTCCCAACGTGGTACATTGCAAGTTATTCTTCAGCTATGGATATGATGGTTCGTTCGGCCAGAGCTTATACAAACAGCGTTTCCAGATCCACGATAGTCCTTCAATTGACAGTTCACTGTTTGTTACTACAATTGTCCCATTGAAATTGATAAATGAAACGCAACAAATTTTTTTAACTCAATAAGACTCCGCAATCTGTTAGATTTTGCCGCCCTTTGAAGATTGAATTCATTAAGGAAAGTACCTCCCTTATATTAGAAGAAAAGGAAAATTTGGATGCCCAGATTCGCAACATGCAAATATATTTGTATAAATTTAAAGAAAAATATATATATGTCGAGTATATTGGCCACATGACACTAATAGATGGGAAAGTCTTAAACATATTGTCAGGCACCAACTCTTGTCAGTCTTGCCCAATCTGTGGAGCGAAGCCAAAACAATTGCTCAACATTAAAGACATAAACTCGAAGGCTTTTATGGCTAAGGCACACGCTCTTCAATATGGAATCAGTCCTTTACATGCTTGGATCCGCTTTTTCGAGTTTGTTTTAAAAATCTCATATAGAATTGAGCTTAAGAAGTGGCATTTTCCAATGCAGCTTTACTGTCATCAATTCTTGATTTTGATTATGATATTTTACAAAGTTTTCATACAATTCTAATGACAATTAACTGCGAGTACGAAATAAACTCGGAAAAGTTTAAAGACTTCTGTGCTAAAGTTTTTGTGGCTTATCAGAAAAAATATCCTTGGTATCCGATGTCGCCCACTGTTCACAAAGTCTTAGTACATGGGTACCAAATAATAGACACTTGTTTAGTTCCAGTAGGATGCCTTGGGGAACATGCATCAGAATCCCGAAATAAATTATATAAGAGCGATAGAAGAGGCCACGCTAGAAAATGCAGTCGATTAGACAATATTACAGACGTTTTCAATAGATCCATGGATAGAAGTGATCCGTTGCTGTCCAGTACCTATTTAAAAGAACGACGAAATACAATCAAAAAGAAAACCATACCAGCAGAAGTTATATCTCTACTACAAGCACCACATTTAGAAGTTCAATGTGAAAATGATGATCCAGATTCCACACAGAATTCGTCCGACGAAGATTATGAAGAACTGGATGGACTTGAGGTTATTGCTTCAGAAGATGAATACTATCAACTAGAAGTAAATTGAGTAACTTCTATAGTAAGTAACATAACCAAACTTATTTAAAATTTTGTAAAATGTATCTTTACTTTCAGAATGAAGCACTAATAATGGATGAATACTAAAATGTGAATTTGTATAATTGTTACTGTTTTTTTTTTCATTAAATATAATAGAAAATAAAAATGTTTAATGGAGCCTTGTTGCATGTCGGCTAGATCGGTTATATGGCAGCTATATGAAATAGTGTCCCAAATCATATGAAACTTGGTAGGTCATCTTGGGAGCAGACAAAATGTATACAAACCAAATTTCAAAGCAATAGCTTGATAAACAAACTAGGGGGCTCCGCCCCCTGCTCGCTTCGCTCGCCAACCCCCCGCTCGCTTCGCTCGCGATGCTACAGTCGAGCATACTCGACTGTCGGAGACCCCGTACTTACTATGGAAATATAAAAGACTACAAAAATTAAAAAATAATTTGGCCGCTTAATGCTGTTGCAGAGCGTTGTAATACATTTTCGACTACTTTTTTGCAATGACAGCTATATGAGATAGTTGTCCGATTTGAACCAACTTCGGACAGGATATATAAAGCCAAGTTATATGCATACTGTAAAAGTTTTGTTGAGATATCTCATAAAACAAAAAAGTTTTTCATACTAAGACTTGATTTTCGTCCGATCAGTCCAATGGAAGCTATATTATATAGTAATCCGATTTAAGCCAACTTCGGACAGGATATATAAAGCCAAGTTATATGCATACTGTAAAAGTTTTGTTGAGATATCTCATAAAACAAAAAAGTTTTTCATACTAAGACTTGATTTCCGCCCGATCGGTACTATGGAAGCTATATGATATAGTGGTCCGATGTAAGCCAACTTCAGACAGGATATATAAAACCAAGTTATATGCATATTGTATTAGTTTTGTTGAGATATCTCATAAAACAAAAAAGTTTTTCATACTAAGACTTGATTTCCGCCCGATCGGTACTATGGAAGCTATATGATATAGTGGTCCGATGTAAGCCAACTTCAGACAGGATATATAAAACCAATTTATATGCATATTGTAATAGTTTGGTTAAGATATCTCATAAGACAAAAAAGTTTTTCATACTAAGACTTGATTTTCGCACGATCGGTCCTATGGCAGCTATATGATATAGTGGTCCGATCCAAAAAAGAATCAAACTTGATATGCCTGCTATATAGAGGAATCTACATACTAAGTTTGGTGTCATTAGCTTTGATATTGTTCTTATAATTTGGATATGAAATTTTGTTGTTCGATTTGTGGGCGACAAAGGGGGCGTGGCCAAATTTAGAAACAAACTTGATCTGCTTGCAATATAGACGAACCTACATACCAAGTTTGGTATCTATAGCTCTTATAGTCTCTGAGATCTAGGTGTTCATACAGACGGACGGACAGACAGACAGACAGACAGACGGACAGACAGACAGACGGACAGACAGACAGACGGACAGACGGACATTGCTATATCGACTTGACTATTGATGCTGATCAAGAATATATATAGTTTATAGGGTCTGCCACGCCTCCTTCTGCCTGTTACGCACATTTTCGTTAAAACAAACCCAATAGACCCCTGTACTTTTTTTAAGTACGGGGTCTAAAAAGTTAGGGCAAATCGGCCAGATTGATTATATGGCAGCTATATGAAATAGTGCCCCAAATCATTTGAAACTTGGTAGGTCATTTTGGGAGCTTAAAAAATATATTCAAACCAAATTTCAATTCAATAGGTTTAAAATTAGAGTTTATGCCAAAAAAAACGGAAAAAAACCATAGTGCCGTGGGAATATACAGTCAGACCAACAGTTTTTCGTACAGCTAGTTTTTAGTACTTTCATGGACGTTGTAGGTTAGACTTTCGTAATATAAAAAATTTTTGTATTGTAGACGAAGAGAGTTATTTATTTAAAACAATATGCGCAAAAAAAAAATTAATTTTATATACACAATGAGTATAGCGTGGAAATCCAAAAAATATCACGAAAAGACGCCAATCAATTATTCGTACACTATGAGTTTAACCTTTTCCAACACTGAAGTTTACCGTTTTTTGAGATTCTCTTTTGTGCTATGCGTAGACATATTGAATATTACGCACATTCCTCTGAAGTTTGCAGAATAAAAATTAACTGGTAATAAATTTTGATACAATTAAGAAAAAATGGGACGAGGTCAGGATGTTTCTCCAGAAATCCGCAAACTGATCCTAAAATTGTACCTGGAAAATAATAGTCTTCGCGCAATTAGAACGTTGATCAATAGGCCTCATTCAACAGTGCAAAGCATAATCAAAAAATATACAGACACCGGTGAAATAGAAACAAATCATCATAAAGCCGGCAGACCAAGCATTTTAACGCCAAGAGAACAGCGCAATGTGGTAGCTTCTGTGGTCCGAAACCCAAAAATAATATCCACAGTGTTGTGTCAAAAACTTCAAGAGGGAATGCAAAAAAAAATATGTTCGCCAAAGTTCACGTGAACAAGCCAATTTCTTTTTGGAAGAACGTCATATTTAGTGACGAATCCAAATTTAATATTTTTGGTCATGATGGTCCTCCAAATTCAACGAAGCCATGAAGGAGAATAATAGTATTCCCACAGTAAAACACGGTGGAGGCAATGTGATGGTTTGGGGGTGTATGTCTGTAGCTGGAGCTGGGCGAATGGTCTTTATCAATGAAAAAATGGATCAGCACGTGTACAAGAAGATCTTAATTGAAAATTTACACGCCAGCGCCACGGAATTAGGCTTAGATCCAAAGACATTTATTTTTCACCAGGACAACGACCTCAAACACACCGCTTATTCGGTTCAAGAATGGCTCATTTACCACTGCAAGCAGCTTAAGAGTCCAGTGTTTGGAATTTGCTGGAACAAAGAATCCGGAAGCACCAGATTACGTCGAAGGATTCATTGAAAACCGCTTTAAGCGATGAATGGGCCAAAATCTCCGCTAAATATACCAAAAAGTTGGTCAAAAGTAGTGATGTAAAAATGTATCGAAATATCGACAACTCGATTTTCGCGGAAGCGTGAGACGACGTTTGAAGGTTGTCATAGCTGCGGTCCAACAAAATATTAAAAGCCACTGACATTATTATAATTTTCTAGATTAATTTTGAATTTTCGAACTGTACGAATAATTTTTGGTCGCCTTTTTGCCTTTTTTGATTAGTTTGTAATTTTTTTTGACCTAAAATTAAATTTAACTGTTTTTGATTTTTAAAAAGAAGAAAAATACTTCGAATTTAATGGAAAATGAAGAAATGAAGGATGCTGATAAGCTTTGCATCTTGACCTTTGACGACATTAAGGTTGCTTCTTTCGAATATGAGAGCTCAGCGGACGTCGTATACAAGCCGAGCAATTATATCCAACTGGCTATTGTTCGAGGCTTGAAGTCATGGAAACAACCAGTTTACTTTGATTTTGACACCCGAATGGACGTGGATACCCTCAATTCCATAATAAAAAGAAGTGGACGGTTACAGTCGAGCACGCTCGACAGTAGGATACCCTGTGCCCAGGTACTCTGTACTGAAATTAAATTTTTCACCGATTGTTTCTGCTGCCATCAGTGGTCCATATAGTGGTCCGATCTGAACCAAATTTGGCTAGAATAGATAAGCCGAACTTAAATGTTCATTCTATCAGTTTGGTTACGATATCTTAAAAAACAAAAACTTGAGATCGACGCGTTCAAACAGACGGACAGACAGAGGGACATGGCTCAATCGACTCGACTGTTGATCCTGATCAAGAATATATATACTTTCGGGGGTCTGCCACGCCCCCTTCTGCCTGTTACATACATTCTGCCAAACGCATTATACCCTTTTTTGCCCATTTTCAATGGACTCAGGGTATAAAAAACTACACAGAAGAGGATATCCTGTCGTAGCAATTGTGTCAGATTTGGGTACTGGAAACTAGTGACTATTACATTATAAGTCTTAATTGTTTTTCTTTTGTTTTGTTTTCAGCAAAAACCTGCCATCCAGCAGATGTGAATCTGAACATTTTTGTTTTTTCAGATACACCGCATTTGATTAAGCTGGTCCGTAACCACTATGTGGATTCCGGATTAATAATAAACGGAAAAAAATTGTTTAAGACGACAGTCCAACAGACTCCCAATCACTGTTCGACGTCAGATCTTTCAAATACTTTTGAAATTACGGACAACCACATCAATGTTCGCTCAATCGCTAATCAAAGGGTACAATAAGCAACGCAACTCTTTTCAAATAGAACCGCCAGCGCCATCAGACGTTGCTATTCGTTGGGGTACGATGTGAAACTGCCGACCTATGTAAACTACTCAATGATTGGTTTGACGTCTTTAATACTAAATTGTCAACGTCTAACTCGATTCGCTCAACCAGGCTTACGGAAAACAGCTTGAGTTTCAACGAGATATTTTGAAAAAAATGTCTCAGATAGCGCTCAAATCCTTGGCAAGTCCAGTATACTTCCATTTCAAAGAGGGATTCTTGTAAATAATGCATCCCGTGATGAATTGTACGATTAGTTACGTGAGAAGTACAAAATGGCATATATACTGACAAGTCGTCTAAACCAAGACATCGTGGAAAATTTTTTTGGCGCCATGCGATCAAGGGGCGGACAGTTTGACCATCCGACTCCTCTAATTAAGAAAATATATAACAGGTATGACTAAACTTGACCAGTCTATTAACAAATAGTTCATTACAATATAATAATAATAATTTTCAAATGTTTAGCTTTATGTTTCAGAAAAGTTTTGATCGTGAATGTTGGTAGTGGATCTGTGTTCTGTATTTTATCTTTTTTGTTTTATGCTTTTTTTCATTAATTAACATAGCTCGCAAATAACTGTTGACACTTTTTCGTTGTCTGCAAATGAGTGTCTTTTACTCACACAATAAAAAAGACTCAGACAGTAACTGAATTTTTCGCGTCTTTCTTAGCTCGCTCGCGCTCTGAGCAAGACAGTTATTTCTGTTTTCTTTTCGCTCAAGTCAAACACTGATCGCTTGCTTGAGTTAAATGAAGCAAATTGTCTTTTGAGTATGTATTGGTAAACACGCGCTTGCTGCGTTCTTTTTGTTTGCATTATATGTACATATTAATTGCGTTTTAAATTCAGTGTGTGCGGAGCATTATATTTTTTGCGAAATGGGAAAAGACGAAAATAAAAAAGTTCATCATTTTTTTAGATTTGTTGTCGATGAAAATAAATCTATATGTAATGTTTGCGGTTTTAAAATGTCTGGGACATATTTAACAAATTTAAGGCGGCATTTGACATTAAAACATGCTGACATTTTTAATGAGTGGAGCAAGTGCGGAGACTCCCAAGTACAAGAAAGTGTAAAAAAAAGTAAAAATATCATACCACACGAGTGAAGAATCCATTGTATCTTCAATTATTAAAATAGTGACTACGGATGGAAAACCATTTATTTTTCTGGACAGTGAAGGCTTTAAGGATATAATGGATCCAATTTATAGTTCACTAGGCATGAACCCAATAACCTCGCGCAATGTAATAAATTTTGTAAAAGTCAAAGAGCAGTCAATTAAAGAAAACATAAAGGCTTTGGTTAACGAAAAACTGGTGTCGCTTAAAATCGATGTTGCCACTAGAATGAATAAATACATTTTAGGTGTAAATTTGCTATTAATCGATGCAAGCCTTTATACAACTGAGATCGTTGTAAAAACGTTGGGCATGATCCAACTCGCGGATTCCCACACAAGTGTATACATTAAGCAGAAAATTTAAGAAATTTTAAAGGAATATGAAATTAAAGTGGAACAAATTTTCAGGTAAAATTTGAATTACAGAAAATAGTTTTGTATTAGTTTTTCACAAAGACAATTTTAACTGTTAATATAAGTAACTACTAACATGAAACATAAATGACACAGGACAACAATTTTAAACTAATATTACATTTATGCATACAGCATAACATCTGACAACGGAAGAAATATGATAAAAGCAGTTAACTTTTAGACGATGCTACAGAGGAATCTCTTTTTAACGATGATACGCATGGTGAAACTGTTATGTACGAGCTAGACACCATAGATTTGGCCAATATTTACCTAGTGAGATGTGCAGCACACACGTTGCAATTGTGTGTAATTGATGTACATAAGGTAAACGAAATTAACGATAAAATTTGCTGTTGTCGCACATTATGCAAAATGCTGCGCACAGAAACTAATAGGTAAGTAATGTATAGGTGTTTCATAAATATATATAAATACATCTTTGTATATATGTTACCTGTACAGACGTTTATTAATCGAACACAAAAAAAACATACCATCGCTTGACGTCATAACAAGATGGAATTCAACTTATTTGATGATGACAAAATTGGTTGATTTAAAGGAGTTTCTGACTACCCAGTCTTATTTTTATGTTGATGCTGATTGGGACTGGATGGAGTCTTATATTGACGCCTTTAAAGAAACATATGAAGCTACTCTAAAGTTACAAGATAAAAATCTAGTTTTTAGTGAGTTTTTTATTATTTGGATGGAACTTAAATTGGCATGCGATAATAGTCAAAATTTCATAAAAAAGAAACTGTTGGCCCAGATTAAGATAAGAGAGATACAACTTTTAGAAAATGAAGCATTGTTAGCTGCGATTTTCATGGACCCAAGAGTTAATTGCATATTAAGTAAGGATCAAAAACGGCTGGCAAAGCTAAATTAAAAAAAAATTGCATATAGGTTATTTGAGTTAAAGAATGTAAGTTACAGAATGGCTAAAATTGTTGTCCTGTGTCATTTATGTTTCATGTTAGTAGTTACTTATATTAACAGTTAAAATTGTCTTTGTGAAAAACTAATACAAAACTAAAATCAAAGAAAGATGTTAAAATTATTATCGCTCTATTATTACAGGCAGTACAAAATGTTCCAGCGCTTGAAGCTCCTGCTTCTGAAGATATAGACTTATCTTTATCTTCAATTTTTTCGATTGCATCTTCGGCTGAAGAGAAGACGCTCTTGTCGGCATATTTGGATGATGTCCAGACAGTGACAGAAATCAAAGAAGATAATGTATCTGCAAAACTTATAAAAATTTATGCTGATATTGAAAGTTTTGACGCAATCTATGGTCGTTTACCATTAAACGCCAATATTTTGGAGTTTTTTAATGATCTCAGACTTAAGTTGCCACATTTGAGTGCACTCGCGCAGGTTGTTCTAGCAACACCGGCAACTCAGGTATCTGTAGAGCGAGCTTTTTCTGCCCTTCATTTTATTTTAAGTGAAAGACGAAGCTCAATATCTGCAGAAAATCTTAACGCGTTATTAGTTGTTAAGCTAAACTCCATTTAAAAAAAAATGTTATTAAAAACAAAATAAAAATAAACATTATAAACATTCCTTAAAAAACAAAATATTTTTCCACATTTTTATTTAACAGCCAATTGCATTCTTTTTTATTATTTTCATGCTCATGTTCCTTTATGTATATGTATGTATTTACATGGACACGAAGGCAAAGATCATTTCTGTTGAGTTTTTTAGTCAAACTGTCTTTTGGTGAGAGTCTTTGTGTGAGCGAAAATCGTTTTACTCTTCACGCGACACTCATTTGAGAGCGTCCCACGAATTAGTCAATGCAAAGCGCTTGAGCGAAAACCGCTTCGAAACAAAAACAAGTGGGAAAGGCTATAGTCGAGATCCCGACTATAGGATACCCGTTACTTATTTCACTACTTATAAAAGTAATTTAAAGAAAATTTTCAAACAATACAAAATCTATTGCATACTCTAGGAGGCATGTATTGCCATGTATTGCTTAAAGAATCATTTTCAGACAATAACTGCTGTTCTACTTGTCCGATCGTCTTGCGATTCAGTGGGATAATATTATCTTAAAAACTGTGGGTGTGGTAGCTTTTCGCGATTTGTGGGGGCGGAGGGGGGCGTGGCTTAAATTTGAAACAAACTTGATCTGCGTGAGGTGTATATAAATCTGTGTGCCAAATTTAGAGATTTTATCTCTTATAGTCTCTGAGATTTCTTTGTTTAGACGGTTTTTCGCTTTTTGCGGGGGCGGAGGGGGGCGTGGCTTAAATTTGAAACAAACTTGATCTGCGTGGGGTATATAGAAGTCTTTTAGTGAAAGTTGGGTATCTCTATCTCTTATGGTCTCTGAGATCTAGGCGCTCACACGGACGGACAGACGGACAGACACACATGGCTATATCGACTCGGCTATTGATGCTGATCAAGAATATATATACTTTATGTGGTCGGAGATGCCTCCTTCTACCTGTTACGCACATTCCAACGAACACAATATACCCTTATACTTATTTTTTATAAGTAACGGGTATAAAAAGAGAGCCGCTCAGAGAGAGGATATGTTACGAAGCAGAGCATATTAGAAAAAACGATCAACTGTCATTTGCGAGCTATGTTAATTAATAATTATTATCACTGCGAACGGCAGTTCGCTCTAGTGACGAAAGCAGCAAGAAGGGTGCGAAAGGCGACTAGATAGATATACAGCTAATTTGGAAAATTTGCTACGACTGTCCGATCAGATCGAGTTATATACCGATCGAAAGGTTGAGTCCTAACTTACAAAATGGCATACTAAAACTTTTTGTAACTCACCTGGTTCCTGAGATACGGGGGTGTAAGTGGGAGGGGAAAAATTTAAACGATCGCAGCTAATGGGGCCGTTGGGGCCTTTTTGAAAAATTTTTTATTTTTAAAAAATTATAATATAAAATAAAAATTATAAAATTAAAAATTATAACTGGTTCGAAAGATAATAAAATTTAAAATTTTTAGTGGACTTCTCAAAATGAGATGAAAAGTCAGTTTGTTTGTCGGTTCGTTTGCGCGTATCAAAGCGCTAAAATAGCTTAGATGTAATGATGAGGATTTGTTTCTTTTCAAAAATATAGAAATGTTTGTTCTACGACTTTTTGAATTTCCCGCTAGTTTAGCGGGAAAACGCTATTTCCCGCTAAAATTGAATAGTTTGCACACCATAGAAGCTACAGATATGTCCTATATATCATTGGAAAGGTGAGTTTAAGGGCTTTTAGACGTACCTTCAATTTTTTTTTCTAAAGTACTCAGGTAACATTTTACAGGTGAAATAAGGTTTTTTAGCTTATATTTTGGCGATTTCTGACAAAACGGCTCTAACGATTTTTATTAAATTTATGTATGTTTTAGTACGTAAAATTCTGCGTTTTTTGGTATATAACACATAAATTTTGGTTAAGGGGTTTGGAAGATATTGCCTGTTAACTGAATATATATATTTTTCCATCGGTCGAAAATCACGTTTTAGTTCGAAAATCACGTTTTAGTACTAAAAACTTTTTGGTTTTATGAGATATCTCAACCAAACTGATAAAATACGCATTTTACATTGTTTTATATATCCTGACCAAAGTTGGTTCAAATCGGACCACTATATCATATAGCTGTCATAGGACCGATCGGATCAAAATTAGGTTTTAGTATGAAAAACTTTTTTGTTTTACGAGATATTTTAACCAAATTGATAGAATATGCATTTAAGTTAGTTTTATAAATCCTGACCGAAATTGGTTCATATCGGACCGCTATATCATATAGCTGTCATAGGACCGATCTGGTCAAAATAAGGTTTTAGTATGAACAACTTTTTTGATTTATGAGATATTTTAACCAAATTGATAGAATATGCATTTAAGTTAGTTTTATACATCCTGACCGAAATTGGTTCATATCGGACCGCTATATCATATAGCTGTCATAGGACCGATCTGGTCAAAATTAGGTTTTAGTATGAAAAACTTTTTTGATTTATGAGATATTTTAACCAAATTGATAGAATATGCATTATATGATTAAGTTAGTTTTATACATCCTGACCGAAATTGGTAACCGGTAATCAAACCACTATATCATATAGCTAAAATAGGACCGATCGGGCGAAAAGTCTTAGTATGAAAAGTAGACAGTAGTAACGCGAGCGAAGCAAACAGGGGCGGAGTCTCTTAGCTATATTTTTTACTATCTCCCTGCATTTATGATAAAGTTAAAATGTCAAAAGCAAAAGCATTTGCAAAAATTTCTGATATCCCACAAAAAAAACCTCTACACGAGGTAAAAGTCTAGTGACGAAAGCAATTTTTAGATCCAAAATTTCTGATATCCAATTGTGTGACGAGCTAAATTCAGTTTATTATAAAAACTTTAAATAAAAATAAAAATTATTAAAAAAAAAAAAAAAACACGAAAATTGGTATTCGGCACTGTGCAAAAAGTAATTTTTATGTACAAAGAAGCTCTCCCTTTTTAAGCACAGTGCACAATGCCAATTTTCGTGTTTTTTTTTTTTTAATAATTTTTATTTTTATTTAAAGTTTTTATAATAAACTGAATTTAGCTCGTCACACAATTGGATATCAGAAATTTTGGATCTAAAAATTGCTTTCGTCACTAGACTTTTACCTCGTGTAGAGGTTTTTTTTGTGGTTTTATTATTCAGCTAAGAATACAGAATTATTATCGAATAATGAAAACGTTGAAGAGAGTTCTGAAAATTGGCTTAATCTAGACCTAAGTTCTGTAGGTATTGCAAACAAAGAAAATGAGCCCGAAGATGTTGAATTAGAAGTCGTAGACAACATACCTGAAGTCAATAACATCGATGAGTTGACGGACGATACTATCGAATACATAGCAGGCTATGTTATAAAAAAGTTAAGACTTTGTAATGAGTACTCAGAAAGTTCGACATTCACCTACGTGGGTGAGATGTCTCAGGGAGGACTGATTAAACCGTCTGTGCACTTTGAAAATAAGCTCAAACAGCTAGAGCTCATTTTTTTAACTTATGTCAGGGAGCAATTAGATATTTTCCAAAAATGTACAACAAAAATTATTAATGGCAGCCGAAAATGTTCAAATTGATGATTATTTTAAAATTAGAATATATTTTAGAGTTAAGAACCTAAACAAAAAGATTTTTATTCAAAAACAAAAACAACGTTTAGTTGGTAATTCTAAATTTGTTAAAATTATAAAAATAAACTTCATCTCTTTTCATTACAAAAGGCTATTTTAAGCCCTACGGTCAGTTAAGGGTTAACCAACATGCTCTACTGCCGCTTTGTTCACACTCACTATACTATGTGCTTTTCACTCGCACTTATTGCTAGCATAAGCTAGGGGACTGAATTTGTGGACGAGACCACCAATTACTTATTGCATCATAGCTCAGTGGCTGATGTTAAGATGCTGAGCATTAAACGAAAGTGTTCCATTTAACTGTTTTCGTGAGAGAGCTTTGTCTGACTCTCTCGCCCAATACTGACAAGACCGCTTTTTTCGCGTTAAATCTGGCTTTTTCTGAGGGCCAACAGCGGGAAATATTTGGGAACTGCGGGAAGTGAGAATTCTGGCTTTTTTCAGCTTTTTTTAATTCTTTCACCGGTTACCAGAGCTGCCAGTTTAGCAATTTAGTTGCTAGACCTAGCAACTTTTAAGAAATTTAGCAATTTTTAATTTTTCTTTAATAATTTTAGCAACTTTTTTACAAAACTAGCATTTATTTAAATTTTCTTTAGCACTTTTGTCTTGTTTTATACCATTTTGAAATTAATAGCACAAATTACGATTAATAATAGTTCACAAAGATATCGCAAATTGTATTTTACTCAGTGGGTCCATTAACATATATGAACAACTTGAAAGTGTTAGCGCAATCTTTTGCTGCGTTTTTTGATTGTGTTAAAATGCAAATAGATTTAGAAGCACTTTTTTACTTGACACAAATTACTGTCAATGAGAAATACGCTGATTTAAGTGATGCTGACGAATAAACTGTTAATATAATTGCTTAAGATATGAAATCATGTCCCATTTTAATTGAACTATTTTTAGTTTCGAATTTTTTTCTTACATTCATACATATATTTGTTGAAACGAACATTTTTTTTATTCTTATATTTAGCATTCTTTTTTAGCAATTGCCCCAAATTTTTAGCAACTTCTAGAAAATTTTTTTTTTCCAAATCTAGCAATTTATGCCTCGGAGGTTCTGGCAGCACTGCCGGTTACATAAAAATTAAAAAAAATAATGGCAACTTTACTATAGTTTTCATCGATATTTGTCAATACCACAACATGTTCTGATCAGACTTCATCTCTATACGAAAAGTCGGCACCAATGATGGTCAAATTTTTTTTTCACAATGCTAAAAGAACGTAAGCAAATATGCCGAGATGCTTGGGTTAAAACCGAGGAGTTTAATTCTTGGGTTCACAAAGGCAATACAGATGAGCATAAAGATTACTGCAGCTATTGTAAAGTTACAATTATTGCCAAACTTAGTGATTTGCGCGCTTATGCAACAGCGAAAAAGTACACAAGTGCAGTGAGCGGCTTTAAGCAAGCAAATAAAATAGATTTTACATGTTTAATTGTAAAAACTATGCAGGAAGCAGCGCTGTGCCTATTTATTGCGCAACATACATCAATGGCGCAAATTGATCATTTGGGCAACTTGTGCACGAAATACTTTGACAGTGAAAGTGCATTAAGTGAATTGCGCAACGATATCGGAGAATCAAAATTTATTCTTTTACTAGACGAATCAACGGACATCAGCGTCACAAAACTTCTAGGTATTTGTTTATATAAATGATTTTTTATGTTTCTTGTACTTTGTATATAATGTATATTAAAAGTTTTGTATGTATAAATATGTTTACTTAGGTGTGGTCATCAATTGTTACTTCGTTCAGCGTTGTGTATTCGTCGCCACATTTTTAAGTCTCCTCTCATTAGAATTTATTAATGAAACATGCATTGTCGAAGGCGATAAAAATGTGTTGTTACTGTATAAACTGGACATAAACAACTGAATTGGCATTGGGACGGATAACGCTAAAGTTATGGTAGGCAGGAATAAAAGTGTCTACACAGAATTAAAAAGGAACCACAAACTGTGCTATTAATAAAATGCTTCTGCCATTCTGTGCAGCTGGCTGTAAGTCATGTTTGTGAGCAACATATGCCAGATAACTTGGTGTTTTTAATTTACGAAACCTTTAATTGGTTTTCCTAAAGTTCATCTAGGTAAATGGAATATCAAAAAATTTATAAATGTACTAGAGGGCTCCGCCCCTTGCTCACTTTGCTCACCACTAAATTCAATTGTTCATTCAATTACGTTTATCTATAAATGTGAAATTTGCATAATTTGTAATTTATTGTTAATGTTGTACGTTAAATTATCTTTTATTTTAACATTTTTAAATTTAAGTGTGTCAATAAAATTTAGCCTCTGTATGAATTTATGTTTTTGAAGTATTTATTTATTTAATTAATGGTCATTAAATCTAACTGCCGCGAAGATGTGGTAGCGAGGTGGGCTCGACTGTAGCCCTTTCACACCTCACTGCGAGCGAAGCGAGTCGGGGGTAGGCCAGCGTAGCGAGTAAATTAGTAAACCCTTCTTTACTTCGTATGGATCCAATAATCAGTACCTGCTAAATGACTTAATACCTTCTTATACTAATCAGACTACTACGATTTTTCACCGTTCGTTCGAAGCAATTATAATCAGTTATCATACTATTTGAAAAAAAATTGAAATATTTTTCATGCTGATTGCAATAAGTAGCACGAAATTTATATAATATAATATTATTTATATAAGAAACGAATAATTGTATGCACGCTGCTAGATTTGGCAGAAAAGTTCGATATCTTGCGTGCAAAAGCGATTTGTGAGTCTGGTTAAGAAATTGCAAAAATTAACAAAGTTTTTCATTCAAAAGGTTAATTTGAAACCGACGTTCATATTGCAGCTATTTTATATAGTCATCGGATTTAGACCAAATTTGAAAAGGTTGTAACATTTAGTAAAAAATACATGTTCTGTAAGTTAAATTGAGATAGCTTAACAAACAAAAATAATTTTCATATTAAAAGTTAATTTATATCCAATTATTCCAATGGCAGCTATATGATATAGTTAACCGATGTTGACCAAATTTGGTCAGGGTGTAACAGGCAGTCTCAACTATCGATATTATTGTGCGATATTTTTAGCCGTTGTTTTACCGTTGCCGCGAATTCCACTTTGTGTGAAATATGGAAGCGAAAAAATATTTTGATAAAATTGATGCTACAAGTTCAAAGTGCAAACTTTGCAACAAAACAATTAAAACAAGTGGGAGCACTACAAATTTGAAGACGCTCCTCAAAAACAAACATCATGAGGCTTTACTGCAGACTTACGTTTCTAGTTCAAAAAAGGGCAAAGCTGTGAGTGTTTGCATGCATACATATGTATGTATGAGATATACAGTATGTCAAGTAACTAATTAGACAAAAAGTATGTATTAATATGAAAATATCTCGATGTTTTGACAACCATAAAAAGCTCTAATTTAAAATTAATTTTAAAAGAACAACAATAGGGTGTTTTATTTCAATAAAATATGCAATAGTTTTAAAACGATAAAGTTACTTGACTAACTGTATGTACATACAGTATGTCAAGAAACTCTTTACATACTGAAAAAAAAATTAATTTTTTCTTCAGACTTCAGACATTGAAATTATAGACTTTTATTCAAAATAACTCAATTTTTTAAATGCATTAAGTTCTAAGTTAAATTTAAAAAAAAATAACAAAATTTTAAAAAGATAACTTAAAAAATAACAAAAAACAATTATTACTCATTTTTGACACTGTCAAGAAACTCTTTACACAACGTTTTTCCATTCTTATAAATTCCAAATTTTGAGCGGTTATATAACATCTTAGCTTATTTAGTATGCCCTCCCTCAACGTTAACAACAAGTTGAAAACGTTTTTTATTCAAGGGGAATCTTCTGCCACTCTTCCAGTATAATTAATTTCAGTTCAATTCGGTTTTTAGGCGACCTTTTTAACACTTTTTCTTCAGGTAGGCCCACAAATTTTCAATAGGGTTGAGATCGGGACTCTGGGGCGGTGTATCAATGACCTTTCCACAGTTATAAAGCACCCAAGTCCGCACATTTAGCTCTTTATGTTTAGGATCATTGTCCTGATAAAATTTAATATTTGGAATATTGTCTGTAATGAGACCAAATTTTCACGCACTGCTCTTCAAATTCGTTTTCAAAATTTGAAGGTACTGCTGCGCATTCATGGTGTTCTCAATGAATGCCAGATCTTCGACTCCTCGGCTAGAAATGCAGCCCCAAATCAAAACCGAAAGTTTTCCAAACTTTACAGTCGGTATGATGTTTCGACTTTCTAGTGCAGTTAGCGGCTTGCTGGATGGACCATCATTGTAGTAGAGCATCATTTTTGTCTCATCGCAAAATATTACATCATCCCAATATTCTTCAGGGGTTTGATCATGTTAACAGCAAAAGTTAAGCGCTTCTCCACATTGACCGACGGAAGCAGCGGTTTCTTTCTGGCAACTCTTGAAGAGTATTTATGCCGTAGAATGGCCTGCCGCACTGTTTCATGTGAAACAACTACGCCACATTCTTCTTCAAGCTCCTTGGCAAGAGTCCTCAATGATATTTGCGGATTTTGGTCGATCTTTCTCATTATTAGGCCCGTTTGCCAATCTTCTTTTTACGCCCACCTCCAATTTTTGATTCAAGAGTTCCCTGGTTTTCCGCGCGACTTAGAACATTGTAAATGGTTTTCCTCGATACTGAAAACATTTCCACTAATTCCGCAATAGATTTGCCCAACTGGTGGTTATAGTATATCAGCTGGACTACGTCAAAGCTTAATCTTTTCCCAGTCATTTTAAAAATTAAAGTAAATTACTTTTTAGCTGTCCGTTGAGCAAAATTTCCAAGTCAAATATAAAGCAATGCAAAATCTGCGCATCATAAAGCAATGCAAAACGCATAGTTAACGGTAAAACACCGTTTTTTCTAAGAACGAGAGCAAAACATAACTCGAAAACGAAGTGTGTAAAGAGTTTCTTGACAGTGTTAAAAATGAGTAATAATTGTTTTTTTTGTTATTTTTTAAGTTATCTATATATAATTTTTATATTTAATTTCTCACTTAAACTTAGAACTTATCATTACATAGTAATGCATTTAAAAAATTTAGTTATTTTGAGTCAAAAAATGATTATTTTTTTCAGTGTGTAAAGAGTTCCTTGACATACTGTATATTATGCAAATCATAAAACAATTTTTATATTGTAGAGCCTAGATATCTTAGAGAACGAGGTACCACCACAGCAGACAGTGCAACAATGCTTTGCAAATATGGAATCTTTTAAAGGTAATAATGATTACATATAATTTTATTTATAAACATGTTATTGTATTTACATTATGAGAAGGTGAATCAAAAGCAAAGGACATTACGGATGCAATCGCTTTTATGATTTGCAAAGAGGGATTAATTAAAGTGATGGCAACTTGCGTCCCTAGATACAAGTTACCTTGTCGCACTAAAGTAAGACTTACACTACATGTACATATTTGTAAATACAAGTCCATTCTTTTTTTATAGATGACATCTTTGATTGAAGAAAAGTACAGCATGAAGGCTGAACATGTAAAGTTAATGTTCCAAAAAGTTGACTACTAATTCAACTCGATCGTTCCTTACGATAACCGCTCATTATCTTTATGATAAGAAGCTTCCGTTAATTAACCTTGCAGAATTGTAACGGTAAGAATGATAATTATTAGCTAACTACATTTTCATCTTCATATATTTTATGCTTATGTTTTATAGTCTCATACAACAGAATTTATAAGCAAGATGCTTACAAATGCTGCCAATGAATTCAGCATTGATCAAGTGAAATGGAATAGCTTGACAACAGACAATGCCGCCAATATGATAGCGGCGTCACGTCTATATGTTGGCAATAACCGTCACATATCATGCTTGGTGCATACAATTAACCTGTTGGTGGATGATTCTCTGAAGCAAATCGGACCGTTCTGTCCAGTTGTCGATCGCATAAAACAGATAGTCACGTATTTTCATAGGAGCAGTACTTCCATGGATGATCTGCGTGAGACACAGCTAAGAAATGGTACACCTGAAGGACGTATGGACACACGGTGGAATTCTTGCTTGGATATGATGAATGCGTTTTGCAAACTTGCAAGCGTGGTGTCATCGGTGCTTCTGAAAAGATCCGAGAATACAAAGTCCCATAGCTGCCCTGAAATGCTGACAGCAAGTGTGATAGGTATTACACGGGATTTTATAAAAATCTTGCTCCCATTTAAAGAGGCAACCGAAAATATCAGTGGTGAGTCATACGTGACTGTCAGTTTGGCGATTCCGTTGGGAAGCTTGATCCGAAAAAAGGCTAAAACACATCGAGGTCAACACCAAGACGATTATAGCTGCGAGCTCGAAAAGTCGGTTAGATCCGCTAGAGAGATCAAAACATCTCGCCAAGTCCACAATTTTAGACCCTAGATTTAAAAATCTGCTTTTTTGGTCTCCTTTGGTCGTTGCTGACGCTGTTCACAACCTTAAAGTCGAGCTAATGGGCACTGAAAAACAGGTATGTAACATTGATTAACCTTTTACATAATTTTATAAATGCTTATGTATTTAAAGCCCTTCAAACAGCGAATGAACGTCCTAAAGCTCGGTCCGAATCGCTTTGAGATGAACATGAAGCCGCACTGAAGACACAAGGATCGTCGGACCACATAGAAAATTATGAAATTAAGCTGTATTTGAGTATGCCACCCATTGATAGAGAAAGAGATCCCATACAATTTTGGCATGGGCAAACAGAAACAATGCCAAATCTGGCGAAGCTGGCCTTTCGCTATTTGATAGCTCCTGGCAGTTCTGGCAGAATAAATTAATCTGACTTAATCAAGGTTAAAAACATATTCAAATGTGTGCATTTTTGGGACTTTTTGAAGTACCACATAAATATCGAAAATCTCAAAAATATCGATATTTTTTGGTTAAAAATATCAAATGAAAATGATATTTTTTCATATCGAAATATCGTTGATATTGATATTTTTAAAAATATCAACAGCCCTAACTACACAATCTGAGTTTTGTTGATACGTCTTAAGAAACAAAAAAGTTTTTCATACTAAAGGTTAATTTGAGCTTCATTGTACCCATGACAGTTATATGACATAGTAATTCGATTTTGGCGACATGTTGTCAGGGTGTAACATATGGTAAAAGAGACATATTCTTCTTTGTTGAGATGGCTTAAAAAACAAAAAAAAAATTTCATAAATTACATCCGATTGTTCCTATGATATGCCATGCTCATACAATTGGCACATATGAAATACACAAATTAAAGATGATTTTTTCATGAAAAAAAAATTAGGTAAATAACAAATGTTTATTGGCATTTTGTAGCCTAATAATAATACTTTATTAAAAAGGAAACCAACTTCAACTGAGATCTGTAAACATTTTATTTTTTTGAAAATTTAACAAAAAAGGCAAAAATACACTGCTCATAGAATTGGCACATTTTCAATCAACCAATTTTTTCTGATAAATAGATAATGCTTTCGATTAGAAAATGATTCTCGATTTTAGTATTTGGTACTATATCCCGAATTATCAATAACTGCTTGACACCTGCGAATCATACTTAGTGCCAGCTTTTGGCAAGTTGGCCATGGTATGGAGGCTTCCTAGCCTGGGTTTCGTTCAAATATTTGGAGCTTTTTTTCACTAACGCAAGTGCATTATAGACCTTTTTTCTCGAACATTCCATTATTTGAGCTATTTCAGCTAATTTCTTGCCCGACTGACTAAGCTTGTAAATAAGCTTACGTTCTTCGAGAGTGCAAGTCTTTCCAATTTATTATTTATACTTTATTTAATCAAATTTATCGAAATGTAAAAAGAAACACTAAAAAAACGTGCTCTGTGCGAAAAGAAACTATTTCTCTAACTTTTTGTGCCAATTCTGTGAGCAGCCAAGACTCACGATAGTTGAACGAAAGTGAAGATTAAAATAAACCCAATGAAGATAACGGAACTATTAACGGTAAAGCATAAAGTGCATTAACATAATAAAAAGTTGCATGCATAATTGTGAACGCAAGTGATAAACATCATGACATATAGACGAAAGAATGAAAAATATTTTTTGTGCCAATTGTGTGAGCATGGCTGTAGTAACCCAATTATAATAAAAATTTTTAAATATTGTAAAATTGAAAATATTAAAAAAATAATTAAAAATTTAAAATAAAATCTTGGCGTGTTTGGGGAATGAACCGAGGGCCTCTTGCGAGAGAGTCTAACACACTATCCTCTGCACTACCTAAGTAATAATCCAGTGGTCGGCACGGCCTGTGCGCCGCCTACACACGTACACCGTGAACCAGTGGTCGGCACGGCCTATGCGCCGCGCATAGGCCTTTGCTCTGCCGCAGCGCTGCCTACACACGTACAGCGTAAATGTTCGTTGGGCTTCGTTGCTGGGACATTTTGCTGTTAAGTCGCTGTCGTGTCGCTGTTATAGAGTTTACGCTGTAATGCTCCGCCCCCTGCTCGATTCCCTCGCCAACCCCCAGCTCGTTTCGCTCGCTGTGCTACAGTCGAGCATACTCGACTGTCGGAGACCCCGTACTTACCATGAAAATTAAAAAATATTTTGCTTGCTTGATGCTGTTGCAGAGATTTGTAATACATTTTTGACTACTTTTTTCAATGACAGCTATATGATATATTGAACCGATTTGAACCAACTTCGGTCAGGATATATAAGACTAACTTAAATGCATATTCTATTAGTTTTGGTTGAGATATCTCATAAAACATAGAATTTTTTTATACTAAGACTTGATTTTCGCCCGATCGGTCCAATGGCAGCTATATGATATAGTGGTCCGATCCAAAAAAGAAACAAACTTGATATGCCTGCAATATTGAGGCATCTGCATAATAAGTTTGGTGTCACTAGCTTATAAATTGTTCTTATAATTTGGATATCAAATTTTGTTTTTCGATTTGTGGGCGAAAAAGGGGGCGTGGCCAAATTTTGAAACAAACTTAATCTGCTTGCAATATAGACGAAACTTCATACCAAGTTTGGTGCCTCTAGCTCTTATAGTCTCTGAAATCTAGGTGTTCATACAGAAAGACAGACAGACGGACATTGCTATATCGACTTGGCTATTGATGCTGATCAAGAATATATATACTTAATAGGCTCTGCCACGCCTCCTTCTGCCTGTTACGCACATTTTCGTTAAAACAAACCCAATAGACCCCTGTACTTTTATTAAGTACGGGGTCTAAAAATGAAAATAAAGCATTGGTGGGGATTCGAATTTCGGACCTCTTGCGCAAAAGTCCATACACCATCCTCTGCGCCACCTATGCACTAAGCTCGGTGGCTGACCTAACGCTACTTTTACTTCGATTTTGACGCACTTGTAGACTGATTTTGAAAAATTCCCGTCTTATCCCACGATAAAATGATCTTAAGTTAATTGTGGCCAAGTTTCAAGCATGTAACTTCGGTGGTTTGGCCTGTACAATGCTAAATCAGTTGGACAAACAACTTTATATATATTGATGAAATAATTTTATTTTTTTTAATTTTAGGATTCCAGATAATTTCGAAATTTTAAATCAGATTGACGTTTTATCCGATTAAAAAATCTTGTGCGCTAAAAAAAAAGAAGAAATTTGCAAAAATTTTGAGTAATAATATTCATTTGGTGAAATAAGAAAGCATCAGCAACACAGCAGAGTTTTGAAATGAGGTCTTCTTTTATAAAGATTCGGGTGGCAAAAGGAGATTTCTTGAGCTGGCATCTATTGCTATCCAAATGCTATCACTGCCGTGGTAAAACGCAGAAATTGAGGTCGTTTTCAGCCAAGTTAATTTGATTAAATCAAAAATAAGGAATTCAAATAACATGAGCACGCTTAACAATATTCTATGCATAAGGTAAAGTCTTAATGTGAGTAAAAGAATATTACTAATTTTATTTTAAATATACCGGTATAGCATGCGAAGACTTGGCAAATGTTGCTTTAATTACGAGGTGCCAAATAATTATCTACGAATGATCGGTACAACCATTTCGTATGATAAGGAAACCGAAGACGATTCCAGTCAAATTGATGATATTCTGCATATTTTGTAAAAAAAAAAAAACTTTAATTTGTGAACCAAAGGTACCGCTTTTCTGTACGATTTTTTCTTAAGGTTTTTAGCTTTTTTGCATGTTCTTCCAGTGAATAACGACTTTTTTTTGACCAAAAGTTGGCAGCACTACTCTCGCCGAACAGCATAAAACAGAAGACACAAGAGAAACAAAAATAAGTGTTTCGCTCAGAGAGTGAGCGCGTCCGTTTCGTTTTTTTCTGTCTTTTTGGTGAGCATATTTTGGGAGCTCTGGTCCAAACTCATACACTTAAGCATTGTGCTTGTATGCGAAGCAGAGAAACACGAAGGCACAACACGAAATAAAACAAATGCGCGTTTGACTTTCGAGCTTCAACCGAACACATGCGTCGTAAGAGAACAAGCTGCCGAACGTGCCATTTATATTCTATCTCTATACATATTTCAGCTGCGACGCACAGTGGGACATATGAAATTGGAATGCGCTCTTCTTCTTCTATCACCATTTTAGTGCGAGGTTACATAAGTTTTTCACTTAAAAAAGGCGGAAATCGGTGTCAACAAAACCAGGTTAATTAAAGAATTTATTGTCAAAGCGTCCTGAAATAATGGGATGGTGTTCAAAAGTTTCCAATTTTAGTTATATTCTACAAAGTTGAAAACAAGTGGGAAAGACTATAGTCGAGATCCCGACCATAGGATACCTGTTACTTATTCAATACATATAAAAGTACTTTTAAAAAATTACTTGCTTTGCTCAGAAAACTTTAATTCGCCATAACTTCCATTCTACTTGTCCGATCTTGATGCGATTCAGTTGGATAATAGATAATACTGATAGATAACTTTAATTACCACAAAAAATGCATTTTCCTAAAACCTGTGGGTGTGGTGGTATTTCGCGATTTGCAGGGGCGGAGGGGGCCGTGGCTTAAATTTGAAACAAACTTGATCTGCGTGGGGTCAATAGAAATCTGTGTCTCTGAGATCCTTGTGTTTATACAGACGGACGACCCATTTTTCGCGAATTACGGGAGAAGGAGGAGGGTCAAAAGTTTAAAACAAACTTGACCTGCTCCAACGCCTTTGTGATCTGAGTGTGAAAGTTTGGTTACTCTATCTCTTATGGTCTCTCAAATCTAGGCGCTCACACGGACGGACAGACGGACATGGCTATATCGACTCGGCTGTTGATGCTGATCAAGAATATATAATTTATATATATATATAATATATAATTTTAACGAACACAATATACCCTTATACTTATTTTTTATAAGTAACGGGTATAAATAGCCTAGTTCTAGAGTTTTTTTTAACACGGCTGATATAAAAGATATGATATAAAGTAGAAAAAATGGTCCAGTATTTCATTATTAATGAACCTACTTTTTGCATAATTTGTCTACAAATCTATTTTAATATTTGTATTATATGTTTTGTATGGGTCAACTTTGAGGCTGTCACGCCCACAATTATTTGCTGATTGTAAAATCCTTTTGGATTCGAAGATTTTTCTATCGAATGTTTATATTATTTATACAATCGCATTCATCAAAAAAAATATTTTTTTCGCCCTAGTGTCACAGAATTTAACTTTCCAACAATGTTTGTTTGCTTTTACAAATTTTTGATAAAACTGCCGTAGACACATCCCAATCATTGCCTCCAGCCGCCTTTAGGTTAGGCAAAAGCATAATTTGAAAACAATTTAGGTAAAATTTAAAGGATTGCATCGTATGGGGTTTATCCAAACTATTGGTTAAATTGAACTTTATTGCAGAATTATTCTAGTCAAAATATCGCGTCGAATGATACCTCGATCATCCCAATCCGACAACTCGTTTCATAGAAGAGTCCGCTGGGACCAAAAAAATTTTATTTCGTCCAAAACATTTCTTACACATTTATTAAGGAACTGAAATAAAAGCCATTAAATGTTACTTTTTTGCTGCTAGCAAAATGTACAGCTAATATGGAGAATTTGCTACGACTGTCCGATCAGATCGAGTAATATACAGATCGAAAGGCTTAGTCCTAACTTTTTTTACTCTCCTGGTTCACGAGATACGGGGCTGTAAGTGGGAGTGGCCAAATTTAAGCAATCGCAGCTAATGGGGGCCTTTTAGTAAAATTTTTTATTGTTTTTTTAAATTTGTAGTGGACTTCTCAAAATGAAATGAAAATTTAGTTTGTTTGTTTTTTTGTATCAACTCGTCAAAAAAGCTTAAATGTAATGATGCGGAATTATTCCAGGGACCGTAAATAAGTGTTTCATGTTAGTAAATTTTTTACTAAATAAATCAATAAGATAGAATTATGTAAGGATAACATGCAATACACCAACATTTCTTATTTTTGTCGCAATTAGCGATCTAAGCTAAAAACTTTAATTTCCGATCAAAAATGATAAAAATAATTTTTAATTCTTATTTTTGATTTTTATTAAAAAAAGTAAAAAGTATTAATTAAAAACCAATTTTTATTTAAAAGTTGAAAAATAACATTTATTGATTTTTTTCAATAAAAATTTAAAATAAGTGCTATTTTTTATTTTTATTTGAAATCTTACAAATAAGAGTTATTCAATAACTTTTAAATAAAAATCAATCAAATACATTTTGGAGCTAGAATATGCTTTCGTCACTAGAATTTTACCTCGTGTAGAGGTTTTTTTGTGTGCTTATCTTACTTGAAGTGGATAAAATATTAATAAGACATCTATCATAGAAACTTATAACAATATGTTCACATTAGTAAATAAAACCAAAATTAAAGATTTAGATTGGGAGGTACACAAGCTGGATTTACAAGTGAAACTAATACCAACACAGGAAGACAAAAACGGGGATTAATGAATTTTATGGGGAAAACTTTCAAATATTTGTATGGAACTCTAGATGCCGATGACTTAGAAGACTTAAATGAATACATTAACGATATTCGGAAAAATATAATCAGTAATGACCAAATTAATGAAGTAATTGACCAAATAAATGTAGCTCTAAAAAACATTCAATTTGCTAAATAAGATGCAAATACAGCGAATTTGGCCCACCAACAAATAGACAGACTGTTACCATGTTTATACAGTGCCTTAAGTTGCTTTACTTGAAAGCGAGTTACATTAAACCGCATTTATAAACACTTTCAGTGATTCAGCGAAGCTCGCTTTATAAACCCGTCGCAAATTTTTTACGCCGCTTTAAATGAACGTATAAACAATAATCGCTTTGAAAATGTACTACAAAAACAACTGTTTCTCATATATAACTACTAAGTGCCATTGAAAATGCAACGACATGCTAAATATTTAATTAATACACAATAATAACATAATAAAGTCGCACGTATAAACACTTAAGAAAATGTGTGGTTAGAACAAACGACTTAAGTTAAAATCAGGTTTAGCTTATGTATAAACATGGTATGTTACAGTATATTGATGACATTGAAATGGGCATGTGATTGGCAAGACTAGGGTTGCCATCCGTCCTGTAATTCCGGGACATGTCCCGCTTTTTCAGGTAATGTCCCGGTGTCCCGGCCCGACACGAAATTGTCCCGGTTTTCTATTGTTTCGATAAAAATATCGTCATTTTGACAACAAGCGATAAAAGAACAAGTTCGCAATTTTGAGTCTAATAATTAGACTCTAATTGGTGAACTGATTTACTAGTAAACTTTCCCGCCATTTTGTCAGAAGTGAAAGAGTGAACAAAGCGTCGCGTACTTCTAAAGAATTTGTCCAATTGTTTAAAATTGTAAGTTTTATATTTTTTGATAAACACAGTGATGTTCTAAACATTCTAATCGATCTACAGGTTATAGCCCGCAATTCTACCAAAGCCGAAGGCTGAGAAACGCAAGTGCGTGTTCACTGAGGAGCATACAAAACAATTCCCCTGCAGCAAACGTAAACCCGAGCTGCTTCTCGGAAGTATTGAAAATAGCACAATACTTCTATGCAATTCCTCCGCACAATGCAAATTGCGAAAGGGTTTTTTCGTTCATAAATACGCAGTGGTCTGACGAAAGGAATAGGTTACTGGTAGAGAATTTGAAGAACCTAATGATTGTTCAATTTAATTTTGTTGACATAACTTGTTTGGATTTTTATAAAAAGTTAATAGACAAAAAGAAGGTTAGTGTCTTGAAAAAAATAGGCAGTGCGGAGAAGTATAACATTAAGTAATAAGTAAGAAGTTTGTAATGAATACAAAAATATAAGAATTAAATTTCTTTAATTTATAATGAATGTAATGAATGAATAAATATGTATTTACTTTGTATTAAATTTGTTTATTTTTGTAATTGTCGTAATGCTATTTCCAAGGGGTGGGGGGGGGGGGGGGGTGTCAACCGTCCCGGAATGCCATCAGCCCCAGGTGGTCACCCTAGGCAAGACACATTACAAGACAACATAACACAACAGACAGAACCACAGCCAGATAGAATTCACTTCTAGGAAGCTCAAATTCTAAACATAACAATTAAAAAACGTCACGTAGGCCGCAGCCGAAAATCAATTGTAAACATAACTTTTGAGGTTTCTTTAATCATTACGATCAAAGATCGAATTAGTCTTAATTGATTCTTAAGCTCACCAAGAACACTGAATAAAAACTTATCTGCACTTAAATGTGTTTGTGTTTTTTGCTCTAAAATAGTTTCGGTACTTTGCGAAAACAAATGCTAAGTAAGTATACATATATATATATATATATATATACTTTATAGGGTCGGAGATGCCTCCTTCTCTCTGTTTCATACATTCCAACGAACACTATATAACCTTTTACTTATTTTTTAAGTAAAGGGTATAACTATTCGAGTTATCTGCAACCTTTAACCGTTATTTTGTTGGATAGACTACCTATTAAGAAGCTATTAGATAATTTTTTTTTTCGAGAGTACCATGTCGATTTTTCAGCCAAAATAAAAGCTTTTGCGGGGAATTATGATTTCGTTTTTATGACAAAAAAAAAAGAGCATCGGAGAGTCATCGAATTCTTATGTTGACTTACGGCGATCTTTTTTCAACTGTCAAGACTTGGTTACGCTGTTATCAACTTTTTAAAAATGTCGAATTTAATGTTTTTAAAAAAGATTACGAAAATACTATATTTGGGTGGATGAGAAGGGAGTGGTATACCTCTAGCTTCTGAAATTCGGCAAATGAGTCAATGCTGTCCGTTACCATCAACATACGATCGATTTTACCCACGCCTTGAGCGAAAAACGACAAACAATGGGACAAAATTCCGGCTCATCCAGCTAAAGTGGTCAAGAAAACATTTTCATCGCTTGGTTTAGAGCTTCCTACCTCTCCCGTTATATTCCTTCCGATCGTCATTTCTTCGCATTGATGGAACACGTACTGCCTAAGCAGCAGTCCTTTACATTCGAGGTTATACAAATTGGGGCGATGAACGTATGTTAATGAAACGTAAAGATTTCTATTGGCATTCTTTCCATCAATTGCACAAAACGATGAACAAAATGTGTAGAAAGTGAGGGCGAATACTTTGATTTAGAAATCTTATATAGTTTTTCTGGAATACGCGATTTTTTGTCATAAAAAAACGACATTTTAAGCTTGCACACCTGATATACATATATTGCTAGTCGTCTTTCGCACCCTTCGTGCTGCTTTCGTCACTAGCACGAACTGCCGTCCGCACCGAAAAAGAAATTCGTGCTCTAAAAGTTTTCAGGTTATGGGGCACCCGAAATTATGTATATTTTTTGTCAACTTTTATTTTAGGTACAAATTTTAGTTTTTTTAGGTAATGTTTTTTCTGGGTCTATTGATAGGCACCTTTTGTGATACTTTTGTCACTAACGTGGACTGTCTACAGTGATTTTTCGAAAGCTGTGTCCCTTTTTCACTGAGCTTTAAACTAACTCTATAGACCCTTTATACATTTCGAGTAAAGTATAAGTTTCTGCCATGTTTCATAATTATTTAAAAAGCAAACTACACCCACATAAGAGTACACGTCCGTAATTACATGTTCTTTCTCTTCTCTTAGCAATTCTTCAGAAGCAGTAGTAACAATAACAGCAACAGCAATCATAACAATAAAAAATATAACAACAATAACAAAAGCCCAGGAGTCCGTCAGCAGTCATCGTTGAATGTCGCTTCCTCGAGTGCATTGAAGGCTCCTGCTTGTGTGGGATTGTGATAGGGATAGGGAATGACTCACCTGCAACATCCATCATTGCCATGTTCTTGTTTTGTGCACCAAAACGACTTTTACTATGTGCATAATTTCTTAAGCTTAAGCTAAGGGCGGCGCCCTAACTTCTGACTAAAATCAGTTGCGGGAACAGTGCACGGTCATTCGGATAGGGAATGCCAAAGAGAAATGCGCTACCGTTGTGTGCTGGAGTCTCGCCTCTTTTTGATTAAGGGGCATGGACATTATCATGATCATTCGATAAAATAAAGATGATAGATGTTGCATAGGCACCAAATTTACAAATTATGTTGCTGCCCCATTTAAGCTGCTACGCCTTTGGCACGTACTTATGTATATACAGAATGCCGATGTGGTTACCCTTTTGTGGCGAGCTCCGTACTTTCCAGCTATCCTTAAACATCCCCCAACTCCGATTACCATTTGCTTCTGTCGTTTTGTCGTTGGATGCTTGTCTATCTGCCTGTTTCTGTGTTCCATTAAGAGTAGCTCTTGGGCATGAATGTCATCATCAGGACAAGTGTTGCAATGCGCTCACATGAGACGACAACGAAATACAACATCAGCAGCAGTATCCGCTAAAAGTTGGGGTGAAAGTAAAAATTACACTTGCAACAGCAAGTGTAGCAGGACATTGAAATTTTTGCAGCAGTCAAAAGCAACAAGGGGACTCCGCCCCTGCTCGCTTTGCTCGCCTACCCCCGGTTTGCTTCGCTCGCAGTGGGGTGCGGCTACAGTCGAGCACGCTTGAAAGTAGGATACCCTGAGCCCAGGGACTCTTTTATAAAAGTTGATTTTCGACCAATTGTTCCTATGGCAGCTATATGATATATGGATCCGATTTGAATCCAACCTGGTCACAATGTACAAACTCAACATAAATGCATCAGTTTGGTTAAGATATCTCAAAAAACCAAAATTTTTTCATACTAAGATTTACTTTTTGATTGAGCGTCTATATTGCAGCTTTATGATATAGTGGACCGATTTTTCACCAAATTTGGTCAGTATGTATAATACCACCCCAAATGTATATCGTGTGAGATTGGTTAAGATATCTCAAAAATCGAAGAAGCTTTTCATACTAAAACTTCATTTTCGATGTATCGTTCCTATGTCAGCTATAGGTTGTAGGTTATAGTTGTCCGATCCAAAAATAAAAACAAACTTGATCTGCGTACGGTATCCAGGAACCTACATACCAAGCTTGAAGTCTTTAGCTCTTGTGGTCTCTGAAATCAACGCGTTCAAACAAACGGATCAAGAATATATATACTTTTGGGGGTCTGCCACGCCCCCTTCTGCCTGTTACATACATTCTGCCAAATGCATTATACCCTTTTTTGCCCATTTTCAATGGGCTCAGGGTATAAAAATGTTGACGCTTGTGATCCTGGAGCTCAAAATTGAGCTAGAGCAGGTGTCGGTTCTGGGGTTGTCCCAGCGCTCGAGTTCGTTAAACCTTCAAGCATCAAAGCTTTCATTTCTTAATAAAAACCCCAACGAGAACAAACTACAACGCGAATCTCAACAATCCAGTGGCACAAGCAAAGCAGCAGCAGGTCGACCCAAGTCGCGATATACCCAACCACAGATACTTTTATGCCAAGTGTGGTTGGAGTCTTCTGACGGAACGCACTCTTAAAACTTAGCGAGGGGCTGACATAGTCGATGACTGCCAACGCTGGAGTCAAGTATATTGCGTTAAAATTTAATTAAGCCAGCCACACGCACTTTTACACACAATTGAATTGAAATGCAAAGTTTTTCATTCGTGGTTGCCATATATGTATGCTGCCTCATCCGCAGGTTTCACTCTCCGATTAGTAACCCTTCAGCTCACAACCGCGAAGTTTAGTCGAGCAATCATCAAGGAATTCCTTATGCCTTTCTATGAAAAGTATTTATGAATTTCACATCGTGTTGCATGAGAAACTCAGCATGAAATTCAGGAAAGCATCGTTATACTTGGACAGAATCCTACTCTTGTAGCGAAGGTGACGTTTAGATAACACTAGGCAACAATTTTCAACTTTTTGTCTATTACACGAACCAAACCCACTTTTTTGGATAGATTTGGGTCCAAAAACGACGAAAAACATTTTTTTTTTTTTTTCTATGGCAGATTTTTTTTTTTAGAATTTTTTGAAATTTGGCTGTTTTTTTAATGCTTTTTTTTAGAGGTACGCCCACTTTTGTCATCATTACACCCGAATGCCAAAACCGATATTCAAAAGCTTTACTTTTTCGGAAAGCCAATGAATATATCTAGAATTCATTTATACAAAGTTTTGGATTTAAACTTAAAGTTTAAGAGATATCAATTTTTGAATTAAGAAAATGATGATTTTTTTAAAGCTTTTTTTTTAGCTTTTTTTACTTTAAAATTCGAGGAAAAGTCGAAAAAAATTTATTACATTTTGTCTTTAATTTTATTTGCATAGCTGCATTAATTACGCGTCGTTTAAGATATGTCTTATCAAAATCTGTGGAGAGACGGCGATATAATATTTTTTTGTGTCTAAGCATGTTTTTGTCGACTTTTTTGACTTCCTCGTAGAGTGGCATAACCTTTAGTATGAAAATTTGTTGTGATTTTTGATATATCTTAACCAATCTTACACAATATCAATTTGTTATTATTTTACACATTTTGACCAAATTTGGTTCAAATCGGTCTACTATATCATATAGCTGTCATAGGAACGATCGTTCGAAATCAAGGTTTAGTATTAAAAAGTTTTTTGTTTTTTGAGATATTTTAACCAATCTGACAGAATATGCATTTAAGATGGTCATCTGAACTATTAAATTTGTTTATATATATATAGCTATATTAATTACCAATCGTTGCGTATGTTTACCGTTAAAATCTATGGAAGGACGGCTAAGTTATTAGTATATTAACAATGAAACAATTTGTACGCAAAGGTAGATTTTCGAATGATCGGTCCCATGGAAGCTATATGTTATAGTGATCCGATTCCAACCAAATTTGAACAGGTTGTATAAGGCAATAGAAGGCTTATAACTTGTTTGGTACAGATAACTTAAAAAACAAAAAAGTTTTTCATACTAAAGGTTGCTTATCGACCGTTCGTATCGATTGTTCCTATGGCAGCTATATGATATAGTGGTCCGATTTCTACCAAATTTGGTAAGGATGTAATGGGCAATGAAAGATGCCCAATTTATGAGTTTTACAGAGATTTCTTTAAAAACCAAAAAAATTTTTATACTAAAACATGATTTTCTACCGATCGGTCCTATGACAGCTATATGATATAGTGGACCGATTTGAACCAACTTTGGTCAGGATGCATAAGACCAACTTATATGCATATTCTATCAGTTTAGTTAAGATATCTCAAAAAACACAAAAGTTTTTCATACTAAAACTTGTTTTTAGACCGATCGGTTCTATGGCAGCTGTATGATATAGTAGACAGATTCGAACCAAAATTAATAAAGATGTGAAGGACAACATAGATTACACAATTTGTGAGTTCGACTAAAATATCTTAGAATAAAAAAAAGTTTTTCATACTAAAGGTGAATTTTCGACTGATCGTTCCTATGGCAGCTATATTGAATAGTGATCCGATTTGAACCAAATTTGGTAGGGATACATACCACATTACTAAATACATAACCAGCGGGATTGGATGATATACCTTAAAAAACAAAAAACTTTTTCATACTAAACCTTGATTTTCGAACGATCGTTACTATGGCAGCTATACGATATAGTACACTGATTTGAACCAAATATGGTCAAAATGTGTAAAATAATAACAAATTGATATTGTGTAAGATTGGTTAAGATATCTTAAAAATCACAACAAATTTTCATACTTAAGGTTATGCCACTCTACGAGGAAGTCAAAAAAGTCGACAAAAACATGCTTAGACACAAAAAAATATTATATCGCCGTCTCTCCACAGATTTTGATAAGACATATCTTAAACGACGCGTAATTAATGCAGCTATGCAAATAAAATTAAAGACAAAATGTAATAAATTTTTTTCGACTTTTCCTCGAATTTTAAAGTAAAAAAAGCTAAAAAAAAAGCTTTAAAAAAATCATCATTTTCTTAATTCAAAAATTGATATCTCTTAAACTTTAAGTTTAAATCCAAAACTTTGTATAAATGAATTCTAGATATATTCATTTGCTTTCCGAAAAAGTAAAGCTTTTGAAAATCGGTTTAGTCATTCTCGAGTAATGATGACATAAGTCGGCGCACCTCTGAAAAAAAGTACGAAAAAAAAGCCAGATTTTTAAAAAATTCTAAAAAAAAAATTTCACCATAGAAAAAAAAAAAAAAATGTTTTTCGTCGTTTTTGGCCCCAAATCTATCCAAAAAAGTGGGTTTGGTTCGTGTAATTTTTTGGCTGTTGCCTAGTGTAATTGCTGCAGTTGCTGATGTCAATGCCCATGACTTGAGGCTCGATACATACCGATTTTAAACTAAATTAAGTTATGCAACCCATCAGTATTTGTTATACCCGTTACTTGTATATTATATTGTGTTCGTTGGAATGTATGTAACAGGGAGAAGGAGGCATCTCCGACTCTATAAAGTATATATATTCTTAATCAGCATCAATAGCCGAGTCGATATAGCCATGTGTGTCTTTCCGTCTGTATGAACAAAAGGATGTCAGAGACCATAAGAGATAGATATACCAAACTTTCACTAAAAGACTTCTATATACCCCACATTGATCAAGTTTGTTCAAAATTTAAGCCACGCCCCCCTCCGCCACCGCAAATAGCGAAAAACCGTCTGAACAAAGAAATCTCAGATACTAAAAGAGATAGAGTAACCAAATTTGGCACACAGATTTCTATATACCTCACGCAGATCAAGTTTGTTTCAAATCCTCTTCCGTACGAGATTATTTTTTAATAGAAAGCAAAATTGGCAAAATGATATACGTATGGAAAACAAAAAATTATTTTTGGAAACTTAATTGCTGTACCGGTACTGATACCGGAACCGAAATGAAAAAACCGAAATAGAACCGTTTACCGCAATAGTTGTTTCGGGACGTACCGAAACCGAAACCGATATTTGTTTCGGTTTGATTCCCTGCTTTGCACCAATGAAAGACCTAATAAAATGCTATTAGGGTATTCACTATAGAGTAGCATCATTGCCGGGAGCAAATGTAAAACCCTGATATCGTGAGCATACCTTTAGATTTCAGTCTTGCTCAGGAATTTTGTAATTCAGTTTTATAATTTCGTTGTATTATGTTTGAGTTTCCTGGTAGTCTAGTTGCTAGAGTTGACGATCAACGTGCAAAAGTTGCCGGTTCAAATCTGGAAACTTCTCCAGTGTTTTTTTTGTTTATTTTTATTCGATGCATCCGTTATTTACGGTATATATGCTTATAAAATATGAAAATACCGTTAATTTTTTGTTATTTCGACTTGCCAATTAATTTGTCGGTTTCATTGTTAAATTTTCCTAAAATGAATCAAATGTCTTAGTGTCGTGACGTCACTAAACAAGAGTTGTCGAAACTTTAATTCTAAAATGTGCCAAAAATACTAAATTTCGATTGAAATAATCGACATTTTATCGAGCTTTTTATCATCTTTATAGGTGCAAATATGAAACACTTTTCGTAGTCAAGGGTCTGGGTCTAGCAAAGTAGCACGAAATTTTTTATTACAATTGTTGTTGTGAAGTGTTTCACATTTGCTCCTTGCAATGATGCTACTCTATAGTGAACACCCTATATATGTTAAGTCTTTCATCAAAAAAAAAACCGTTTCCTTTTTACCGGTTTTTTACTTTGGATGTGTACGAATGTCCCGTGCGCAATTTTGGTAATGCCCATATGTGGATGTTTGTTACTTCTAGTATTTTTTATACAGTCAGACCAACATTTATTCGTACACTTTAAATTGCAAAGTATTTTTCCTCATAAATAGTGTAAAGTTGATTAATCAAAAAAAAAAAAACTCTCAGCATGAAGATGAAATATTTATAATGCGTATTTCAAAAACAAAAACAGTGAAATTAAATTTTAAGTCACGAAATCTTACTACTAAGGAACTTTTTGGCGACCAAAAATTATTCGTACAGTTCGAAAATTCAAAATTAATCTAGAAAATTATAATTATGCCAGTGGCTTTTAATATTTTGTTGGACCGCCTTTTGCAGCTATGACAGCCTTCAAACGTCGTCGCATACTTTTAACCAACTTTTTGGTATATTTAGCGCTGATTTTGGCCCATTCATCGCTTAAAGCGGTTTTCAATGCATCTTTCGACGTAATCTGGTGCTTCCGGATTCTTTGTTCCATTTGTTGCATTAATAGTCAATCTATTACACAAGCCAACAAATATGAACCTTTGGCTATAACTCGAACCAAACCCACTTTTTTTTGTTAGACTTGGGGCCCCATGGTGAGATTTTTTTTAGAATTTTTTAAAATTAGGTATTTTTTGTACTTTTATTCAGAGGTGCGCCCACTTATGTCATAATTTCTCGCGAATGACAAACACGATTTTCACAAGCTTTACTTTTAAATATATGTATCTGAAATTCATTAATACAAAGTGTAAGATTTAAACCATTTGTTTAAGATACATCAATTCTTGAATTGAAAAAATAATAGTTTTTCTTAAAGTTTTTTTACTTTAAAATTCGAGGAAAAGTCGAAAAAAAATGTATTACATATTCTTTTCAATTTTATTTGCATAGTTGCATTAATTGCACTTCGTCTAAAATATGATTCATTAATTCTAAGGAGGGACGGCGAAATAATATTTTGTTGTGTCTAAGCAAGTTTTTGTCGACTTTGATGACGGCATAAACTTTAGCATGAAAACTTTTTGTGTTTCTTGAGATACCCCAACCAAGATCATAGGAAATAAATTTGCTGTTGTCTTACGAATTTTGACCACATTTGGTTAAAATCGGATTACTGTATTATATACCATAGACGGGATCGAATGAGAATCAGGCTCTAGTATGAAAAGTTCTGTTTTTTCTTGAGATATATCAACTAATCTCTTGTGTATCTAATAATGGGTTTTATAGGTGTAATTAATAAAAATGTTAATTGAAAAAAATGTAAAAAAAATATTTCGACTTTTCCTCGAATTTTAAGGTCAAAACTAGTGGGAAAGGCTATAGCCGAGATCCCGACCATAAGATACCCGTTACTTATTTCAATATATATAAAAGTACATTGAAGAAATTACTACCCAATAAAAACTAATGCATACTGTTAGGTGATTGTATTGAAATAATAACTTTATAAATAACTATGGTTAGCTTTAACTCCCGTTGTAACTGTACGATCTTACTGTGGTTAAGTGAGATTATAAATAATATTAACAGATATCGTTAATTACCATAAAAACTGCATTATCTTAAAAACACTGAGTGTGGTGGTTTTCCGCTATTTGTGGGGCGGAAAGGAGAGTGGATTTAAGTTTAAACAAACTTGATCTGCGTGGGTATATAGAAATCTGTGTACCAAATTTGGTTATTCTACACTGAAAAAAAAGACCAGCTTCTAAAATCAAGAACTACATCTTAAATATTTGGTTCTTAAAATAAGATTATTTTAAGACAAAATTACTAAAACTAAGATTTTTAATCTAAAAAATCATAAAATCTTAATATAAGAGTAAAAATCTTAAATTGTTAGGAATGTATACAGTGGCTCACAGCTTATTTCGTGCAAGGGTACAGTAAAACTTTGGAGCCGGGTAGCCAGTAAACTATAAGAGGTATCAAAATAATTTAAATATAGTTATTTTCAGCAGTCTTTCTACATTAGTTTGAATACATCACTTTTAATATATTTCTAAAAATAACCTTTAAAACTAAGGAAAACTAATCTATCGACTTTTCCCAAGTCACAGCTTATTTCGTGCAAGCACTTTGAGTGACTATAATTCTCCGAATATAATTTTTATTACGAAATTTCAACGTCTGTTGGTTTGGGCACACAATAAGCTAATATATTTTTACACTAAATGAGTTTGGTCACACTTAAAATCAAAGTTTTGCGGTAAATTGGAAAATGGGTTCACGTACAACTACAGAACAACGAGAATTGGTGCTTAAACATTTCAAAGATGGCAAAACTCAGCGGAATATTGCTGAAATTGTCAATTTGAGTCCAAGTACTGTGCAGTACATCATCCAGCGCTTTGTACGAGAAAATCGTGTGGCAAATAAGGGCCGAAAAGCCCCAAACAAAATTTTTACAGAGCTCGAGGAGAGCCGTATAGTTCGAAAAATCAAGGAAAATCCAAAGTTATCGGCCCCAAAATTGACTTCAGACGTTGAGAAGATAATGGGCAAGAAATGTTCTGTTGAAACAGTACGCCGTGTATTGCGCGATCATGACTTCAATGTAGTAGCTCGGGAGAAGCCATTTATCAGCAAGAAAAATCAGCAATGCAGATTAAAATTTGCCCGGGAGTACGAAATTCGTCCAGAATCGTTCTGGAATGATGTGATATTTGCAGACGAGTCTAAATTCAATATATTTGGCTCTGACGGAATGCAGTATGTTTGGCGACAGCCGAATACGGAGCTCCAAAATAAACATTTAAAACCAACAGTAAAACATGGCGGTGACAGTGTTATGGTTTGGGCATGTATGGCGGCTTCAGGCGTGGGAAACCTTGTTTTTATTGATGGCATTATGGACAAAAACATCTACCTTCAATTGTTAAAGGATAATTTGTTCCAAATCGCCGAAAACCTGGGCATACGCAGAACTTTTAGGTTCTACCAAGACAATGACTTAAAACATAAGGCGGGCATTGTGCAGTCCTGGTTGATCTGGAAATTCCCTCACATAATGATTCCGCCTCCCCAGTCACCAGACCTCAATGTTATTGAGAATTTGTGGGCAATATTGGATCTGGCCATCCAGAAAAGGTCTATTTCAAACAAAAATGATCTCAAAACAGCCCTCTCAGAAGAATGGCAAAAAATCTCCAGTGAAACAACTCAAAAATTGGTTAAATCAATGCAAACGCGTCTTAAAGAGACTGTCAAACATAAGGGAGGCCACACAAAATATTAAGCTTAAGTTGAACCAAACATTTTTAGGATTAATTGCATTGCACGAAATAAGCTGTGACATGAATTAAGTCAATAGTTTTAGTTTTCCTTAGTTTTAATTGTTATTTACAGAGCCAGATATGAAATGAAGTGCCTTAAAAAATAAAGAAAGTCTGTTGAAAAGAACTGCATTTAAATTATTTTGATATCTTTAATAGTTTAGCGGCTACCCGCTTCTAAAGTTATACTGTACCCTTGCACGAAATAAGCTGTGAGCCACTGTATATATGTGCCGCGATCTTATTTTGTTAGGAAATAAGTATATGTGATTCTGAGAACGGCAGCGGTGCTTGATTTCGGCACTACTAGTGTACTCGCTTAAAACTTGGTGCCGGTGGTCTAACACAGCATAATATGTGGTGCCGATGCTCAAACACCGGAAAGAATATGAGTGTGACGCAGAAACTTCAAAAAAGTATTCGGTGGCAAAACACAATTTCAACAAGGGGCTCCGACCCCAGCTTGCTACGCTCGCGTGTGATGTATGAAAATAGTTAGATTTAATGATCATTAATTAAATGAATAAATACTTAAGACCATTTGTTTAAAAAACTGCAGTCGAAGTAGCAGAAGTCACAATATTTTAGCTTTTCACTGCTTCGACTGCGAGCGACTTCTTAAAATGAACAGTTGCTTCTGCTTCTGAAAAAAACGGAAGCCGCAGTCGAAGCAAAAGCAAAAATGAAAAAGCGACCAAAATCAAACAGCATCAACAGTCGCCGATTACCGTTTTTTTTGCTTTCCGCTTTGCTGTTGCTTTCAATCGTGAGCGTAAGTCGAACTGTACAGTGCTGGTTATTACGTCGCGGCAACAGTGTCAGATATGGACCCTGGAAACTTGCAGTTGTGGAAGCAATTAGGAAGTTCCCCAGGTAGAAATGCGTTTATTTATTTTGTTAGTTAAATCCTTATCGTTTAAATGCATTTTTTCAGACACAACATGGTTCGATCATCCGTCCAATTCAGAGCTGAAGGTGTTTGTTTTCGCAGATGTCCCACATCTTATCAAGCTCATAAGAAATCATTATATAGATGCCGGAATAATTTGGGACGAAAAACACTTTAAATCAGAATCTGTCAAGCAAGCGATGCGACACTGCAGCTCATCTGAAGTATCCATATTATGGAAAATTTCTGATGATCACCTTCAAGTCCAAAGTTCAGGTAGGCAGCGTGTAAAGTTGGCAACGCAACTTATGTCGAACACAACGGCGAATGCTATTTTACGCTGTTATTCTTTGGGCTTGGATAACGCTATGGAGACATCAGAGTTCATCAAACTTGGCAATGACTGGTTTGACATCTTCAATTCAAAACATTCTGATTTGAATTACAGCTGTATGCCAGCAAAACAGCCATATGGCTGTTCGCTACAAACACAGCAAAACATTTTGAACAAAATGACTGGATTTATGAAATTGCCAATTGTGACAGATTTAAAGGCTCCATCACAGTCACATGGGGTGCTCCTTAAAAGTTGTCTGCCCTTTCAAAAAGGCATCATAATTAGTAACACATCGTTGCAGCAAATGCAGCAATTTTTGTGTGCGCGGTACACAAAGGCATATATATTGACTTCCAGACTAAGCCAAGATCAGCTGGAGCATTTTTTCGGCGCAATCAGGTCGAAGGGCAGCCTTAATGACAATCCTTCGCCTATTGAGTTTAAGTATAGGTTGCGCAGATATATTCTTGGTAATTTGAAATAATACTGTATTTAAATGTGAATTTGTCAAATGTAGTAATTAGTAAATGTCCGAATGTTTTTATGTTCATGTCTGTCTATTCGTCATAGTTATGTTCTAAATGTCTCAAAGTAAGTTTGAATACGTGTGAATAATTTCAACAAACTATATACCTAACTATAATATGCGGTTCACCCCTAAACTTAGCTCGTAATACTGAACTCTTGGGTGCAAAAAGTAAAGATATTCCTGCTAACAAATAGTGATGGTAAAATATCAATCAAAAACAACATTATTGATTTTTTAGTTAGTAAGTCCAGTTGTATATGCGCAACAAAAAAGAAAATATGCATATGTATGCAGTGCTGCCAACTTTTGGTACAAAAAAAAAGCCGTTTTTGACTGGAAGGACAGGAAACAAAAGCTAAAAAATTTAAGAAAAAAGCGTAAAAAAAAAGCTGTACTTTTGGTTCAAAAATTTAATGTTTTTTTTTACAATATATGCATAATATCATCCATTTCACTGGACTCGTCTTCGGTTTCCTTATCATACGACATGGTTGTACCAATCATTCGCAGATAATTATTAGGCACTTCGTAATTGAAGCAACATTTGCCAAGTCTTCGCAAGCCATACATGTATATTTAAATAAAAGTTAGTAATATTCATTTACTCACAACAAGACTTTACCTTATGCAAAGAATACTGTTGAGCGTGCTCAAGTTAATCGAATTTCTTATTTTTGATTTAATCAAATAAACCTGGCTGAAAACGCGCTCAATTTCTGCGTTTGACCACGGCAGTGATAGCATTTGGATAGCAATATTTGCCACCGAATCTTTATAAAGGAAAACCTCATTCCAAAGCTCTGCCGTGTTGTTGATGCTTTCCCATTTAACCAAATGAATATTTTATATTGGCGTTCAATTTCAGAAATATTTTTGACATCAAGGTACTCCAATATTTTGCATATTTCTTTTTTTTTAGCGCTCAAGATTTTATGAACGGAAAAAACGTCAATCTGCCTTAAATTTCAAAATTATCTTTTTTTTCATTGCTTATAAGAAAATAAATATCTCGATTTTGCTTACCTCTGTTTTAATTGTTTAATCAGATTAATCAAAAAATTTGTGCAGCGGTCACGAAGTTCTTCCTCGGCATTTGAGTTTATGTTCAGAGTCTTAATTTTCCTCTTAAATTCGTATCCTTTAGGAAGATTCCTATCTATATATTTCTCAATATCGTCAGTTTCAAAGATGTCAATATCTTTTTCAGATGGAATGATTCCATTTTTTAAAGAATTTATGGCGAAAACCAAATCGTTTAGCAATTCTGTTGCATTGGTGCTGTTGCTTTGAAAACACTTGTTTACTTTTTGCAAGTCAGCCAAAATTGGTTTAAGAAACGTTAAATATAAATGATTAGTATTATCACAATACATTTATTTAACATTTGGGCTTTAAAGCATTTTTCTTTGGTTGCCGCCAAACCGAAATGCAATTTAAGTTCATCCTACTTTTCCAAAATTCGAGATACGGCCAATTCTATTGAGAGCCATCTTGTGTCGCTTACTCTCGGAATTTTCAATGGGGCCTTGTGCAATATACAAAAAATAGTTATAACTTATGGAATGATAATGTTACTAAAACAAATACATACGATCACGTTGAATAACTACAAAATCGTCAGAGACACACACAAATACATAATTTTACTTTAATAATGTTAGCCAATAGAATACACACGGAGACTTTTAATCTACAATACTCACACTTAAGTACACCTGTATGTTAAAACACAAATTCAATAAGATAAAACATGCATATGAGGAAGAGTCTCACATACCTTATCGTCGTTTATACATTTATAAATTTTTTGATATTCCATTTGCCGAGATGAACTCTTAGAAAACCAATTAAAGGATTCGTAAATTAAAAATTCCAAGTTATCTGGCATATGTTGCTTACAAACATGACTTACAGCCAGCTGCACAGAATGGCAGACGCATTTGATTAATGTCAGAGTTGGTGCTTCATTTTTTAATTCCGTGTAGACACTTTTATTCCTGCCTACCATAACGTTAGCGTTATCCGTCCCAATGCCAATTAAGTTCGTAATGTCCAGTTTATATAGCAACAACACATTTTTAACGCCTTCGACAATGCATGTTGCATTTCCGAATTCTAATGAGACGAGGTTTAAAAATGTGGAGACGAATACACGACACTGAACGGAGTAATAATTTATGACCACACCTAAGTAAACATATTTATACAAAATAAAAGAAACATATAAAATCATTAATATAAACAAATACCTAAAAGTTTTGTGACGCTGATGTCCGTTGATTCATCTAGTAAAAGACTAAACTTTGATTCTCCTATATCGTTGCGCAAGTCCTCGGAAAAATGAGGCGACAAAACATTTTTAATGATTTGGGTGCATTTTGTTCGGTGCAGCTTAATTCGCCCTGCACTTTCACTATCAAAGTATTTTGTGCACAAGTTGCCCAATGTGAAATCTATTTTATTTATGTACTTGCTTAAAGCCGCTTGCTGCACTTTTGTGCTTTTTTGTTGTTGCATGAGCGCGCAAATCAGAAAGTTTGGCAGTAATTGTTATTTTACAATAGCTGCAGTAAACTCTATGCTCATCTGTATTGTCCTTGCGAACCCAAGATTTAAATTCCTCGCTTTTGAGCCAAGCATCTCGGCATTTTTGCTTATGTTCTTTTGGCATTTCAAAACAATTTTACCACATTGGCGCCGACTTTTTGTATAGAGATGATAGTCTGACCAGAACATGTTGTGGTATTGACAAATATCGATAAAAACTATAGTAAAGATGCCACTTTCTTATACTTTTTATGTAACCTTTGGAAGCATTAAAAAAAAACCGAAAAAAAGCTGAATACATTTCTAAAAAAGCCAGAATTCCCGCTTCCCGCAATTCCAAAATTTTTCCCGCTACTGGCCTTCAAAAACAGCCAGATTTGACGGGAAAAAGCGGTTTTGGCAGCACTGTATGTATGTGTGTATACATGTGCATGCGAGAGCCAATTTTTCGAGTTTATTACTCTCATGCTCTCGCTCTCTTTCTCTCGATTGCTCTCATTTTTCGTAAGGCAACGCGACGTCGACGCTGCTGCCACCTAGTTAAATACGCCTTGCTTCGACTTACGCTCACGATCGAAAGCAACTGCAAAGCGGAAATCAAAAAAACGGTAATCGGCGACTGTTGATGCTGTTTGATTTTGGTCGCTTTTTCATTTTTGCTTTTGCTTCGACTGCGACTTCTGTTTATTTCGGAAGCAGTAACAAAATCACATGAAATGAAACTTACTGCAGTTTTTTAGACACTGCTTAAAACAACTTAAATTCGACAGAGGCTAAATTTAATTGACACTTTTAACTTTCAAAATGTTAAAATTAAGTAAAAATAACATACTTACCATCAAACATACGTAAATATTTGCAAATGGAACATTTATAGATCACGATAATTTAATGAATATTTGAATTAACAGAAGAATGTATCACTGCGGTTCGCGCTAGTGACGAAAGCAGCACGAAGGATGCGAAACGCGACCAGCAATAAATACAGCTTATTTGTAAAGTTTGCTGCGACTGTCCGATCTGATCGAGTTATATACCGATCGATCCCTACAAAATGGCAGACTAGAACTTTTACTAACTCACCTGGTTCATGAGATAAAGGCGTATAAGTGGGAGGGACAAAATTTAAACGATCACAGCTAATGGGTCCGTTGGGTCATTGTGATAAAATTTTTTATTTTATAATCAAAAATAGGCGTCGATTAATACGTCGATCACCCAAATCCGACAACTAGTTCAAGAAATAATTAAATTTGAAATTTTTAGTGGACTTCTCTAAATGAGATGAATAGTAAGTTTGTTTGATTGCTTGTTTGTCTACATAAATCGCTAAAAAAAACAAGGGGGCTCCGCCCCTGCTCGCTTCGCTCGCGGTGAGGTGCGGCTACAGTCGATCGGGCTCGACAGTAGGATACCCTGAGCCCAGGTACTCTTTTATAAAAGTTGATTTTTGATTGTTCCTACGGCAGCTATATGATATATGGAACCGATTTGAACTAAATCTGGTCAGAATGTACAAAACCAACATAAATGCATATTCTATCAGTTTGGTTCTAATATCTCAACAAACCAAAAACTTTTTCATACTAAAACTTGATTTTCGATCGAGCTTTACTATTTCAGCCATATGATATAGTGGTCCGATTTGAACCCTATTTGGTCAGCATGTAGAATACCAACCCAGATACATATTCAATCAGTTTGGTTCTGATTTCTCAACAAGCCAAAAACTTTTTCATACTAAAACTTGATTTTCGATTTATCGTTCCTATGGCAGCTATATAATATAGTGGTCCGATCCAAAAATAAAAACAATCTTGATCTGCGCACGGTATCCAGGAACCTATATACCAAGTTTGAAGTTCAAACAGACGGACGGACAGACAGACAGACGGACATGGCTCAATCGACTCGGCTGTTGATCCTGATCAAGAATATATATACTTTTGGGGGTCTGCCAAGCCCCTGTCTGCCTATAACATACATTCTGCCAAATGCATTATACCCTTTTTTGCCCATTTTCAATGGGCTCAGGGTATAAAAAACCTTAAATGTAATGATGGGAAATTAATCAACTTCAAAAATCAAGAAATATTTGTTCTACGACTTTTCGAATTTCCCGCTAGCTTAGAGGGAAAACGCTATTTCCCGCTATATATTGTTGGAAAGGTATTTTTAAAGGCTTTTAGTCGTACCTTGGCATTTTTGTTCAAAGGTTTTTTAGATTACTCTTTTGCGAATTATGACAAAACGGCTCTAACGATTTTAATTTACTTTCAATATGTAAAGTAAAGTTTCGCGTTTTTTGGTATATGATACATACATTTTGATAGAGGGGTTTTCGATGATATTACCTCTTAACTGATGATAGACATTATTGTACCGGTCGAAAATCACGTTTTAGTACGAAAAACTTTTTGGATTTATGAGATATCTCAACCAAACTGATCAAATATTCATTAAACTTAGTTTAATATATTCTCATAACCAAACTAATAGAATATGCATTTAAATTAATCTTAAAGATTCTGACCAAAGCTGGTTTAAATCGGACCACTATATCATACAGCTTTTATAGGACTGATCGGGCGAAAATCAAGTCTTAGTATGAAAAACTTTATTTTCCATAGTAAGTACGGTCAACTCAACTCTTTATAATTAAAGAAAAGAATTTATTTAAGATATATAAAAATAAAATTATTTAAATATTTAACTATCTGCCTGCATTAATGATTTTCAAGTATTATTTTTTTATTTACTTAATGTTTTTATATTAAACTTAATTTCGTTCGTCACAAAATGGGTTATGAGAAAGTTTGGGGCTAGAATATGCTTTTACATTGTGTAGAGGTATTTTTTGTGTGAGAGTTACAAAAACTCAATAAATAAATTAAAATACAATACACTTTAGAATTAATTTAAAGTAATTCAGGAATTTAAAATTGAAAGCAACTAAAGTTTTAAAATTATTATTGCGTTCTTTGTTGGTTTTATCTCAAATAATAAGCAGATTTTATAGACTTGATCTAAAATGAGTTTTTGGACAATCTACACAGATTATTACAAACACTTGAGTACTATTAGTAAAACCAAGAATGTCCGCCCCTCTTTGCGCCCTCTTTGGCAACGCTTTGTCCTGCTGAGAACCGCAACCGTCTCTTTTCTGGCATCGCTTACACAAACGCCAGGGGCTACTGCAACGAACCTGCGACATAGACAAAGAGTGGAGTTTTTGCATCCTGCTGCCTAAATGGCGTTAAATATGGTGTTGATGATCATTATCTGTGAAACGACTGTAAGTATGATCGAGGCTAGCATGTCAACATCTCAGTCGACATCGAGTTCCATGAACACGTCTCTGTAATCCAATAACTACATCACGTCGTCGTCGTTGAAGGGTGCTAAATTTGCCAGATCCTAATGAAGTAGACTTCGCCGTACACAATTCAAATTCCAAATAAACCAAAGCTATCATACAAAAAAATTATAAAATTTTTGGCAGATATCAAGCTTGTCCTCGTCACGAATAAATATTTGTTATGCATCTGCCCCTTTTGAAGTGGCTTGAATGCTTGTGAATCTCTCGCTCTGGGTCTAATGAATGCCACCACCACCACCTCCTTATATTGCCCACTGCTTGATTCGCTTCGATATTGGGCAACGCCTACCCGAGAGTCATTTATAATTTTACGTGAATTGCCACAGCGTCCTCAGCTCAGTTGCATCCTATAAACTGCCATGTGGTTGGATTTGATCTCTTCCAGTTGCCTCTACCAAGTTCACGATCGTGATGCACGTTTTGCGGCATTATTAACGGGCACACAGCCGTAGCATTTACTTCCATTTCCTCTGCCTTGTCTACCTCCGTGCCTGCCTTCGTCTCCAATAGGCAGCTTGCTTTTAAGACTGACCACTACTAAGTTGTCGATTGGGTGCTGGCTGCAAAATACACCTTTTGCTATGCCATTTCCACTGCAGTGTTGTTGTTTTTGCAATTTAACTCCTTTGCCAATAATCATAATAATTTACGACCACCCAACAGCGGTTGCGGCCAGTGGTCAGGTGAGGAAGCTGACAGCATTTTGTATTTCTCTGTAATATCTCACATGCATTAGTTGACACTATCATTTTCAACAAAATAGGCTGTACTGATTACCATTATTGTTATAATTTCTTTTTTGACCTAAAGTCAATTCTTATTCCATTTTTAATGGGCAAACAAGCATATAATGTGTTTGGAACAATGTATGTAACAGGCAAAAGAAAAAGAGGCAGTTTCACTTAAGTATATATATAAGAGTGGGTCAATTTGTTTTTGCGACGAAGCGGTTATGAAATTCGTAATCTTCGATGAATTCTAATAAAAATTTCCCATGAAACCATGGTTCTAAAATCAAAATCGAGCTAAAATTTTTTCGAGGAAGGTTTTCATGTGTTTTGTCTGGTGAAACTGTCAGTTGGATGAAACTTACCTAGAAGAGACAAAACAAGCAGGAAAGGCTATAGTCGATATCCCGACCATAGGATACCCGTTACTTATTTCAACATAAATTAAAGTACTAGATCGTTCAAAAAGCTTTTTCCATTTTTCAAAAAAGTCAAAAAGTTGCACAACAGTATTATTTCTAACTCGATAGCAGAGTTACTAGAAATTAACTAGTTTGTTAAAAAAAATTTATTTCAAAATTTTAGTGGCGTGCCCTATGTGTCAGTCCGGGGACTTTTTGAACGATCTAGTACTTTATAAAAATTGCCACCTATAAAACTACTGCATAATTTAGGGAATTATATTGAATTAATTGATTTCGGTTAGCTTTTACTGCCGATCGGACAAGTAAGATCTTGCTGCGGTTAATCGAGCTAGTAGATAATATTAATAGATAATGTTAGTTTCCATAAATAATGTATTATCTTGAAAACAGTGGGTTTGGTGGTTTTTCGCAATTTGAGGGGGCGGCGAGGGGCGTGGCTTAAATTTGAAGCAAACGTGATATGGGTTGACTATATAGAAATCGGATTCCCAAATTTGGTTACTCAATCTCTTTTAGTCTCTGAGATCCTCTTGATTATTCAGACGAACAGACTGTCTTTCGCCATTTGAGGGGCCGAATGAGGGCGTGGCAAAAATTTAAATCAAGTTTGATCTGCTCCAACGCCATTGGGATTTTTGTGCCAAATTTGGAAACTCTATCTCTTATCTTATCTATGAGATACTTTTGTTCATACGGACAGACAGACAGACGGACAGACACACATGGCTATATCGAATCTGCTGTTGATGCTGATCAAGAATATATATAATTTATAGGGTCGGAGATGCCTCTTTCTCCCTGTTACATACATTTCAGCGAGCACAATGTACCCTTTTACTTATTTTTTTAGTAACGGGCATAAAAAAAACACAGATAAAAAGGCCGAATTATGATGAATTTAGAGAAAAGAGTTGGCCGTCTTAACTAGTCTTTTAGACCCCGTACTTAAAAAAAAAGTACAGGGGTCTATTGGGTTTGTTTTAAAGAATTTGAGACAGAAGGAGGCGTGGCAGACACTATAAAGAATATATTTTCATGAGCAGCATCAATAGCCGAGGGGATATTGCAATGTCCGTCTGTCCGTCCTTCTGTATGAACACCTCAGAGACTATAAAAGCTAGAGACACCAAACTTGGTATGTAGGTTCGTCTATATTGCAAGCAGATCAAGTTTGTTTCAAAACTCTGCCACGCCCCCTTTATTGCCCACAAATCGAAAAATAAAATTTAATAATAAGAAAAAAATTTAATAACTATCAGAACAGTTAAAAATCTAAAACCAATTGGACCACTATATCATATAGCTTCCATAGGACCGATCGGGCGAAAATAAAGTCTTAGTATGAACAACTGTTGGTTTTATGAGATACTAGGGGGCTCCGCCCCCTGCTCGCTTCGCTCACCAACCCCATGCTCTCTTCGCTCGCGAAATTTAAACGTGAAAAAAGGGAGCAATTACATTTTTCTTAAATAGACTTCTTTTCAATTAATATCAGTTATTAGTTATTTGAGAAGATTTTAAAATTTTTGGTTGTTGGAACTTTCCTGCTGAATGTTATAAATAGCAAAAAATGTATATAATATAACATTTTTTTAAAGAGAAACGAATAATTATATTCACGCTGCAAGCTGCCCCTGCAATTGGACTTTGGGAAAAAACCAGATTTGGTGGGAAAATTCTTGATTTGGAAGAAAAATTTGAGACTTCGCGTGCAAAAGCGAATCTGTGTCTTTGGTTGAGATACCTTAAAAAACAAAAAAGATTGTCATACTAAAGCTTAATGTGAACCCGATTGTTCTTTTGGCAGCAATATTATACAGTAACCCGGTTTTGACCAAATTGTAAAAAATCTTTAAATTAAAAATATGATAATAAAATTTAATAAAAAAATAAAATAAATAAAATTTTGCTGGTGTGGGAGATGATCCCGCGCTTTCAGCAGTTCGGTCTTAAACACCATCCAATGCACTATTGCACCTCAAATAAATGTTTATCTTTGTTTTGTCAACACGAATTTAAAAAAAGCCTTGATCAAGCAAGATTCGAACCTTGCTTCTGAATCTACCAGACCATCCTCTGCACCACTTTGCCACTGCATGCTACGAGTGACCAAACTCTACAACCCTACAAACACATGTAAACAGAAAATATATGGGAACTTTGACCTTTAATTTAACACACTTTTAGGTCGATTTTAGAAGCATTCCGCCTTATCTCCCGATTAAATTATCTTAAGAATATTGTGGCCAAGTTTCAAGGTCGTACGTTAAACCGTTTGGCCTGTACAATGCTAAATCAGTCAGTGAATCAGTTGGACAAACAACTTTATATATATAGAATATCAATCACCTCCTGCATATCCTACACGGTCTGCACGATGCAAAACGTATCCATCACAAGCAATTGGCAAGTCATTAAAATCACTCACAAACCATGTCTCAGACACACAAATAACATCAAAATTAGAATTTACAAACAGGTACCTGAACATCTATTTTTTTAGCCAGACTCTGAGCAGTCATGTGGACGATTTTCAAGCCAGTATGCCTTCCACTCAATACTTTAACTACACTGCTCGTAATGGAACTAATAGTAAAGAACAGACATTTACATAATAAAACTTACTTATTTTTAAATTAAAGATAAAAATATTTAGAGAATTATAAGCATATACAAAAAAAAATTAGAGAAAAAATTAAAAATATAGTATCAACTGAAAACGAAAAACTTCAATTTGTTGTGAATCTTCTGAAAAATGAAGAGATTTTTTGACTTATTCCACTTCTTGAAAACACAAAGGGAGTCGATATTTTTAATGCTGTTAATGAAAGATTGGACTTGAAACAAGAATAAAAAAAAAGGCTGCCGTATGCACGGACGGTGCACCTGCTAGCTCGGAAAATCTAATCGCTTTATTGGACATTTAAAACGAAATGCCATTCAGGTACCATCATTTCACAGTGCAATTCATCAAGGGGCTTTATGCTCCAAGTGGTCGAATAATATTCACACAATGAATGTTGTTGTCAAAATCAGAGGAGGGCACAATTCATTAACACATCGCAAGCTGAAACTTTTCCTTGAGGAATGCAAAAAAAATTACTAGGACCTGCTGATGTTTACGGAAGTGAGATAGTCAAGTCGAAAGAAATGCCTTGAGCGTTTCCTTGAACTGAAAATGGATATTGTTGAATTTATGGAGTGCAAGTGCCAAAATTCGATTTCAACATAAGGCTAGCATTTTTAACGGATCTCACAATACACCTGAATCATCTGAATAATTCTCTTCAATGCCAAAATAAAAAAATTTTAATTTTAATAAGTTCCATCAAAGGCTTTCAGAAAAAAATGGAATTTTTTTTGTTTGACCTACAAAAGGAAAAATTATTTACATTTCCTTGTTTACAATTAGTATTCAATGAATTTAAAATAACATCATATGATTTCACGGATTATAAATTTATTGAAAGAACATTTTGATAAAAGACTAAAAGATTATGATTAAAAAGAGCTTGGACATTTTTGTACAACCCAATGACTTGTAATATACTTGAACAAAATCCGGAGTATCAACTGGAATTATGCGATTTGCAATGCGACTAAGAGTTAAAGTCATACAATTTAAAAGGCATTGATTTTTGGAAAGCGAAAAGTTCAAAAAGATACTTTCACTCCGAAATAATATTCTAAGAGTGTACGCAATGTTTGGAAGTACATACATTTGTGAGAGTGCGATTTCAACATTAAAATTAATTTAAAATTCTCACAGAAGTCGTTTAGCCAATAATATCCTGGAGGCGCTTCTAAAACTGTCAACAACAAAAATTAAAATAAATATTGATGAATTTTAAAATCAGTATTAAAAAAACATTTTTTATAAGCAAGCTTTGTTTCTCTTTCGTGCTTCTACGATAAGTGCCGGCAGCTCTTAGCAGCATTGATTTATCACGGGGACTATCAAATTTGATAATGACCACGGGATCAATTGATGAGGGTCCATTCCTCCTCGCCAAAAGATCTCGTGGATTCTCGTTGGTGGTGTTAAATTAAGTGCAAAGCACCCCATGTATACACTCAGAAAAAAAACCGGTCGATCTGCTAGAAAATCAAGACCATCTGTTCATGAAAGTAGCTCAAGAACGATTTTTCTTACTTCATGAACAATTGGTCATGATATTTCATGAACTGTTAGGTGTATTTTGGTGAACGAATAGGAATAATTCAGGAACATACTGTGCTTAATTTCGTAACGAGGTGGTGTTGGACTAAGAACAATTTGTGGTCGTTATAAAAACGAAATAACTTCAAAAAAAAAAAAAAAAAAAAAAAGTAGGATTTGAAGTCAAGAGCTTGCAAGCAGTTCAAGCAGTTAACTGGGCGGCCGTCCGAGCCCCTTACTATTAGAATTAATAGGTGGACAGCATCTTATAAATGAATGAATAGCGATTATATTGTGAGAATTATAAATTTTTAAATTGTATTGCAATGGCTACTTACATTTTTTATTATTTATTATTAAACTAAAAAACTCTCCTTGACCAGAGTGGGAAACGAACCCGGGATCTCCGAAACTGAAGCGGTGGCTCTACCCAGAGTGCCACCGGAGCATCATTCGTATCATATGTCAATGTAATGTTATTAAATATCAAACGCCTATTTTACTTATGTATCGAAATTCATGTGTCAAGAACATTGGGTCACAGTTTAAAAACAAATGTAGTTGTTTTGTTAGCCAAAAAATAAGAACGATTCGGTAACGAATCTTAATAAATGTGCTTGATATTTTTCGGTCATTTTTTTCTGAGTGTACGCAAGTCACATGCATGGCTCGCGTTAACCTGCGCGCTCATCTTAGACTCGAACGTGGTCATCCGTTCTTTGGCGAACCTAAGCTCACCAACCTCTGATTCCAATTGACGGACCATCTCGCCGAGTTGTTTCGTTTAATTTCTCTAGTCATATCGTCGAGCCGAGCCTGGAGCACCTTCAAAATACGCTCTTCCGCCTCCCTCATGTTGGTAGTGAAGAAACTCGCCTGTTCATCGAAGCGTGCGTTAACCCGAATCGTCCTGAGCAAATTATTTTCGAGTTTCTTTACGAAACTTTCAGGACTTATAGATTTGAGGTCGCTGAATCCGAAAAACACATTTATTTTGTTCGTCCTTGTCAGGATAATCGACAGGACCAATTTTTCGGCTGTTACCATATGGTAACGCTGGGAAGTACAGGGTACAGGTTTTCTTAATACTACAAAATACAAATATTTGAGAAAAAGTCTAATAAACACAGCTTAATCCAACAGCAGGGTTCCTCCTTGATATATATGTATGACCAAATTTGGTTTCGGTGCATTATATCGTATACAAAACATAGCTGTCATAGAAACAGTCGGAGTCAAATTCATTTTTAGTATGGAAAACTTTTTTGTTTTCTGAGATATCTCAACCAAACTCGTAGAATATGTATTTAATATGTTCTTATACATCCTGACCAGATTAGGTTCAAATTACACCACTATATCATATGCATGTCCATTCCATATAGTTTACTCCTACGATGAATTGCCAAATGCCGTTTTTTTGCACTGCAGAATATTATGAGCAACTTAATGCGCATATTTCGATCAGCTAGCTTCGAGAGATTGTTTCAGTCAATCAACGCCCACGGGTGTTATTGCACTGGGCGTTATTGCATGCACCCATAAAGATTATTTAGGATAAGCTTCTAATGTTTTTTATATTTCTCAACCAATCTGACAAAATATTCATCTTTGCTGGTTTTATACATCCTGACCAGATTTTATTTAAATTGGTGCACATAAATGCCACAGGAAAAATGGGTCGAGAATCATTTTTTTTTTCTAATTTACATACAGTATGTCAAGAAACTCTTTACGCACTGAAAAAAATAATAATTGTTTGACTTTAGATAGGAAAATAGTAGCAATTTATTCAAAATAACTCAATTTTTTAAATGCATTACTATGTAATGATAAATTCTAAGTTCTAAATAAAAAGAGAACTTAAAAAATAACAAAAATCAATTATTACTAATTTTTGACACTGTCAAGAAACTCTTTACACACTTCGTTTTCGAGTTATGTTTTGTTCTCATTCTTAGAAAAATTGTGTTTTGCCGTTAACTATGCGTTTTGCATTGCTTTATGCTGCGCCAATTTTGCATTGCTTTTTATTTGACTGGGAAATTTTGTTCAACGAACGGCTAAAAAGTAATTTACTTTAATTTTTAAAATGACTGGGAAAAGATTAAGCTTTGACGTAGTCCAGCTGATATACTATAACCACCAGTTGGGCAAATCTATTGCGGACTTAGTGGAAATGAAGCGCTTAACTTTTGCTGTTAACATGATCAAACACCCAGAAGAATATTGGGATGATGTAATATTTTGCGATGAGACAAAAATGATGCTCTACTACAATGATGGTCCATCCAGCAAGCCGCTAACTGCACTAGAAAGTCGAAACATCATACCGACTGTAAAGTTTGGAAAACTTTCGATTTTGATTTGGGGCTGCATTTCTAGCCGAGGAGTCGAAGATCTGGCATTCATTGAGAACACCATGAATGCGCAGCAGTACCTTCAAATTTTGAAAACGAATTTGAAGAGCAGTGCGTCAAAATTTAGGCTCATTACAGACAATAAACCACATTTAAAGTTTTATCAGGACAATGATCCTAAACATAAAGAGCTAAATGTGCGGACTTGGCTGCTTTATAACTGTGGAAAGGTCATTGAACTGAAATCAATTATACTGGAAGAGTGGCAGAAGATTCCCCTTGAATATGACCTACCACACTTGATTCATTCGATGAAAAAACGGCTTCGACTTGTAGTTAACGCTAAGGGAGGGCATACTAAATACTAAAATAAGATAAAATGTTATATAATCGCTCAAAATTTGGAATTTATAAGAATTAAAAACCGTTGTGCAAAGAGTTTCTTGACAGTGTCAAAAATGAGTAATAATTTTTTTTTGTTATTATACCCGTTACTTATAAAAAATAAGTATAAGGGTATATTGTGTTCGTTGGAATGTATGTAACAGGCAGAAGGAGGCATCTCCGACCACATAAAGTATATATATTCTTGATCAGCATCAACAGCCGAGTCGATATAGGCATGTGTGTCTGTCCGTCTGTCTGTCCGTGTGAGCGCCTAGATCTCAGAGACCATAAGAGATAGAGTAACCAAACTTACACACGTAGATCACAAATGCGTTGGAGCAGGTCAAGTTTGTTTTAAATTTTGGACCCGCCTACTTCCACGCCCGTAATTCGCGAAAAACTGGTCATCCGTCTATATAAACACATGGATCTCAGAGACTATAAGAGATAGAATAACCAAATTTGTCACACAGATTTCCATATACCTCACGCAGATCAAGTTTGTTTCAAATTTAAGCCGCGCCCCCTCCGCCCCAGCAAATCGCGAAAAACCACCTCACCCACAATTTTTCATATAATACGTATTTATTGGTAATAACCGATATCTGTTATTATTATCTACTATCCCACTGAATCGCAACAAGATCGGACAAGTAGAACAGCAGCTATTGCGTGTCTAAGTTGTTGAATCAACAGGTGCCCCCTAGAGTATGCGATAGTTTTTGTATTGTTAAACCTTATTAGAATGCTTCAAATTCTCAACTAGTTCTGGCAAAGCAAATATGACATTAGGATTGAATCGCTAATGTATTGAAATAAGTAACGGGTATCCTATGGTCGGGATCTCGACTATAGCCTTTCCCACTTGTTTTTTAGACCCCGTACTTAAAAAAAGTACAGGGGTCTATTGGGTTTGTTTTAACGAAAATGTGCGTAACAGGCAGAAGGAGGCGTGGCAGACCCTATAAAGTATATATATTCTTGATCAGCATCAATAGCCAAGTCGATATAGCAATGTCCGTCTGTCTGTCTGTCCGTCTGTCCGTCCGTCTGTATGAACACCTAGATCTCAGAGACTATAAGAGCTATAGACACCAAACTTGGTATGTAGGTTCGTCTATATTGCAAGCAGATCAAGTTTGTTTCTAAATTTGGCCACGCCCCCTTTGTCGCCCACAAATCAAAAAAAAAAATTTCATATCCAAATTATAAGAACAATTTTAAAGCTAATGACACCAAACTTAGTATGTAGATTCTTCTATATTGCAGGCATATCAAGTTTGATTCTTTTTTGGATCGGACCACTATATCATATAGCTGCCATAGGACCGATCGTGCGAAAATTTAGTCTTAGTATGAAAAACTTTTTTGTTTTATGAGATATCTTAACCAAACTATTACAATATGCATATAAATTGGTTTTATATATCCTGTCAAAAGTTGGTTCAAATCGGACCACTATATCATATAGCTGTCATTGGACCGATCGGGCGAAAATCAAGTCTTAGTATGAAAATTTTTTTTGTTTTATGAGATATCTCTACAAAACTAATACAGTATGCATATAACTTGGTTTTATATATCCTGTCCGAAGTTGGCTTACATCGGACCACTATATCATATAGCTTCCATAGTACCGATCGGGCGAAAATCAAGTCTTAGTATAAAAAACTTTTTTTTTTATGAGATATCTCAACAAAACTAATACAGTATGCAAATAACTTGGATTTATATTGCCTGTCCGAAGTTGGCTTAAATCGGACCACTATATCATATAGCTTCCATAGGACCGATCAGCCGAAAATCAAGTCTTAGTATGAAACACTTTTTTGTTTTATGAGATATCTCAACTTAACTATTACAGTATGCATATAACTTGGTTTTATATATCCTGACCGAATTTGGTTTAAATCGGACAACTATCTCATATGTCATTGAAAAAAATAGTCGAAAATGTATTACAACGCTCTGCAACAGCATCAAGCGGCCAAATTATTTTTTAATTTTTGTAGTCTTTTCTATTTCCATAGTAAGTACGGGGTCTCCGGCAGTCGAGTATGCCCGACTGTAGCACCGTGAGCGAAGCGAGCGGGGGGTTGGCGAACGAAGCGAGCAGGGGGCGGAGCCCCCTAGTTAAGTTATTTTTTTATAATTTCGATATTTTTTTCTCACTTAAACTTAGAACTTATCATTACATAGTAATGCATTTAAAAAATGCAGCTATTTTGAATAAAAGTCTATCAATTTAATATCTGAAGTCAAAAAATTAATTTTTTTTTTTCAGTGTGTAAAGAGTTTCTTGACATAAGAAAATAATGCATCCGTACATTAAACCACAATAATTATTGAAAATGCATATATTTATTTTAACAAACGAGGTATATAAATAATTACATAATGAAAATAATACTAATTGAAACTATGAATAGTACATATTCAAACGTTTTCGTCTTCCCCAGTGTGTTGTCTTGTCTTGGTTTGGTTTTGCGTGTACATCCACACTTTCAGAAATGAAAAGAAAAAAATTACTTTAAGAATTAAACACTGTATTACATAAAATAGTGTCGACTCGTTCTTACATATTAATATAAAGTCGAACCACGCATTTTTACGTATTTATACATATATAAATCATATATCTGACGGCTCCTAAATTAGTAAATTAAAAATATAAGCAAATATTAGAATCTATTTTATAAAAAATTAATACAATGTATAAAAGCAAAAGGAATCTATTATATTTAAATACTTCCGTGATGTAAAAATAATAATTTTCCAAGTTTTCACATTTTCCAATCAATCAATCGCGTTTACACTCGACGGCAGTTTCTTCTTTTTTGAGATTGAAAAATTATACTTGACGATCGTCAAGAAAAGAACAAAAGAGACAAAAAGAAGAAACGGTAAAAATCGCGCTAATAATGCTTTGCCCGCTTTTTCGTGTTAGTTAACAGAGTCTTTGTCTCTCTTTGCGAAGGCGAGGGCTTAACAAAAATACATAGCAGAGCAGCGAACGTTTTAAAAGCCCCGGCATTTAGCCTTCCAAATTCAGCAAATGTAACGTACTCCTATTGTGAGGCTGTTTTAAGCTCTTTTAGCACTCTGTCAAGCAATGTATTACTCATTTCGCATGAGTTGGCAACCTTACCAGAAGGGATTGCTTGGCGGACCACGTTGCTCCGGGTTTTATTGGGTATGTGTGTGTATGTGAGTGTATGTATATGTAGGTGTCTGTGTGTGTGTAAAATTTGACCCCCTTTCAGTGCGAATTTTGCAAAAAGCCGTCTTAGTGCATGATAAGATTTTCTTCCTCCATTTCATCCTCCTCGGTCTAACCGTTTGGACTCCACGAATATCAGTCAGTCAGTCATCTGTCAGTCAGTCAGGACAAACCGTTTTATATATATAGATATATCAAGTTTACACGATTTTTATTTAAGTCTTCAGTAACTTAAATCAATTATTATGTTATTTTTTTAACTTATTTGTATACTAAGTTCTAAAATTAAAAGGACTTACATCAATTTTGAATTGTTCTTAAGTCGCGTACATTTTAAAATAATTTAAGCTACGAAAATACTAAAATATTTAAATTTCGTTCTTATAATATCGTACTTGAAACGAGATCGAAATATTTGACTTTAATTATTACATTCTTTGTAAGAAATCAAGTTTGAAGTGTGGTTTCTTAAGTACAACATTTTTTGTTTTTCCCCCTGTGCTAAAAATTAGTTTGTGGCATTTATAATTTTAAGCCAAATTTTTTAAAACAATCGAGTCAGAATTCAATTATGTCGTCTGACTTAATTAATGACAGCATCTCCCTTATTTCTTTAAACTTCATTTAGTTATACCAGTTTAAGATGTTCGTTAGCTCATTTTCTTTTGAATTTACTTGATATTGCAATAGGAACAAAAATTGATTAGGTATTAAATACTTCATTAAAACATGCTCACTTGCACGACCAGCGCAAGGATATTCTTAGGTGACGGATGAATAAGAGCTGAAATGAAGCTGTCTACCTCACTTCTCAATTTCTCATTAGCTTGAGCAAATACTGCGAGAATGTCATCATCAAACAAACTCTGGACGAACCCAAAGCTATGCCCAAAATTTCAAGTTGGAGATGGAGGCGACAGCTGCCGAAGCGGGAGGAACCTCAACACAACTTAACTAGTAGAATTTTGCAACGCGGAAATTCATTTTCTTGCGGACGTTTGTATGGTGTTGAAATTGAGATTGGGCTCGGCTGAAGGTAGTGTATCCTTCTGGATTATAGACTAGACAGCTCGCTGTCCAGTTAATGCATGCAATTAGCATTCTCTGTGTGCTTTCTTACCCCCAGAGTGCCAGCAATTACTAACAGTTTTTTCCTGCCTTGCCAAATATATAAGAAGAATTCTTAGGACCAACTCAACAAAACAGAACTGAGTAGGTACAAGATGTTAATTGCGGTTTAGCTCATTAACCAGTGCTCTGCTCTAGACAGTAAGTAGGGAGCAACTACAAAAAATTACACAAAGATTGAATAAAAATCAGTACTAAAATTAAGTTAAGTTCGACTCCACTCCAATTAAGTAATAATTAAAATTAATACTTGATGTAAGTAATTCTGTAATACACAGTTAGGGTTTTCACTTGACAGTAGCAGCATTGCAGCGAGCACATGTGCTAGACGTCAAAACAACAATTTGTACTGAAAAGTTTCCTGCTAGGGTGCTAGACACAGACCCTTGACTACGAAAAGTCATGCACATATGCTTATGTGAAGATGATAAAAATCTTGGTAAAAAGTCGATTATTTCAATCGAAGTATTTTTGGATTTTCCAGTGTGGAAAGCGAAACTTATTTGCTTAATATATTCGTTGTTTATTTTCCGATCTATATACGTGTTCTGAATTTGAAATCACTACCAATTAAATTGGACTTGTAATTGGATATTTTAGTTTTTTTTTCGATTACAGGAAAATTAGGGCGTATGGCAAAATTTTAAAGCAAACTTGATCTGCGTGCGCAACATAACAGTATTGTCACCAAATTTGGAAATTTGTAGTCTCTGAGATTCGGCACTGCGCAAAAAGTAATTTTTATGTACAAAAAACCTCACCCTTTTTGCTCACAGTGCAGGATTCCAATTTTTAGGTATTGTTTTTTTATATTTATTTAATATTTTTATATTAAACTTAATTTTGTTCGTCAAAAAATTGGATATCAGAAATTTTGGGGCTAGAATATGCTTTCGTCACAAGACTTTTACCTCGTGTAGAGGTTTTTTTTGTGATTTATATATATATAATTGCTTGACCTCATAAATTCAGCATTTTACAGGCCAAAACGCTTAAGCTATATATTTGAAATTTGATCACATAATACCTGTATCTCGGTGGGTGGTGTGTTAGAAAAAACGTAGTAGTCTGATTTGTATAACAAGGTATCATGTCATTTTCAAACACGTTAATGTGATCGGATTTCAGAATCAACAAATTTGTGTGGTGCCTGGGTAAAAGAAAATTTTACGGATAAAAATTCAGTGTACGAATTATCAGGCTGTCCAAATTACCAAGTTCCCAAATTATTGAAAGAGTACAGTAATGTTTTGGTAAAAGTCTATTAGGCTGGGCCAACTCCAAATCAAACAAAAAAAAAACCCCAAATAGAGGGCAATTTATCATGAATTTAGCCGAAAAAATTAGTTGGCGGTCTCAACTAGTTTTTTTTTTTTTAAATGTTTAAAGTTTCCATACAAAATAGCCTATTTTTGTTGTTGCTTGTGCAACATGTCACTGTTATGGCCCGTTTACCAAATCGCGCGATTTTTTTAAAAAAAATTTTTGTCTGCGGTCCTTTATTTGCACTCCTCAAAACCTCTAGGATGAAGTTTATAGAGTTGTTTCACAAGCTATTCGTGACCGGGTGACCAAATCAGTGTTGGTAAACGAGCTGTAAAGTGACAAGTTGCACAGAGCAACAACAAAAATAGGCTATTTTGTATGGAAACTTTAAACATTTTTTTTTGATTTGGAGTTGGCCCAGCCTAATAGACTATTACCAATTTTTTTTTTTGGGTTAATGAAGTTTATTCCAAAAAAAAATATAATAAATGCTTCTCTTTTTCACGCCCCCTAGTTATATGTTAGTGTCCAAAGCTTGTATGTAAGTTTCCTACAGACTCTTCTGTAGTATATAACATTATTTTTGGAATAAATAATGTAACAAGATTCACCGGGATTCAAGATTGTTTTATTGTTTTCTGTTAATATGAGTCCTTGTGATTGTGAATGTCAAAAAATAACTGCATATTACTGTCTATTCTTAAAATATTGTGGAATTTATGCGACATGTCAGGCTGGCTGCGTCCGCATTTTCGTTATTTCAGCATGAAAAGTAAGGAGCATGAATTGATTTTTTGATAAAAACTTTTTTCAAAAACTGACCGTAGATTGGGTTACCATTTTTAAATTCTTTCTGACAAGTTTAATTTTTTAATGTGCTAACTACTTTGCCTTAAAATAAAAGGTAGTCGTAAACAGGCGGCGGTAGCAATCAGCTTTAGACACTTTAACACATTCCACTGGGAATCCGCACATAGGAACAAAAAAAAAATACTTACACAAACTTAATACACGAGCGCAGCATGGCCGTCTGCGACTGGGATCAGCTTTTAGACGACTTTCGGGACCGGTTTTCCAGGCTGTGAAGTCAGAAACAACAGCACCATGAACCCCAGCTAGAACTTGTGCCTGAAAAAGACAAGCTGCAGCTGGCGCAGTCTTGCAGCACAGTCAGCCTGTCCATGAGAGCCAGACAGGCAACCAACAAGCCAGCTCTTGAATCTTTATTGACAAGCATCAAACAGCAAAGGCAGGCAAGTACCATAGTTGAGAATAAAGTGGGACAGACAAAAGTATATCACATTGTTTTGGGCAATTTAGCTGGGATAAATTCTTTTATGCAGGAAAAGAACAACATTTTTTAGACAACGTACTAAAAAATAGTAGAATGATCTATTAAGTTTGTTAAAAAAATTTGCTTCTATATTCTTGATAAGCACCAACAGCCGAATCGATACAGCCCTGTCCGTCTGTCCTGCAGTCCTAGATCTCAGAGACTTTAAGAGCGTGAGACATCAAACATGGTTTGTGGGTTTCTATATTGTTTTTTTTTTTTGTTCGATCGGTCGAAAATTAAGGTTTATGAACAACATTTTTGAATTTTGAGATATCCTAACCAAATTGATACATTATGCAATTAAGTTCATATTTTTTATTTAAAATCGAACAACCATATCATATAGCTGCCATAGGAACAATCGGACAAAATTAAATCATTTGAGTTTGTTTTAAATATGAAACGTTAAATATTTGTATAACTCAAGTAAATTATACAAAAAAAACCTCTACACGAGGTAAACTCTAGTGACGAAAGTATGTTCTAGCCCCAAAATTTCTGATATCCAATTTTGTGACGAACAAAATTTAAATAGTACGCATCAAAATTTTAAATAAAAATATTAATTACTGTTATTAATAGTTGTCGGATATGGGTGATCGAGGCATCAATCAATGCGAACTTTGGGTTAAAATTAAAAACAAATAAGTAATTTCACCAAAAGGCGAAGATCTGGCATTCATTGAGAACACCATGAATGCGCAGCAGTACCTTCAAATTTTGAAAACGAATTTGAAGAGCAGTGCGTCAAAATTTAGGCTCATTACAGACAATAAACCACATTTAAAGTTTTATCAGGACAATGATCCTAAACATAAAGAGCTAAATGTGCGGACTTGGCTGCTTTATAACTGTGGAAAGGTCATTGAACTGAAATCAATTATACTGGAAGAGTGGCAGAAGATTCCCCTTGAATATGACCTACCACACTTGATTCATTCGATGAAAAAACGGCTTCGACTTGTAGTTAACGCTAAGGGAGGGCATACTAAATACTAAAATAAGCTAAAATGTTATATAATCGCTCAAAATTTGGAATTTATAAGAATTAAAAACCGTTGTGCAAAGAGTTTCTTGACAGTGTCAAAAATGAGTAATAATTTTTTTTTGTTATTATACCCGTTACTTATAAAAAATAAGTATAAGGGTATATTGTGTTCGTTGGAATGTATGTAACAGGCAGAAGGAGGCATCTCCGACCACATAAAGTATATATATTCTTGATCAGCATCAACAGCCGAGTCGATATAGGCATGTGTGTCTGTCCGTCTGTCTGTCCGTGTGAGCGCCTAGATCTCAGAGACCATAAGAGATAGAGTAACCAAACTTTCACACGTAGATCACAAATGCGTTGGAGCAGGTCAAGTTTGTTTTAAATTTTGGACCCGCCTACTTCCACGCCCGTAATTCGCGAAAAACTGGTCATCCGTCTGTATAAACACAAGGATCTCAGAGACTATAAGAGATAGAATAACCAAATTTGTCACACAGATTTCCATATACCTCACGCAGATCAAGTTTGTTTCAAATTTAAGCCGCGCCCCCCTCCGCCCCAGCAAATCGCGAAAAACCACCTCACCCACAATTTTTCATATAATACGTATTTATTGGTAATAACCGATATCTGTTATTATTATCTACTATCCCACTGAATCGCAACAAGATCGGACAAGTAGAACAGCAGTTATTGCGTGCCTAAGTTGTTGAATCAACAGGTGCCCCCTAGAGTATGCGATAGTTTTTGTATTGTTAAACCTTATTAGAATGCTTCAAATTCTCAACTAGTTCTGGCAAAGCAAATATGACATTAGGATTGAATCGCTAATGTATTGAAATAAGTAACGGGTATCCTATGGTCGGGATCTCGACTATAGCCTTTCCCACTTGTTTTTTAAGTTATTTTTTTATAATTTCGATATTTTTTTCTCACTTAAACTTAGAACTTATCATTACATAGTAATGCATTTAAAAAATGCAGCTATTTTGAATAAAAGTCTATCAACGCCCCAACGGCCCCATTAGCTGCGATTATTTAAATTTTCCCCTCCCACTTAAACCCCCGTATCGCGTGAACCAGGTGAGTTAGAAAAAGTAGTATTCCATTATGTAAGTTAGAACTAAACCTTTCGATCCGTTTATAAATCGATCTTATCGGACAGTCGTAACAGATTTTCCATATTAGCTGTATATATTGCAGATGCTTCAATCAGCGCTGCACTGTGGGACACTAGGGGGTGGAGACTGTACAAAAATCATTTTTTCAATAATTACAAATCAAAAAATTGTTTTAAATCAGGTAAAAATTGTGGCCTTTCAAAGTTGACCCATTTTTCTGTGCGCGTACAAATATGGAAATTTTACAACAAACTTCAACTTTCAAACTTAATTGTAGACAAGTTATGCAACCGATCTTTATTTTTTTTTTTATTTGAAATTCATTCATTCAATATTAAATTCATTTCTAATTTACTTTTTTTATCAGCAATGTTTAAAAAAGGTCTAAAATTAGGCTATTTTTTAACTTTGATGGAAGATAACAAACTCCCGCCACATCACGCCATTATACCACTACCACAAGACGCATTGGTATTCAATTCTCTATCTAATCTATATAGATTTGTCTGCATTCATCTGCATTTGTCGAAATGATGAAAAAAATTAAAATGCGAAGTTTGGACAAAATCAACCTGATTTTTTTTAATTTTACATGTAAAATATGCACTTAAAATATTTTTTAATTTTTCTTGGACTTTCAATTGCTGAGTCGTTGCCATTTTATCCGCAGATTGTCTGAACTTAACAATAACATTCTGGATACATACTTAAAATATACATATTAAAATTAAGAATTTTAAACTTTATTTTAATAATGGTTTGTTATTTTTAAAATTTTAAAATATATTTCAGTTTTGGAGATATCTGTAGATATTCGATTGACAGTAAACGGAGTCTGCTAAGTCTCTTTTGTCCAATTGATGATCGCAAGTGGTTCAAATTTATTTGAAGCTTGCTAAATGAACGATCTGCTAATGTTTAGATAACAATCGTTAAAAAATCGTTGTCAAATTCATTGTATGCTTTTCAAGTTCACTGTCCAATATTGATTTAGTGTTAAATTCTGTTTAATAATTAAAATCCACAGATATATTAAAAAGTGCGTCAAATCTCAATTTTACTTGTTAAATAATGGGTCGATTGATTCTAAAAATGGAATTTGAAATTTAGCAGTTTCTGGTTAATTTTTGCTATCATCTGCAGCCACATATTAAAATTGTTTTCGCACATTTTGTGGTCAGATTAATTGAATTTCAGGCTCAACCCCCAACTTGTTTCCAAGCTCAAACTTTATTTGAAATATTTTAAAATTCCATATTTTCAGCGGGTGCATGCGCCCATGGGCGTTCAAAAGTTCACATCCAAAAGTGCGGGCGCTATTTCACTGTTTAGTAATAGTCGGGGCCCATCATATAGAAAAGGCCTAAATAGAGAGCGATATTATTGTAAAAAAAAATTAATTAAATAATAATGTCATGATAAAATATCTGTACATTTGATTATTTTGCGAAGTTTTATTTCTGTTGAAAAGGAACTTCGAAGATCAGAAGAATAAGAGAAAAGAATAGGAGTTTGTTAGATAAATTGGAGAAAAGCACCGCAGGTACATTTTGTTTTTTGTTAAATCCCACGATTTTTTTAAAAATTATATTTGCTTACGGCTAACTTTCTAACACAAAACAAATATTTTTTACCGGTATATTTTATTTTGACTAATTATTTGTCGGCAATTTTCTTAGCTTTCTCAGCTTACTTTTCGAAACAATTTTCTGAAATCTTAAAGTGGCTACAGGGCAATTATGTCAAATCGGAGCATATAATGAATGAAAGAACGCACTATGGAGAATTTGACAATTTTTTTGGAATTAATTAATAACTCGAGAACAAATGAAGTTTTTTTGGTTTAGTTTTTTGCATTGGGCTTATAATATCAATACGTAAATCTCCTTGAGAAGTGGGCATGGTGCCGCCTTTATTCTGGATTCTGCGATAGCCAAATTTTTTGTTTATCAAGCTATCAGCATCAAATTCACAGGTTTGATGTGTTATTATACTACTAACTTTTTTGTCAAGTTTGATCAAAATCGGACAACTAACTGTATCATATAAAAATAATATAACTAATTATTATTTTTAAATATTTTAATGCGAAACTTACCAGTTTTAAGAGTTTGTAAGTTTCTGGCGTTTTAGTCAACCTTAGACTACCATATCAAATAGAAAAATCGGCTGCAAAACGCCAATTTTCAGTGTAATGAACAATAATGATTTTTTTCTTTTTAATTCTTATACGTAACAGCTAAAGAAAATCTTTAACTTTTAGCTCATAAAATTCGAGAAATATTCTTAAAATAATTGCTAACAATTATTGCGTTAAAGTAGCTCAAAAAAGTAACCTTATTTGCTCTTTTTACTTTCGTAAAGTTTCATGTAAAAATCAAACCCTGCATTTTAAAATTTGAGGTTACATGCTAAAAAGTTAGTTTTCATAAAATATCGCAAAAAGTAATTACATTGACATAACAAGAACTAATTTATCTGCAATACGTCATAAATATTATGGTGGACATTTTTTTATATTTCCATTTAAAGTTGAGTTATATAACTACGAGGTCAATACGACCAACTTCTACAGTCCAAGCTTTGAAACACAAAGTAAAAACCTCTCCGAACAGATTGCATATCAAAGCTTTTCAATTTATTAACAATATCTACTAGTTTTCTGTATTTAAAGTTTGATGAAAAATACAACAATTTTGACAGCACGTGCTTTTCAATTTCATAACCCTGTTTGCACTGTTATAACTAAACAGTGGACAGTTACAGTTTGGTCAATTTCTGGTCAGTTGCTGTTAGTTTATAACGTATTTTAATAACTTTCAAAAATTTAATTTAATCCAAAAAACCGAGAAAATTCCCCATCATTCCGTCCATCATTTGGCTAAACTCGAATTGAGGATCATTAGTCTCTTCATCATCTTGACCAGACTCTGACTCAATAAATTATATTTTTTGTTGATGACACACTGTTTTGATCTAAGATTTCGTCGAAGACTAGGCCGATTTTTTAAAAATTTTGCAACTCTCGGACGTTATTACACTTTTGGATGTGCACGGGTCTTATTTCACACTTGTCGTGGGCGTTGTTACAATTTAAAAAGTGAAATTATGCCCAAGGTCGTTATTGCACTGGGCGTTTTTGCATGCACCCGATGTCAAAATACATCGAAAACTCGACAATTGGTATTGGGTAAAAACTTTTATCGACCATTTTGTTGACGATCTATCGAATTAAATAATTAGATTTTTCACGTGAATCGACAACTCAAGTTAGTCCTTTAATGACTGATAAACGACCATAATAAATAATCTACACAAATTTCAAATCTTAAATCAGACATTAAAAAACTACTGCGGAAATATATTGATGTGAAAAGAGATATAATGGTTTTTACCATGGATTGTAAATATAATTAATAGTTATAGATTATAATCTGGGTTTTAATTTTAATTGAAACTTGTGGAAAAGGCTATAGTCGAGATCTCGACCATAGGATACCCGTTACTTATTTCAATATGTATAAAAATACTTTAAAGAACTTATCTGTATTACTTTACAACAGTGGTGTCCGATCTCACACATTCAAGCATCGCGCTTGTAAGAGAAGCTGAAAAACGGGAAACGGGACGAATCAAACATCGTGAGAGCAAAAGAAGCCGAGCACTCGCATCGTACAAAGCAAGCTGCCGAGCGTGGTATTTATAGAATACACATATTCTCTCTCTATATACGTGTGTCGGCTGCACTTCTATTCAACCAATTTTGTTTGGCTTTACAAATTTGGGACACCACTTTAAAAAAATTAAATCGCCATAACTGCCGTTCTACTTGTCCGACCTTGATGCGATTCAGTGGGATAATCACTGCGTACGGCAGTTCGCTCTAGTGACGAAAGCAGCACGAAGGGTGCGAAAGGCGAGCAATATACACAGCTAATATGGAAAATTTGCTTTGACTGTCCGATCAGATAGAATTATACACCGATTGAAAAGTTTTGTCGTAACTTACAAAATGGCATACTAAAACTTTTTCTAGCTCACCTGGTTCACGAGATACGGGGTTGTAATGGGAAGGGAATATTTAAACGATCGCAGCTAATAGGGCCGTTGGGACCTTTTGGTAAATTTTTTAAAATTATATTCAAAAATACGCGTGGATTTATACCTCGATCACCCAAATCCAACAACTAGTTCAAAAAATAATTCAATTGGAAATTTTTAATGGACTTCTCAAAATGAGATAAAAAGTCAGTTTGTCTGTTTGTATCAAAGCGCTATAAAAGCTTAGATGTAATGATGGGGATTTATTCCTTTTCAAAAAATTTTAAAATTGTATATAAAAAAAATAAAAAAGGACCCAACGGCTCAATTAGCTGCAATCATTTAAATTTTACCCCGCCCACTGACAAGCCCTTATCTCATAAACCAGGTGAGTTGGACTAAACCTTTCGATCGGTATATAACTCGATCTGATCGGACAGTCATAGCAAATTTTTCATATTAGCTGTATATATTGCTAGTCGACTTTTGCACCCTTTTGCTGTTCGCAGTGATTTGTATAAAAAAACAAGTTTCAGAAAAATATCACTTGCGTAATTTTTGCAAATAGGGCTCCCTGCACATACACGTACAGGGTGAAGTGAAAAATGTTCGTTTATACCAAAATTATTTTTTGAGTGGGAAAACAGCGAAGGAAATTTAAGAAAAACTGGGGCAAATGCTCCTTCAGATTACACAGTGAAATATTTGTTTCGATAGTTTCAGTGTGGCCGGAACTCCACTGCAAATAGGGTTTGCATTCTGCAAAAAAATTGATTAACTGTATGAAATATGCCATTTTTTGTATTTCTTGTGTTAGTTTTGTTCTTGGACTGATTTTTGTTAATTTTTTTTGGTTCTATCTTTATGTAATACATAAATATATAGATCTGCAAAGATAAATTAAAAAACAAGTGGGAAAGGCTATAGTCGAGATCCTGACTATAGGATACCCGTTACTTATTTCACTACATATAAAAGTACTTTAAAGAAAATTTTCTAACAATAAAAATCTATTGCATACTCTAGGGGGCATTTATTGCCATGTATTGCTTAAAGAATCATTTTCAGACAATAACTGCTGTTCTACTTGTCCGATCGTGTTGCGATTCAGTGGGATACTAAATAATAATAATAGATATCAGTGACTACAAGAAAAACCATATTATCTTAAAAACTGTGGGTGTGGTAGCTTTTCGCGATTTGTGGGGGCGGAGGGGGGCGTGGGCAAAATTTTAAACAAACTTGATCTGCGCTGGGTATATAGAAATCTGTGTGCCAAATTTGGTTACTCTATCTCTTATAGTCTATGAGATCCTTTTGTTCATACGGACAGACACACATGGCTATATCGACTCGGCTGTTGATGCTGATCAAGAATATATATACTTTATAGGGTCGGAGATGCCTCCTTATCCTTGTTACATACATTCCAACGAGCACAATATACCCTTATACTTATTTTTTATAAGTAACGGGTATAAAAATGCCCATACCACAAAATTTGTAAGTTAAAGTTGAATTTGTGTGCCTTTTTCCATTTTGAAAACAATTAATTGACAAGCTGTGTAATTAAGAAGGACGTGTATCGGCTTGTCGTTTTTTTTTAATTTTTAACGAAGCACTTGCAGTTTTTCTATTGCACATTTTCGTACGCTGCATATTTACATATACAGATCTTCCGGAAAATACCGGCACATTATCTTTCACATCTCTATTGAAGAAAATCATATGTTTGATTTAAATATGTTTTAATGTTTTGTGCTTAGGATTGAATTTGTAATTAATGTAAATACAAATATATGATTAACAAAGAATTATTTTTTTAAAAAAATGTTCTTATTTAAGGTACACACTGAACGTAATTTGAGTGTCTAACTTCTTTATTTAAACGCAAATCTATATAGGTCTTAAGCATAAATCGGGATTGATTCAAGAGCGAAACAGGATGAGTACGAATAGCATTTGATTGATAAAAAAAAAGGGATTGGTTTAAGAATTTGTATGCATAAATTCAGCAGTTTTTGTTATTAAGTAATAAATAAAGCCTAATACGGGATTATATCAAAACCAAACAAGTTTTTAAACAGAAACAGTTTCAGAAACGCTCTTAATATCCAAAATTTTAAAAAGGTCTTAAATTAAACATAAAAATCAAGAATTGCATAGATTTATGTCACTAGGTATCTAGTATCTAGAAATCTAGTTCTTCGACATGAAAAGTTAATAATTAAATTCGTTGTTCAATTAAAAATTGGTCATTATTACTTACATAAACCTTTTCGAATATTTTGGAGCTCTTGCTGCTGTTTCTACGGATACAGTTGCTCTGGCGATATCAATTCGTAAGAAACAGCAACCACTTTTACTTGCAAGAGCCGTTCAAACAGCAGTTGCAAGTAAGCTGCTTCGTCGGCCAGGCAAAAAAAATTCAATTAATCCGAAACTTGTTTGGCACTTAAACAAAAATAGGAGAAAAAAAATGAAGTAACAGCCACAGTATAATTGTATACAGCACTAGAGTAAAAGGAAGATACTTGGATAGATGGTACACACGCGCGCATTTCATTTCTTGGGGAAAGGCGGGAAAGAAACAACAACAATATGTAATAATATTTCACTTGTAGCAAAGACGAAATAAAATGACAAGGCAAACAACTGGATAGAACGTTCGATTTTATTGGCGCTGTTGTCGCACAAAGATCGCGCCGATAACGAAGTTGTATGCAACCAAACTATCAGCCTAACATGCTATCCGTAAAGCACGAGTTCCGAAAACAACTACAAGTACGTGCGAATATAGCAGCGAATCGAAGCGATGCAACTGCGATTACGATTACGATTCCCGATTATTGTGTGTTTCGGCACGGTTCGGTTTTGTGGCACGTCCTCGCGCGAACAGCACACAAATTCAACTGCCGGCCGGGACGCCAAGCGACAGCAGCAGCAGCAGCAGCATATGCTGCATGCAATTTATTTGCAACTATGTGTGTGTGCCGCGCTGTGATGCACTATGGGAACTTTAACCATTTTTTTGGAATTATTTAATAACTCGAGAACGAATGAAGTTTCTTTGGTCTAGTTTTTTGCATTTGGCTTAAAAGAGCAATACGCAAATGTCCTACAAAAGTGGGCGTGGTGCCGCCTTTATTTTTGACTCTGCGATAGGGAAATTTTTTGTTTTTCAAGCTATCACCAAATTTGCAGCTAAGGCGTTTTACTATGCCTATAACGTACTGGTAAAATTGGATCTAAATCGGACAACTATATTATATAGAAATATATAAATTATCGGTTGAAGACTAATTTTTTGTGAAAACCTATATATTTTCAATATTTTAATGCGAAACTTACCAGTTTTAAGAGCTTGTAAGTTTCTGGCGTTTTACACTTCCATATCATATAGAAAAATCGGCTGTAAAACGCCAATTTTCAGTGTAATGAACAATAATGATTATATTCTATTTAATTCTTATACGTAACAGCTAAAGAAAACCTTGAACTTTTAGCTCATAAAATTCGAGTAATATTCCTAAAATAAATGCTAATAATGCTAAATGCTATAAATGCTCAAAAAAGTAATCTTATTTGCTCCTTTTACTTTCGTAAAGTTTCATGTAAAAATCAAACCCTGCATTTTAAAATTTGAGGTTACATGCTAAAAAGTTAGTTTTCGCGAAAAGTAATTACATTGACATAACAAGAACTAATTTATCTGCAATACGTCATAAATATTATGGTGGACATTTTTTTATATTTCCATTTAAAGTTGATATTTCATTTCAATTATCAACGAGTGAGATGGCTCTCTTTTTTATATAACTACGAGGTCAATACGACCAAATTCTACAGTCCAAGCTTTGAAACACAAAGTAAAAACCTCTCCAAACAGATTGCATATCAAAGCTTTTTAATTTATTAACAATATCTATTAGTTTTCTGTATTCAAAGTTTGATGAAAAATGCAACAATTTTGGCAGCACGTGCTTTTCAATTGCATACCCTGTGTTTGCAACATTACAGCTTGGACATTTCCTGGTCGATTGCTGTTATAAAGAACGTATTTTAATAATTTTCAAAAATTGAATTTATTCAAAAAAATCGGAAAAATTCTCCATAGTGTGATGTAGTCTCTTTGTATGTGTAAGTAAGTGTAAGTGTATGTGTTTTATTTTTTTTTGTGACTGTGTGTACAAACAGAATGCAAAAGAAAGAAGAACAAGCCAACTAAGGCCAAAGATGAAACTGGCAAACAAACCAGTAAACGAACAAACAACATGAGCGAGCTTGAAGAGAGAACATCCACTGAACATCCACAGCTTGTCAAATAGTGACGAGCGCGCGCTGCTCTCCACAACAACAACAAATAAAATGTGGCAGCCACTAGTGGGGCGATAGAGAGTCAGCTGCGAGAAATGGGTTGCATATCACGTATACGCTTAAAACCGCCAAATGCAATACAACGTAAACCGTAAAAGGTAAACTTGCATTTTGATATGCGCCCGTTTTAGACGCTGCATTACAACAGGAGCGGCTTAAACATTTGCGGTATTTTACATTTTAAAAAATTGCTCGATTTTTTTTTTTTTTTAATTTTAGCTACAATCCTGTTGGCCATGGCTGCAAAACAGGCATGGAACATATTCGATAGCTATCGAGTAGAGCGATATCAGAATTAATTATCGAAATTGTGTTTGATCTAAGCTCTAACACTCTCTTCTTTTTCGACGCTCTTGGTGACATGTTGAGCAGGGAAGTATACGAAAATATGAAATTTGAAATACATTTAACTCTTGTGTATTTTATTTGGTATTTTGGTTCAAGGATTTCTATAGGTTATTAGGGGGCTCCGCCCCCTGCTAGCTTCCCTTGCGGAATTGAAGCGTGAATAAGAGAAGCCCTTCGTATTACTGTACTTCTTTAAGCCCCGGTCAGACGAGCGTTTTTCCACCGACACTTTTTCACCGACGGTAAATTTTGCCATTCACAATATTCGAACACAAATATCCCATCGGTTAATTTCTCATAAAATCTGGCAGCACTCTATTATTTCTGTATGCATTTCAGTGACTTGAGTTTACCGACGCAAAAAAACCGATGAATTAGGACGTGTTCTATTTTCATCGGTTAGCGTCGGTCAAAAACCGACCCTGTCAGTGAAAAAACGCTCGGTTGACCGGGTCTTAATCCTTTTTTTAATTCTGATGGATTCAATAATCCGTACCTGCTAAACGACATGGGCGCACCTCTTAAAAACGGCAAGAAAAAAACAGCCAAATTTTAAAAAATTCTATAAATTTTTAAACTCTAATCGCTAAACTGTATAATTTCCATAATCTGTTACATTCAATAACGTTCTAGCTAATAATGATCATTTCATATTAGCGCTTATTTGGTTGTTAGCAAACATCGATAATTCTAAATCAACCTTAAGTGAGTTGACAATTTTTTTTGTATTTACGGATAATAAAATATAACCACTGGTATGCGATGAGTTTTGATTTTCACTTAAATTGTCATTTGCTATGAAATACGATGCCATTCATCCAATAATTTGATCAAAAAAATAAAAATGCACTATAATTGAAAAAGACGATTCGATGAATAATGTAAACAACAACAACTGTTGTGTATGCCTACCCAGACGGGAAAAGATACCGGAAAACTTTCCGAAATCTTATGGAAAACGCCGCTGTTCAGTCCAGCCAAGTTGTGGAAAACCTTCATTCGCTTTGATACATGCGTGGCCGGGGTAATTCCATACTTTTTAGCTGAATTTTTTCCGGTAGAGTCAGCCAAGGGCTCGGAAGGTTTACCGGATGCCGTCACTGCTCTGTTCCACACAAAATTCCGGTGTAGGAAATTTAATTTCAGAATTTCCCCGCCGCAATGGCACTGGAATATCGTGTGGAATTGGCTACAAAAAAATCTGCGCAGCGCACAAAAAGAAAATTCAAAAAAAATGGTTTTTTCATTATAATTTATTTAAAATTTTACATTCTTAAAAGTACTTAAATTAATGTTTACTAAAATAGTTATATGGTAGAATATTTTGCAGAGTGATTTTCGCTGAAAATAACCAAAATATAAAAAACTATGCTTTTATTATTTATTTCCAATTACATATTCTTAATGTTGTAATTTTATTACCTTCGATGTCCGTCCAGTTGTCGGATTGTTGCTTTCTGTAATAAAAGGAGATTAAATATTATTTAATTATTATATTTTAATTTTTTAAAAACAATTAAAGCTTACCTTTTTCAAATATGCGCAGTGCGCACACGTTTACAAGTCGCGTGTTCACATAGTACTGCAGCGCAAAGAAAACGAGAAAATTAATACACATATACACAACAGGAAGGCGATCGAGTATTTTCGACTCTACGACAACTTGAAAGAAAGAAAGAGAGAGACAAGAAGTGCACGTGGTTTTAAAAACGTTTAATTTCGATAAACTAAACAAAATATGGCGAACAATTGTGTCCCATTCTGCTATGACACAACCGCCGACCCGCTATTTTAGTAATTAATAGTGAAACTGCATGTTCGGTCGCATAAATATATAATGTATATAAAAAGGACAAATAATAATAAAGAGTATCATTCATGTGCACATACATATAATTCTTATTTTCCAATTGACTTAACCTAAGCATGCATCAACGTACTGAATTATATTGGCCGCTTAAATATGCTCTTAAATTTATAAATACATTGTGCCATAATATCTAAATGCGATCTTAATTAACAAATTAACTATTTATTTATTTTTATATATATAGATTATTATTTATTTTTCTTATTATTACTGTTCCATTTAAATTCTGTTGTTAGCAGCCCCTGAGTCCCATTATATCCTTCTCTAGCTGCTCGAGCGTTAGGTTTGGTATAGGGTGTCTCAGTTAGGTTGTCCTAAAAATAAATGTCCTAAAGAGAATATACATTGAAAATGTTTAAATTAAGCAAATATATGTTTGTAATTACCTTGTCATGAGGTGAAGTGGACTGACATACGGCTGGAGTAACAGGATCCGATTAGTCCAGAATCACTTAATGGTTGGGTGGGCGACGCAGGTCCTGACTTATTGTCAGTACCCAGAAATTCTTTTTTTCAACAGATACGCCAAGAAGATGAAGAAAAACTGTCGAAAAGTAACACATTAAATGCAGATGGCCATTGGAAATTTTTATTTTCTTCACCTGTGCACCCGGTATCACTCGATTTCTCTCAAGCACACAGAGGTCCCTCCCATTCGACAAAAATCAAAAAAATTAAAATCAAAATTTTACAAAATTTTCGATCATCTCATACATAAATTATGTTTTTGAAACAAACGTTTTTTTGAGTGTGACCATTTGTTTTTTGTGAAATATAACCTTAAAGTTAGATTACGTCCTGCGGAATAGAGCCTTGCACGAATACATTCGTTAATGACAGCTTCTAAGATACTCTAAATTCCGTTGTGCTTGCTACCGTAAAATTTGATTCAAACGAACAATACATTTTTTGTTGTAATTATTTTTATAAATTTTATTCATACATTAAGAGCTAAGAACCTCAAGGATCACGCAGCAAAGCTGATACGTAATCAAATCGAACAAACCCATTCGAATGGTACCGAGTGTTGCAAGTACCAAATTGTGTTTAGATCTCCTTTTGGAAGCATTCGAATTTTCCGAAATTTCAATTATGCTTAAGTGTTTCGTTCTTTCAAATATAAGAAAAGTGACTTCCAAAGTAATACACTTCGGAGACTACCTTTGTTTAAAGCTTCCATGCAGCAAGCGTGTCCTATATTGATAAATGTTTATAATACTTCCCCAGTGCTCGTTGCTGGTGTTATCGTGGGTGATAGCAAGCCTCAAAACGTAAATGAATTTGTTTCAGACTTCGTTACGGAAATGAAAGACTTATTATATAATGGTTTCACCCATAAATCTAAACATTTCCAAGTGCAAATAAGATCCTTTATTTGTGATGCACTGGCACGTTTATACAAGCTTGGTGTTAAAGGTCATTCCGGCTCTTTCAATTGCGTTAAGTGTCAGTGAAAGTTTCAAAAATAGAATTATTATCAAGCCTGAAATGTCGCTCTTACGCACTGGCGAACAATTTCGATCAAAAAGTAATACAAATCATCACAAGTTACCGGTTCAGAGGTACTTGAAAATATATTGACAAAAGCACGCTGTGAACATTACCTGCAGCTAAGCATTCAAATTCGGTTACTTCTTAGTCCAGAATATTGTATAACGAAAAATGCTTGCGCCAAAGCACTGCTTTATAACTTTGTGGAATTATTGCTCACTCATTACAGCCCAATTTTTCTTAAATATAATTTTCACTGCTTACTCTTTGACGAGGTTCTTTTATATAGAGATACTTTAGATTCCTTTAGCGCATTCAAATTTAAGAGCTTTTTATTTAAGTTAAGCAAATGGTTAAAAATGGAACAAACGTAACCAGCCATATTTATAATCGGATTGTAGAAATAAGCATCAACTGTCCTGAGAGAACACCACTTTTCAGTTCTATTTTAAAAAAGGATTAAGTCGGAAATATAATTTCAATTCAAGCGAATATACTTTGCTATTTCATACATTTCCCTAATAATTTGTATATGGTAGGATCAGACATTTATTAAATAGAAAAATGAGGAGATGTCTTCAAATTAATTTGTCTCTAAATCTCAGCAGCTCAATGGTAAGAGTAACATGTTTTGAAATAAAATAATCAATATCTAATATTTCTTTTTTTATGATGATCATGAAAACTTGCATTCAATAGACTTTTCTAATACTGTTCTGCAACCCAATCGCACGTCGATGAGATTTGATGGCAATGGTAAAATAGGTAATGGTCTACATTATATTTAAAAAACTAAATCGTTCCTTTTACAGATATGCTTAAAGAAATGCGAAATAGCACTGTGGAAATTAAGCAGTCATTGAAAGGTAACTATACTTGGTTTTGTTAAAAAAAAACTATTATAACTATATAAGGAAATTAATACTTATTTACTCGATTTCTTTCAGAATTAGCTACAGGAATTGATAAGCTCGAAGATGACAACAAGAAATTGCATTCTAGACAATTGACGGAGCTGTAGATGACGCAAAAATAAATAGCTCCAAAAAAAGAAAATGCAATTTTAAAACGTCCCTGCAGTTCAGTCGAGGAGTTTTTAAGTGGTTTGAAGACGATTGTAATGATACGTAAAACTTCGATCAGAACAGTTGCGGCACGTCTTGTTTGATTAAGTGTCTTTATTCGATTGTGCTCTTAACTTTAAGGCTGAGCGCTGAGAAGCAGCGACAGTGCAGCCGAGTGTTATGCATGCACATATATATACATATACATAGCGGTCAAGCGTGGGTAGCATGCTGACTCGGCTATTAAGCGGCGCCATTATCAAGAGCGATCATATTTCGGCCGCACTTGAAATGTGCAGAAGGCACTGGCGTTAGGCCGCGCTGCGACAAAGTCGCAAAGTGTTGTTGCCTTAGTTATGCTTAGGCAGACAAAGTGTTGCTGACCAAGATATATGTAATATTCATTGATATTAATATGTGTACATGCTACATCTCCCTTCTTTTAAAAAATAACGTAATTAGATGAAGTTATTTTAATTATTATTTTTAATATTTTTTTTTATATATTTTTTTAAAATTTTTGTTTTAATATTATTTTTATATCTAGTAGATGTAAATATGTAGAGGAAAAAAAATTTGTCTCTTTTTTTTTTTAATTAAAATTTTTCTTTCTTAAATTCTGTTTTTCTTTTATTATTGTCATTTTATGGTTTGTTCGAACATTAATTAATATTTCTTCTTTATATGAAGATTTTTCTTTTTCCTTTTAGTATCTCTAATTTTTATATTGTCATTATCTTGATCTTATGTTTGATCCACGACAGCACATTTGGCACATTCGACGCCGTTTTCATCAGTACAAAATCCGAATGATCTTTTTGGCTCATCCAAAATGAATGTGCCGATTTCTTGCCAGTACTTTCAGTATTTTTTATCAAACACCCGATGCTTATCGATATATTTGTGAAAAAAGCAATTATCACCTAACCCAGCTGTTTTGTTCAATAAAAAAAGAAGGCATTTAATTTTCGCCAATTATAATTTCAATATAAATATAAAATTGTTGTTATTGTCAGCTTTTTATTATATGTGCACAGAAACCAAACAGCTGATTTATTCTGGTTACATGGCAAGTGCTTTGAATGTGTCACATTTGATCGTGGAAAGCCAAAATTGAGCCACATTCGAATGTGCGCGAATGAGCCAAATTTGAGTGGTCGTGGAAATAGGCTAAAATTTATGTCCTGTTTCATTTCTACTGATATATCTACGTTTATTACGTTTTTATCGTATAATTCCTTATTCTTTTTCTTATTTTCTTCTAACATAATTGTAGATCTTTTGTATGCTACTTCTAATCTATATTTACTTTCTTTAGCATAATCATTTATATTATATATAGGTTCTATGTTATCAATGCTATTAAAATATTTTGGTAAATTACTTGTTTTACCAATAACAATTTCATATGGACAATAATCATGTGTCATAGATGGAGTCGTATTGAAACAGTATACAAAATATTGGATCCATACGTCCCAATCAGTTTTGTCAACCGATATATATAAAAGTACTTATTCGTTAAAAGTTTTGTGACTTCTTTCGACTGTTCCCACCGTTTGGTGATGATGTGCAGTTGATGTTATGTTATTGATTTTTAAATATGGCACAAATCATTAATTATAGAATTTTTGTATTCTGTTCCCATGTAATGAACGTAATGAACGTCTTCATTGGACCGTACTTCAGAATATAATCTTCAAATATTGCTTTAGCTTCTGTATTAGTATTTTTATTTGGAATTGGAATCGCGAATAGGTATTTAGTCAAGTCACAAATGAATGTGACTGCGTATTCATTACCATTATCAGACTTGGGAAGTGGACCAATAGCGTCTACTATAACCCTGTCGAAAGCGTGAACAGGTGCAAGGTGTACTTATTTAAGGTGACGTCTTCGATACAGTTGCCCTCTTTTGAGGTAACTATTTTGACAGTTTAAGCAAATTTTCGTTCCAGCACCCTCTCTCTGAGAGCCGAGAGAGCACTTTTGACAATTTAACTACCTCAGCTGTCAACGAAGACGTCACCTTATATAAGTACACCTTGTACAGGTGTATCTCTAAATGTCAGAGGAGTTTTAATTTTTGTTGTCACTTTTGATTTTGAACATTGTGTACATTTTCGTATGTACTCAGTAATATCTCGAGTCATACCTTTCAAATAATAATGTCTTTTGACCTTGACCAAGGTTTTTGAAATTCCTGTGTGACCTCCTTGTACTGGATCATCATGGAATGTAGACAATAGAGCTTTTTTTTCTTTTAATTTTTCTATTTGGGTCACCGGGTTAAGTAACGCTACTCTCAACTACTTTTCATACCTCGTCATTTTGGATGATTTCGTTTACGTTGGGCTTTAAAGCTAATTCTATAGATTGCCTTGGCAATTCTATTTGAGATTTCGTGCGCAGAAATATTGTCTACTTTGTATGTTAATCTTGTAGTGACCCTTTCTTTCATTGTTCCAGTTATTTCTTGTAACTGTTGGATGATTATTCTTGATAACGCATCGGCTACGAAATTGTCTTTCCTCTTCAAATATTCTACAGTTAAATTATATTCCTCCAGTTCAAGTCTCATACGCGTAAGCTTTGAGCTTGGATTTATCATGGAAAACATGTATGTCAATGATCTGTGATCTGTTTTGACTGTGAAGTGTCTAACATAAACATATGGTCTGAAATAAGTTATTGCCCAATGAATTGCTGCCAGTTCTTGTTCTGTTGTACTTTTATTACTTTCGCCTTTAATAAACGATCTTAATGCATAGGCAACTGGAAGTTGAAGTCCATTTTTGTTTTGAGTTAAAACTGCTCCACTTGCTTGCTTACTTGCATATGTTATTATGCAAAATTCTTTGCTAAAATCTGTTTATTGTACATGTACTGTTTATTGAACATGCGTTCAATCTAGTTTTTAAACTAGAGTTTACGCGTCTCCGCCAGTTGTTTACACTAAATATTAACAGCCCTTCAGTCACTCGGTCATGACAACGGATCCAGGGGCTTCCCTTCATTGAATGTCCACCTACCACCGTATCAAAGACCTTACGGGCTGCAGTGTTTTCTTCCCAACCGAACTTTCACCCATCCACCGAAATCTCGGTGTTCATTCAACTGACTTCGTCAGTATCATCGCACAGCTCGTCGTTCCACCTGATACGATAGGTATCGCTAACGCAAACAGCCGTGTTTAGAGGCAAGAGAAGCTAGAACTGGCTTAAACAAAACGAGTCAATTAAAATTCAACTCAAAAACAGTGCGTTTTGTCCAATAAAATAAATCAAGCAAGGGACATTAGCGTCAAATTCGAGACCCAGCGCCAACATCGACGATGACGCTTAACATATTTTATGAAGTTAAAAACCAGTTATAATGTAGGAAGCGCTGGAAGATGGAACACATACATAGAAACATGCATAAACACAAACACAAGCTTACACCCACATACTTGTTCCCAATTTCTGTCTCTCCGTTTCTTTCTCTTCGTTTAGCTAACATTCACATACAGTTAGGAGCACGTTACATTCTGTGGGGTTGATGTAATGTAGCTACGTTACGCTTAGCGTTTGCAAATCTCTTTTCTCGTCCTCAGTTTGAGTACAGGGATGTTTCAGAAGTTCTACGGGCATTAAGGCGCTAAAAGAGATATAATAATATAATTAGATTTTACAAGTCAAGTTTAATTATAATGGGGTGGAGTTAGTTGTGGTTGTTATGGATGGTTTTTGTCATAACTTTTCAAACCCTATAGTATTGCTAGATCAGTTAGATCTATTATACAAATCACTGCGGACGGCTGTTCGCGCTAGTGACGAAAGCAGCACGAAGGGTGTGAAAGGCGACTAGCAATATATACAGCTGATATAGAAAATTTGCTATGACTGTCCGATCAGATCGAGTTATATACCGATCGAAAGGTTCAGTCCTAACTTACAAAATGGCAACTAGAACTTTTTCTAACTCACCTGGTTCACGCGATTCGGCGGTATAAGTGTGAGGGGAAAAATTTAAACGATCGCAGCTGCCCCCATACCTGCGTACGCCCTTGGTGCATTACACTGTGTTACAAAAAAAATCAAAACCAAACTTCTGGGATGGGACAAAGCATATGTATGTTGTTTTGTTAGAAACCCTCTAACCTTGATATATTATTTACAAAGAACTCATTTTCACGAGTAAAATGTGTATCTATTTTCTTAAATCGGTCAAAAATTAGCAATGTTATAACCAGGGAATAATACCGAAACCGGTACCGGAACCGTTAACCGAAATTAACCGTTTCGTTTTGAGTACCGGAACCGGAACCGTAACCGAAATAAATTAGTTTACAAGAACCGAAAACCGAAACGTTTGTACCGGTACGCTTTCGGTACACTTTTCGACAAATAATTGTTGTTTTTCTGTATGTATATCATTTTGAATAAACTTTAAATAACTTTAAATTTAGGTTTGGTTTATCTCGATAGAATACAAACATATAGTGCGTGTGTATGTACAAATCCGTTAATAAATTTTTGTTTTATAACATTTATTTTTTTTATATTTTATTTAATTGCCGTACCGGTACGTACCGGTACTGATACCGGAACCGAAAGGTAAAAACCGAAATAGAACCGTTTACCGAAATAGTTGTTTCGGGACGTACCGGAACCGAAACCGGAACCGATATTTGTTTCGGTTTGATTCCCTGGTTATAACATATATTCGGAAACTATATGTTGCTCAATATGTTGATGAGCATTGTAACATTGTCGACTGTCGTGTTATTGTAAAGCATTTTATAGTAAATTCTTAGTTTTCTTAGAGTTAAAGTGTCTCTAAAAATTAAAAAAATATATCAAACTACTTCATTTTAAATATATATATTTATTTTTTGTAACTTTTAGTACACATTTAAAAATGTTTATCCGATCTTTTTTTTAAACTGATTATAATGGGTTTTTCGATCCGTGCTAAGTGAGCAGCAGTCATTTGTTTTATGTTGATTTTAATTTTGTCATCAGAGCGCTTTTCTTAAGTATCAATTTCTTGGGGAAACCGTTCCAGAGACCAGTTCGCTGAACTGGTCTAGATTCGCTCAGATAAAATTCAAATGGGAATGCAAAATTTGGATTTTTATAGACAAAATAGTTTACAGCTGTAACATGGTCGGCGCTCCCTTTTATTATTGTTTCTCAATAATGTTCAATTTGGACTTGAAGTTATCAATTTTCATAAGATTTCGGATCTGCGGTCCGATAACAATATTTAAACGTAAGCAAAGTTAAGTATTTTTTAAAACTGCATACCAAAAGTTATTATTCAAAAGATTTTTACCAATTTGACTTACTAATTTTCGTTCAAAGTACGGTGACTATGCAAAAATTTAAAAAAATTAATATTTTTTTACAAGTAGTTCCGCTAAATTTTTAAAAGTAAAAAAAAAATTCTGCTATAGGAAAAACTAGGGGGCTCCGCCCCTGCTCGCTTCGCTCGCGGTGCTACAGTCGAGCATACTCGACTGTCGGAGACCCCGTACTTACTATGGAAATAGAAAAGACTACAAAAATTATAAAATAATTTGGCCGCTTGATGCTGTTGCAGAGAGTTGTAATACATTTTCGACTACTTTTTTCAATGACAGCTATATTATATATTGGACCGATTTGAAGCAACTTCGATATGGAAATATAAGACTAACTTTAAACAAAAAAGTTTTTCATACTTAAACCTGGTTTTCGACCGATCGCTCCTATTACAGCTATGTGATATAGTGGTCCGATTTAAACCGACTTCGCTAAGGATATATAAGATATATAATTTAAATGCATATATAGTAAAAGTTTGGTAACGATATATTGTACAACAAGAAAGTTTTTCATACTAAAACTTGATTTATTCCGATTACTCCTACGGGCGCTCTATGATATAGCTGTCCGATTTGCACCAACTTCGGTCATGAATTAGAAAAATTAACCCACATGCAAATGCTATTAATTTGGTTAAGATACATATTTTATAAACTTGATTTTTTTCCAAGCGAAATGTTCATTTCCGAGATTTTGTTAAGAAGACACAAGCATATGTATAAAACATATATATATACATGACAAAAAAATTGTCAAAAAAACAAAAAAATTAAATTAAACAAAAACTATAAAATAAAAAATTTTTGATGGAGCCGGGAATCGAACCCACGACCTAATTTTAAAGAAAGTTTAAAACTTCGGTGGCTCGAACAATTGAGCCATACATGGTGTTGTGTACAGGATGCCCAATTGCCATATTGGTTTTACAGTACTCCATTTCATAATTTTAAAAATGTTTAATAACACTAAATGTTAATATTATATGTTATCATAACATTAATAAATACAAATTGATTGTCAAAGCAAAATTATTGAATCAAAAAACACACGTCCCTGCCAGGGTTCGAACTCACGACCGGCTGACCAACCATATCCTTAGCCCTGCGACTCATCACACAACGCCACAGAAGCCCATGACTGATAGGACGCCAATCTGTTATATAATATGTTGACTTAATTTTCATGTAATCAAGTTACTCAAATTTTAATTACTGCCAACGCTCCATCATCAAAACGGCAAAATTTATAATTTGAATATCTTGGCTATTTACTGTCCGATCGGAATGAAATGAATGATCAGAAAATATCTAGGACACTTCCAGCTTTGTCTAACCAAAATCTGGAATCTCCAGATCTAAAATTGCTCTTATAATTTGGATATATGTCGATTTTTGGGCGGTAAAGGGGGCGTGGCCGAATTCTGATACAAACTTGATCTGCTTGCAATATAGAGGAACCTACATACCAATTTTGGTGTCTCTAGCATTTAAACTGCTCTTTTAATATGGATATGAAATTTTCTATGTCGATTTTTTGGCGGTAAAGAGGGCGTGGCCAAATTCTAAAACAAACTTGATCTGCTTGTAATATAGAGGATCATACATACCAAGTTTGGTGTTCCTAGCTCTTATAGTCTCCGAGATCTAGGTGTTCATACAGACGTCAGGACGTCAGGACAGACGGACATTGCTATATCGACTCGGCTATTGATGCTGATCAAGAATATATATACTTTATAGGGTCTGCCCCGCCTCCTTCTGCCTGTTACGCACATTTTCGTTAAAACAAACCCAATAGACCCCTGTACTTTTTTTAAGTACGGGGTCTAAAAATAAAATGTTTTTCGTCGTTTGGGGCTACATAACATATCTATCCAAAGAAGTCGGTTTGGTTCAATTCAGAAGAAAAAAGTCAAAGTTTGTTGCCTAGTGTAATCATTATTTTTGATAAAAAAAATAAAAATCATTTGATCAAAAAAATAAAACTCAATAATAATGATTATAAATGATTTTTATTTTTTTTTGATCAAGACAAAACTCAACAAGGAATAGGATTTCTATCACTGCGGACGGCAGTTCGCTCTAGTGACGAAAGCAGCACGAAGGGTGCGAAAGGCGACTAGCAATATATACAGCTAATTTGGAAAGTTTGTTATGACTGTCCGATAATAATCGAACTTGTAATATGTAATCATATCGGCGAAGTTTAATACAGGTGCCAAATGGGTATGGGTGTGCTGACGAATCTCGGTTTTGGGTATGCAAGTGGGTATGTGTACGAGCAAACGAGTCTCGAGTCTCGGTATTTGTATCCACCGTTCCGAGGCTGTGTATGGATATGTGAGTATGCAACGGATATAGTTAGTTAATATTATTGAATGGCAAAATGAATTGTTAGACATAGAATTATTAATTAATAATATATGAATTATTTTATTTTAAAAATACTTAAAGAGCGTATAATTTTTCATTTTAATAAGGAACTAATGTTTCAAACATTTAATTGACAGCATTTTCTAAGTAAATTAAAGCAATGTAACTAAACTCCAAAACTAACTAGGGGGCTCCGCCCCCTGCTCGCTTCGCTCGCCAACCCCCCGCTCGCTTCGCTCGCGGTGCTACAGTCGAGCATACTCGACTGTCGGAGACCCCGTACTTACTATGGAAATAGAAAAGACTACAAAAATTATAAAATAATTTGGCCGCTTGATGCTGTTGCAGAGCGTTGTAATACATTTTCGACTACTTTTTTCAATGACAGCTATATGAGATAGTTGTCCGATTTGAACCAACTTCGGTCAGGATATATAAAACCAAGTTATATGCATACTGTAATAGTTAAGTTGAGATATCTCATAAAACAAAAAAGTTGTTCATACTAAGACTTGATTTTCGCCCGATCGGTCCTATGAAAGCTATATGATATAGTGGTCCGATGTAAACCAACTTTGGACAGGATATATAAAAACAAGTTATATGCATACTGTAATAGTTAAGTTGAGATATCTCATAAAACAAAAAAGTTTTTCATACTAAGACTTGATTTTCGCCCGATCGGTCCTATGGAAGCTGTATGATATAGTAGTCCAATGTAAACCAACTTTGGACAGGATATATAAAACCAAGTTATATGCATATTGTATTAGTTCGGTTTTGATATCTTATAAAACAAATAAGTTTTTCATACTAAGACTTGATTTTCGGCTGATCGGTCCTATGGAAGCTATATGGTATAGTGGTCCGATTTAAGCCAACTTCGGACAGACAATATAAAACCAAGTTATATGCATACTGTAAAAGTTTTGTTGAAATATCTCATAAAACAAAAAAGTTTTTCATACTTAGACTTGATTTTCGCCCGATCGGTCCAATGGCAGCTATATGATATAGTGGTCCGATGTAAACCAACTTTGGACAGGATATATAAAACCAAGTTATATGCATATTGTATTAGTTTGGTTAAGATATCTCAAAAAACAAAAAAAATTTTCATACTAAGACTTGATTTTCGCCCGATCGGTCCTATGGCAGCTATATGATATAGTGGTCCGATCCAAAAAAGAATCAAACTTGATATGCCTGCTATATAGAGGAATCTACATACTAAGTTTGGTGTCATTAGCTTTGAAATTGTTCTTATAATTTGGATACGAAATTTTGTTTTTCGATTTGTGGGCGACAAAGGGGGCGTGGCCAGATTTTGAAACAAACTTGATCTGCTTGCAATATAGACAAACCTACACACCAAGTTTGGTGTCTCTAGCTCTTATAGTCTCTGAGATCTAGGTGTTCATACAGACAGACGGACAGACAGACAGACGGACATTGCTATATCGACTTGGCTATTGATGCTGATCAAGAATATATATACTTTATAGGGTCTGCCACGCCTCCATATGCCTGTTACGCACATTTTCGTTAAAACAAACCCAATAGACCCCTGTACTTTTTTTAAGTACGGGGTCTAAAAACGATAATCAATAGTTTTGTGCATTTTGAAAGTTAGTCTTAAGGAGTATTTTTAGGCTCTTTTTTACAAAGATATGCCGTCAGAAGCATTACTGGAACTTTTGGCAGTGACCAAATATTTTTTAGAGTCTGCAATATATACAAAAAAAAAATTTGTTAGAACTTAATATACCCGCGACTAGTGTACAATATGCGGCAATTTTAGCTTTCATTCATTTCAAGAAATACCTAAGCGACAACCAACTTGTGCAACTGAAGGTATGTAATTAAATACCATACAGGGTACGAGCACGTTAACGTTAACGTTGGCGTGAGTACTACGCTACTTACAACTGCTTTTACAACTACAACCAAACGTGGCCTGCAACATGGTCGCCTCTCAAGCTATTGGCCGTACCCTGCGTAAGCTGCGGACTAACAATGTGCCGGCAACGATGTTAACTGAAAAATGTGTTTGCCTTAGACTACTGACGTTGTGCTGAAAAAGCTTACACGAAGGGGTTTGTCATTTTGCATGAAGGTTAGGGTTGTAGCAGGCAACTGAAAACGTGGTTCTTTTGTTCTTGAGCTGCTCCGCAGTGCAGTGCCCTCGCCCCCAAGGCCGTAGGACGGGGGGAAATCCGGGGATAATTTCCACCTCCTTCTTAGTACAATCATATCTACAAAAAAAGAGGGGCTTTGCCCCCTGTTCGCTTCGCTCGCTGTGCTACAGTCGAGCATACTCGACTGTCGAAAACAGTCATAAAACCAAATCCGGATCGGTCCTATGACAGCTATATTATATAGTGGACCGATTTAAACCAACTTCGGTAAGGATTTATAAGACTAACTTAAATACATATTCTATTAGTTTAAATGGTTTTTATAATTTGTGGGCGACAAAGAGGGCGTGGTCGAATTTTGAAACAAACTTGATCTGCTTGCAATAAAGAGTCTCTAGCTCTTATAGTCTCTGGGAGCTAGGTGTTCACACAGACAGACGGACATTACTATATCGACTCGGCTATTGATGCTGATCAAGAATATATATACTTTATGGGGTCTGCCACGCCTCCTTATGCCTATTACGCACATGTTCGTTAAAACAAACCCAATTGGCCCCTGTACTTTTTATAAGGACGGGGTCTACAAAATTGTAGCTATCTATTGTACTTAAAACTCATCCTAGCTTGAAATATGTTGACAGTGAATTCCACACACCACTAGTATTTTTCAATAATTTTGATTCTAAAACAATCAAAGGTGAGAGACTTGTAAAACGTGTATGTAAATCTACAAAATTTGATAAGCTATTACAAAGGTCAACAACTTACAACATTATAAAATGTAAAAAAAAATGATTTCAATATGTTGTAGCCCCCTTTTACACAAAGCCGGATACGTACTTACTCGGCCTTAAGTAAGTTAGCAGCATAAAACTTGCATAATTGGTGAAGCATACATACCAAGTGAACTTCATTAGAAAATAAAATTTTTTTTTTAATATTTATTGTTGGTGCACGTAAGTACATAGTATAAGTTTTGAACAATTTTTTGTAGTGCTTTGTATAATATTTAAATTTATGTATGATATTAATAGGCCAAAGCATTTTGGGTACTGCAATACGAGAATACGCAGACTCTAACTTTTAATGACTTTATTAATTAATTGATTATTTGGTTAATATTGTATCGTTAGGTTTCAAAAATATTAGATTATATATGTAGTATTATATAGTTTTATGAATGTGTCCATTGGATTGTCCTTAGGGTCAATTTACGGTATATATTGTCCATGATCGTATTGCCATTTATCCTTGTTATTTTCATAACCATATTGTGGTAAGATCTTCCGTGTGCGGTATAAGGTCTTCGAATGGTTTAAGTAGCCCTGTGCAAAAAAAAATATTCTCTGCTTAATCAAAAAGACCATGTTACAATATTTCAGTCGAAAGTTCACGACAACGAGATACCGTGCTTAAGGAGCAAGGCTCGATGTACAGAATTTATAAGTTGAAAATCGTAGTGCCCTTTAAAGAGGACCTTTTTCTAACCGACACATCGGGTCAATTTTGCCATTCACATTCTGTACAGTCTGTACATTTTTTTAGTTTAAATAAAGTTAGACTACTTCATTCTGTTGTTGTTTTTTATACTTCGTGTTATTTGTTTGTTCATGTACATTGAACGTTGAACATGTTCGCTTCGATCGCCTGTTACATACATTCTGACAAACACATAATACCTTTTTTGCCTAATTTTAATGAGCACAGGGTATAAAATCAAGGAGAACTAGACCGCAATAAATACTTGTTTAACACCTGTTAAAGCTGCTGCAAAGATGCTGCAATAAAAATTTCCAATCGCACAAGTAAGATCTTACAGCAGGGACACTAATTATCAATTTTGTGGGAAGAGGGCCATCTAGTCTGTAAAAAATCTCTGTTCCTTGAATAAAAGTATTATTTCTTAGTAATTGAATAGGAAATATAATTAATTTGCTTTAATAGTATTAAGTTAATACACACTCACATCATACTCACTTTCATATTTTAAATTAACCCCATTATTCAGGCCTGCTTCGGCATTCACTTATATGAGTATTTCACGAAATTAATTTAAAAAATTTCCCCCAAATTTCCCTCAAATATCCCTGAAAATGTCTAAAAATGACTCACTTAATTTCCCTTCTTTAATAAAGTACTGCTCCATTATTCTATATTATAGCTCAGGGGATCCGCCCCCTGCTCGCCTCGCCCACGGTGCTACAGTCGAGCATACTCGACTGTCGGAGACCCCGTACTTACTATGAAAATAGCAAAGACTGCAAAAATTAAAAAATATTTTGCTCGCTTGTTGCTGTTGCTGAGCGTTGTAATAAATTTTGGACTACTTTTTTCAATGACAAATATATGATATATTGGCCCGATTTGAGCCAACTTCAGTCAGTATATATAAGACTAACTTATATGCATACTATATAAGTTTGGTTGAGATATCTCATAAAACAAAAAAGTTCTTCTTACTAAGACTTGATTTTCGCCCGATCGGTCTTATAGCAGCTATATAATATAGTGTTCCGATCCAAAAAAGAAACAAACTTGATATGCCTGCAATATAGAGGAATCTACATACTAAGTTTGGTGTCACTAGCTTTTAAATTGTTCTTATAATTTGGTTATGAAGTTTTGTTTTTCGATTTGTAATTTGAATTTTGAAACAAACTTGCAATATAGAGGAACCTACATACCAAGTTTGGTGTCTCTAGCTCTTATAGTCTTTGAGATCTAGGTGTTCATACAGACGTCAGGACAGACGGACATTGCTATATCGACTCGGCTATTGATGTTGATCAAGAATATATATACTTTATAGGGTCTGCCACGCCTCCATATGCCTGTTACGCACATTTGCGTTAAAACAAACCCAATAGACCCCTGTACTTTTTTTAAGTACGGGGTCTAAAAATCATCTGAACCGTATATGTACCTTCTCACTTCTTCGCTGTCGTGCCAAATACCCAAAGTCCACATCTTTATGATTCTCTGCGGGCTGAACCTGAAGCACAGCCGATGAGCTCGAACTGTTCATTAGATTGACGTGCGACTTGATCTTCAGTTGAAGATCAATAGCTGGTGGTGGTTCGTGACTAATCCTTTCCTCTATTTCATATAACTCTTTCTAAACACAGACATGTTATTTTAATATTAAACGCAAAGTAGTTTTGTGGACGTACCCGATTTTTGTAAACCATGCAACAAGCGCGTAGCGTAAAATAATAAATGATCTCAACGCCGGACAGTAAGGAGAATCCAAGAAAAAGACTGGCAATGCCGCCGAAAGATACGAGCAGATCTACCCAACCGAAGAGAACCTCTCGTTTATAGCGTATGATGGGCCAAGTAAGGAACTCTACAAGCACACCTGGCATCTCTGCGCGATCCGTGCTGTTGGAGTAAAAATAACAAACGGTACGGTTAATGTATAAGCTAAAATTTGAACTAAACTTACATTTTTACGAGCTTATCAATGTTAAAGACGGTCTTCGAACAACTAAGCTCACATTGAAGACAATCCCTTATGTTGGTTATATTCAGCTTGTAGTCGTTGAGGCAGGAAAAATCTTTGACTGCGCACATGGGTACATTATCTAAATGTCAAAAACAGGGACCGTAATCATTATAATATATATTATAAAAATGATCATATTTAAATTTTTTATATTTTTCATCAATAATAATCATTAGTATTTAATTAATTTAATAAAACTTACACCATGATCATTATTTTTGATAAAAAAAAAAATAATAATCAAAAATAATCATTATTACTGATCAAAGAAATAAAAATCAAAAATGATTTTTTTTCGCTCAAAATAAAACTGAACAGTAATTTACGGTTTCTGTGATACTGTTATGTATCAACAACAAAGTTACTCAGAGTTGTACACATTGGGTATTACACAAGAGGGTATTACGAAGATTCGTAGTTTGACTGCGCTTTGAGTTTTATTTTGAGCGAAAAAAAATCATTTTTGATTTTTTTGATCAGTAATAATGATTATTTTTTATTTTGATTTTTTTTTTTATCAGAAATAATGAAATTTTTTTTAACAAAAACAATGATTATGGTGTGAATTTTATTAAATTACTCAAACCTAATAATTATCACTGAAAGAAATCTTAAAAAATTAAAAATTTAAAAATCATTGCGAAAATGCAGAGATCTCAAAATTATAAGGTGTTTGGTGCAAGTAATTTTTTTCTAGGACAATTATAAGTTGGTGTTTTTTTTATTTAAAAAAATAATAATCATTATTTACGGTCCCTAGTCAATAATAATTGAATATTGACCTCCATAAATTTCGCTCTTAACAGCACAGGAACTTACTGATTGGCTTATAAAAAGGCGGATTGCACTTGCATAACATAATAGCCTTGGCCATGCGGCATTGCTTCATACAGGATGAGAACGTGTAGGCGTCCGGAAAATAATTCAACTTGACTTCATCGCTGAAAATGCATTTACGCTGGCCAATGGAAAGCTGGCGTGCATCGTCTGTGGTGTAAGTGTTCTTTTTGGAAATGCGTACCTCCACAAGTTGGTCCTCAGCCCAGTCGATTTGAGCATTAAAATCGGCACCAAAATACTCCTCATTTGAAAAGATGAAAATCTTAGATATTACAAATTTAATAGTTTTACATCGATGAGTAGAATCTACATATATTTCAAATTTACTTGCGTCGTGCTGTTAGGCAGAAAGAATAGAGCCCACTTCTTGTCTGTCTCATAGAGATCATGGGGTGCGCCTGTCTTAACACTTAGGGAAAGAGATTGTTAAGAACAAATTAATAATAATAATAATAATAAAGCCAGTTAGAAAGAGATCCAGACTTGCGCGTACGAAACGATACATGGAAAATTTAAAAACAATGGTATATACGATTCAACATACAAAGCTTGGTGTCATTTACACTTTAAGATGTAGGTACATACTTTTTCTATGTATTTGATTGATCGAAATACAGGGTAGGCCATTTAAAGCTGACCCATATAAAAACGCTTTAACTTTTGACTACACTGACCGATCGGCAAATGTTATACCGCGTTGAAAGCATTGTTCCAAGGAAATTTATTGCATGTTACATTACACTCCAAAAGAATGCACCGAAATTATTCAGCTGTACACGCAAAAAAAACCTCTTAACTTTGTTTACTAATATTCGTTTCCCTAAAAAAAAATATAGTCAAAAGTGCTCCAGTTAAAAGCACAATTAAGGGTTTATACGCAAAAGTTGTGAACACCGGTAATCTTAGTAATGCCAGTCATGCACCTGGACATCGAATAAGACGCTCCGATGAAACTAATGAAACCGGACGAGCCATAATTGAGGAGACTCCAACGACATCCAGTTATCGCCACTCTCAGCAATTAGGCATCGCTCGCACCCCTCTCCGACGCATAAGTCATAGCTAAAATGACATGGATAACTGAAGCTAAAAATAATCAATTTATTGAAAACATTGTTCGCCGGCGGTTGATATCGAAAAGTGGTTTTACTGGCCACTGGAATAACCAGATTTGACGTCACCACAATTTTATTTGTGGGATTATTTGAAATCCAAAATATACGCTAGTATGCCAAAGACCTCAGCCCAACTGAAAAATAGCAATTGATTTGAAATAGCTGCCATATCGTTTAAAATATGGGTCAATGTCATGGAAAATACAGAAAAAAAAGTGCATTTTGCTATCAAAGCTAGGGGGTCTATTATGCAGTATCCTTTTTAAATATAAGCTGGAATAAATCTAATTGAACCATACTAAAAAAATTTTTTAAATGGAGAAATGTCTGTGAAAGAACATTTAACAAGATGTGAGTTTTGATCAATTTGAATTTATTGGCTGCAGTTGACATTTCTGGAGAATTGTCCATATGTGCAAAACTCACATCTGGTGAAATTTTTTTCCAGAAACATTTTCAAGTTACATGTTTAGCAAACCGACTGCATCTTTGAATAAATTAAGTATTCCCATATTTATGCCTTTAGTAATAAAGCTTCTTAATGACATAAAAAGTTAAAATTTAATTCATACAAAGTAAACAAAAACATAAAAAGCCTGATGGAACGAAATTTCGGGAAAGTGATTGGAGTTAAATAAAAAAATAATCTGCTTAATATTTTTTAATCAAATAAAAGACAATATTAAGATGCATAAATACACAACGTTTTAAAACTAGTCGCATTAAAATATTCCCTATGGTTTCGCTGAAATCAGTGCTTGAACTGTTTGCCGCGAGAACGACTTCTGTTTTAAGTCGCATGTGAATCCCTTCGTTTTTGTTATTTTATTAAAAACGAATAATCAATAGCTGCATATTTCGCCTTTTTTTAATGTTTTTTGTCACGTTGAATGCGTAGGAATTTCGCATTCGACATGAGAGAATTGCCCAAATAACGATCATTTAATAGTACATGTTGTGACATAGCAATCTTAAAAGTGGTTCTTATTTCAGGATAGAACATTCCGAATTCTTTCCACACTTGACAAAGATGTAAATCAGATAGACTGCAACTATTTTTTTCCTGCTTCAGCTTATATAGCTTAAAGCAAAAACTTACTGCTTAAGTTGTTCTTACTTAGTTTGTACAAGTTGCTGGATGCACTCAAAACGAAAAATAAAATGTCCTACCAAAGTTTTTTTTATATGAATTTTAACAGGAATTTTTATTTCCGGGTCTGGTAAATACTATGGTTAACCCAAAAAAAAATTCCATAACTCGAAATCTTCATAAAGTCGAACTTCTTCTTTAAATAATGGTGATTTAAGTTAGGGAAGCTCGACTGCATTTATTGTCAGGCTATAAGAACCCGACACTTAACTAAGTAATTTAGGTGTAAACAAAGATATAAATATTCATATTCTGGGGATATCTAAAATGAAAACGAACATGATTGGGGTGACCCCAGAAAAACCCAATCATACCAAGATGAAATTAGAGATTAGTTAGTTAGTTAAATTGGTTAGATATAATATAATTGAGGCTTTAATAGTAAGCGAAAAAAAACTCAAAACTAATCGTACGGCACTGATTTCATTAGCAATATTTAATACCAAAAACAAAAATAATTAATTGATTTTTTAAGCATTACTAATTAATAAGTTTTTGCTAGCACTACTTTTTCAATGCCAGTGAAATGAAACTTCATTATCACTACTTTTATCGAATGGCAATTAAAAAGTAATGGTAATGCTTAAAGGCATAACACTGGAAATTTCCATATAAACAAATGACTAATTGGCGTTTATTACAAATCTAGCGTATACGCGGAATCTAATTACTATTACCCTTGGACAACTGGCTTATTCCATATCTGATGCTTATTTAACGGACAAAAATAAATAACTTGACTATTGATATTATCAACTCGGTTGAGTTAAGACTTCACCGAACACAGGGTAAAACGAGGGCGTGTGATTTATATGCACTTACTCTTCTTTTGCTGTGGACTTAAAACGACTATTGAACGCATAACAGAGACCGTGTTCCGTATAGATGGGTTCGAAGTGTTCACAGCAGACGATATCTTCATCACGATACTTGCACGAGATGAGCGTATTCTCGCATGAGATTTGAGCCCGGAAGGCCCATTCACGAATGCTACTTTCTGACAGGAGATCCGATGGAATAGATTTTGCCAGCAGCTCCGCATCCCTGATGTTGTCATAGTTTAGCGAAGTAAGCAGATCCAGGAAAGGAGCAATAACTTGCGCCTTTTCAGTGTCGTAATTGCTAACAGATTATACATATTATCAATTAATTAGGTCATATTTAATAAAAAAACAAGCGGAAAAGGCTATAGTCGAGACCCCGACAATTTACTTGTATTGCTTTGAAAACAATAATTCGCCATAACTGCCGTTCTACTGGTCCGATCTTGATGCGATTTAGTGGAATAATAGATAATACTAATAGATACCGTTAATTACCACAAAAAAAGTATGTTTTGCGGGGGTTGAGGCGGGCGTTTCACAAATTTAAGAATTTTTTCCGGCAGGGAAATCACTATTTCCGGCTAAAAACCCCAGCCTTTTTCAAACCGTAAAAGCTACAGTTATGTCCTACATATCGTTGGAAACGTATTTTTAAAGGCTTTTAGGAGTACCTTTAAATTTTCTAAAGTACTCAGGTAACAATTTACAGATGAAATAAGGTTTTTCGACCTACTTTTTGGCGAATTATGACAAAACGGCTCTAACGATTGTTATTTATTTTCAATATGTTGTAAAACGTACAGTTTTGTGTTTTTTTGTATATGAAACACAAATTTTGGCTGAGAGGTTTAGAAGATATTACCTCTTAACTGAATATAGACATTTTTGTATCGGTCGAAAGTCACGATTTAGTACAAAAAACTTTTTGGTTTTATGAGATAATTCAACCAAATTGATAACGTATGCAACTAACTTAGTTTTATATATCCTGACCAAATTTGGTTGAAATCGGACCAATATATCATATAGCTGTCATAGGACCGATAGGGTCATAATTAGGTTTTAGTATGAACAACTTTTTTGTTTTATGAGATATCGTAATTAAACTAACAGAATAAGCATTTAAGTTACACTTATAGATCCTGACCAAAGTTGGTTCAAATCGGACCACTATATTATATATCTGTCATAGGACAGATCTTGCGAAAATACTTTAATTTCCTTAGTAAGTACGGGGTCTCCGACAGTCAAGTATGCTCAACTGTAGCAACTCAAACGAAACGAGCGGGAGGCGGAGCCTCCTAATTTTCTTTAAAATTAAAGAAAACAAGTGGGAAAGGCTATAGTCGAGATCCCGACTATAGGATACCCGTTACTTATTTCACTACATATAAAAGTACTTTAAAGAAAATTTGCTAACAATACAAAATATATTGCATACTCTAGGGGGCATGTATTGCCATGATTGCTTAAAGAATCATTTTCAGACAATAACTGCTGTTCTACTTGTCCGATCGTGTTGCGATTCAGTGGGATAATAAATAATAATAATAGATATCAGTAACTACAAGAAAAACAATATTATCTTAAAAACTGTGGGTGTGGTAGCTTTTCGCGATTTGTGGGGGCGGAGGGGGGCGTGGCTTAAATTTGAAACAAACTTGATCTGCGTGAGGTATATAGAAATCTGTGTACCAAATTTGGTTACTTTATCTCTTATAGTCTCTAAAATTCCTTTGTTTATACAGACCAACGAACGGTTTTTCGCGATTTGCGAGGGCGGAAGGGGGCGTGGCCAAAATTTGAAACAAACTTGATCTGCGCTGGGTATATAGAAATCTGTGTGCCAAATTTGGTTACTCTATCTCTTATAGTCTCTGAGATCCTTTTGTTCATACGGACAGACGGACAGACGGACAGACACACATGGCTATATCGACTCGGCTGTTGATGCTGATCAAGAATATATATACTTTATAGGGTCGGAGATGCCTCCTTCTCCCTGTTACATACATTCCAACGAACACAATATACCCTTATACTTATTTTTTATAAGTAACGGGTATAAAAATGTATTTTAAATATATACAAATAAATATTTTTATTTAAAATTTGTATATTTAACCCTCTACTGCATGCTCATAGAATCATTAAAGAAAAACATTTTTATCATGCATATAAAAGTGTATTTGGTATAAATTAAGAAATATTTGAGCAAACTTTTTTTTTTGGGTAAATAGTTTAGGAGAAAATAGGATATTGGCTTTTTCAGTTTTTGCTTAAAATAATAAATATAAGGCTTAATTACAGTCAAATTATAAGTTTTTATAAAAGATTACTCTATGTTCTTTGAGACAAAAATTACTCTTCAACATAAAAAATTGTTTTTTGTTGTGAAAACTTCATACGAAAATTCATTGTTCATCAAATTCATCAAAATTCATTTTCGTTCACGAAAGACCTCTTAACAAAATACATAAAAACACGAAATAAAGCCAAATTATAATTATTTTTTATATTTTTTCAATAGAAAATAGTGCAAATATATTTGCCAATAATAATCCACTTCGCTGAGATATCATTTAAACTAAAATAAATTTCGTTAAAAATGAAAAGCCATATATGGCACTATATGCGGTAGAGGGTTAACGTAATTTTGTTTGACACAAAATTGGATATCAGAAATGTTGGATCTAGAAATTGCTTTCGTCACTAGACTTTTACCTCGTGTAGAGATTTTTTTGTGGGATTAATGATTACACAGCCACACAAAATTGAAGTGATGCTCTGATCTGGGGGTCTCACTGTGCTTACTGTATGGATTTTGGGGTAGTGATTCCGAATCCGAAGTCAATTTTTTTTCAGCACGTCAGATTTTCGAAAGTAAGACCCCAGATTAGAACATCACTTTTTTTTGTGTGGCTATGTTATCATTTAGAAAATCTCCATTATTTAATGGATTTTTACATTTGTATTTAGAAAAAAACATAACAAAAATTTTAATGTAATCCAGGTCATTTTTATAATATAACTTATAATGATTACGGTCCCTAAAATAAATATTAATTTAAAAAATAGACAAGCAGACAAGAGGTCTGACTTTTCATCTCATTTTAAGTCAGTCCACGAATTGGGATGATCGTCACTCGATGTGTATTTTGGATTAAAATAATTTACATAAATTAAATCATACCTTTCGATCGGTATATAACTTGATCTGATCGGACAATCGTAAGAAATTTTTCTTTCTTCCTGATTATATTGGTACTGACGTGGCCTACCGTCCACAGTGATAAGCGTATGTATTTTAGAAGATTGTAACTCACGCCAGGGTTTTGTAGGCCACATCGTAGGACTTATTTTGATCGAATGCCGCTTCGGGACACACCACTGTGGTAGGAAAGACCACGTTTTGATTGTGAAAGTCCGTGTCCAGACCGGTAATAGTCGGATTCGTTTGAAACTTTTCCCACAGACTCATGATAATGACCAGCGCCGTCACAGCTCCAATCGAGGTGAAGCAAAACCACATAAACTTTTCGCCAATCGGTCGTCCAGTTTCCGCAATGTAGCGCACTCCGTGCAGGGTAGAATTTTGAAAGAACTCCTTCGTTTGGTAGACAAGACTGCGTCTAAATATTATCAGCGTGTCGAGCATCCGTTTCTGTCTTGTCATCACAATTGCTTCCTCAGGTTTCTTTTGCGACATTTTCGTTTCAGAAACATATCTCGTTTTTAGTCCTGCTGGGTTCAACGGAACTTTTGCAACTAATCAGCGAGGACTCGAAACAATCGCCAATACAATCAAATTGCTTATATGTTCATTTAGCTGTCCTTCTGCTGCACAGTGGCCGAAAATGGAACTTGTTTTTGTATAATAGAGATAACGAAGACTAAAGTAAAATTATTTACCTAAAATAACATTTTCAGCTGTGTCGAACACAATTTATTTTTTAATATTATTATATTATTATATATACAAGCGTCACCTGACATTTACCTAATGTAGATTTTTTTTGTTTATAAGATATTCTATTAGGACAATGAATTTTATTTTATTCGAATATTTGTTATACTTAAGTATGTTCGTGATGTGGTTTTAGTTAGCTCGAGGTCTGGGTATATTATTTATTTGCCGATATATTTCGGTTTTCGTTCAGGGCGACTGTACAAAAATCATTAAGCAATTACCATTAAGAAATTTATAATTTTATACAATTTCTTTATATTTTTTTTTTCATTCGAATATTTCACAATTTTCGTTCTGAAACTTATGATAAAGTTTGTTCAATTCCGACCAATGTGCACTGTGGCATTGTGACACTAAAAGCCTTTCATTGTTTATGCATTAGTTGACTACATTTGACAGATCCCAAAAACCGTATACTAATACCAAAGGGCGCACACGCGTGCCACCAATGTATGTCAATATGTTTCGGTGACGCTTATCTTGATGCGTCATTAGTCTAATAGCTTATTTCCACGACCACTCACATTCAACTCATTTGCTCACATTCGGATGTGGCTCATTTTGGGATTTCCACGACCAAATGTGAAACATTCAAAGCATTTGCCCATCATCCACAATAAATCAGCTGTTCGGTTTCTGTGCAAATATAATAAAAAGCTGACAATAACAATATTTGAATATTTATATTGAAATTATAATTGGCGAAAAATAAATGCCTACTGTTTTTATTGAACAAAACAGCTGGTTAAGGTGATGATTGCTTCTTTTTCACGAGTATATCGATAAGCATCGGGTGTTTGATAAAAAAATACAAAATTCGCCGGGGCGAATGGCAAAAAATAGACACATTCATTTTGGATAAGCCAAAATGATCATTTGGATTTTGTACTGAAATGAAGTCCACATTCGGGCCGGATGATGAAAATGGCGTCGAATGTGCCGAATGTGCTGTCGTGGAAATAGGCTATTATAGCCTTACTCTTACCCGTTACGCGTAGTTCAGTTCCACGTGGTCACGCCATATTTGGATAAATAAAAGGGTGGTTTGGATTCTGTTGTTTCCGATTTATAAACATGGCTGCGCTGGAGTGCGTGATCGTAGATTGTATAGGCAAAAGTGCTGATCGGTGTAGCTGTCAAGCTTATTCAGTCAGTAGTCAAAAGTCTGTGTAGTTTCCGGCGCCGCGGCGCGCCGTTGAATTATTGCAAAAACATAAGATGTAGATTACCTTTAAAATTAAGCCACTCACAACACACAGAAAACGGTCAATAGGTTCACAAGTTTTGTGTGAACCTCCGACACGGCAATGGTCTTTGTTTGCCTTCTCAAGTGACTCCATCTAAAGCTTCAGCTTGAAGCAAAAATAATGAAATGGTTTCAAGTTTCAGCACAGCATCGCAGACAGAGTGGACAAAAAGGTTTGGCGATCCCGAGCTGATTCTGTTGTCTGTCGCTGACGCGATTGCGTCCAGCAGATAAATGCAGCAGTAGACTGGTCTGGTCAACCTGAATGAAAGGACATCAGCATTTGCCATCTTCTGTCATCTAGAGTTTCAAAGTGGCGCCAGTTCAACCGCTCTTCACAGACCGTCATTCTGCTTGCGCAGTTCACAAACAATCAAGTCCCGGGACTCCTAAATGTACTATGGCTCAAAAGTCCGATGTTTTCTTGCAACTAGTAAATTTTGTATGTTTCTGTTTCGAAGTACCACTAGATAAGAACCAAACATTTACTTGATTTAAACTCACTATGGTAGTTTTTTTGTTTAATTTCTTTTAAAATTTGTGATTTTTCTTAACTTTTTGCAGAGGTGATTTGCATTTCTCAACATCCGCTAAGAATTCCACAGCCTATTTGAAAAGACTACATGTTCGTCACAAAATTGGATATCAGAAATATTCTGGCTAGAAATTGCTATCGTCACTAGACTTTTAGCTCGTGAAGAGGTTTTTTTTGTGGGATATCAAAATTTTTTGAAATTTTTTTCTTTAATTATAAAGAAAACTAGCTACATTCGAGCATACTCGAATGTCGGAGACCCCGTACTTACTATAGAAAAATAAGTTTTTCCTACTAAGATTTTATTTTCGCCCGATCGCTCCTATCGCAGCTATACAATATAGTGGTCCGATCTGAACCAACTTTGGTCAGGATGTATAAAACTAATTTAAATGCATATTCTTTGAATATGGTTAAAATATCTCATAAAACAAAAAAGTTTTTCATACTAAGACCCAATTTTCGCCCGACCGGTCCTATGACAGCTATATGATACAGTGGTCCGATTTCAACCAAATTTAGTGAGGATATATAAAACTAAGTTAAATGCATATTTTATCAGTTTTGTTGAGATATATCATAAAACCAAAAATTTTTTCGTACTAAGACGTGATTTTCGACCGATACAATAATGCCCATATTCAGTTAATAGGTAATATCTTCCAAACCTCTCAGCCAAAATGTATATTTCATATACAAAAAAACGCGAAACTGTACGTACAACATATTTAAAATAAATAAAAATCGTTAGAGCCGTTTTGTCATAATTCGCCAAAAAGTAAGCTATAAAACTTATTTCACCTGTAAATTGTTACCTGTGTACATAAAAAAAAAAAACATTTAAAGGTACACCCAAAAGCCTTTTAAAATACCTTTCCAACGATTAATTTTAGCGGGAAATAGCGTTTTCAATGACATTTTTGTTTTGATACCAATCTTGTCAGGATCGGACAAAAAATAGGGTATAATTCTTGATAAAAATATTTTAAAAAAATCAACTCAAAAAGCGGGGATAGCAATTGATTTTCGAACTAGATTTACCCGTAGATTACGAATATGGGGTACCATTTGTCAATTTTTTATGACCCATACAAATCCATGCACTCCAATTAGCAATACCATGAAAACCTTATTTATAATTGTCTTTATTTACCGTCTGTGCAAGTAAAATTCAAATCAAACAATTTGTAAAAATTTTTTAAAGTCTGACAACTATTCAACAGTAAGTTTGTTTAAAAATTTATTTGTATATTAAATTAAATATAATCAATAATTGTCTGCAAATGCAATGCCTGTTTTAATCGACTTTTTTAATCCTTCCACAGCCACTTTAAGAGCTTTTTTTTCATCATCATCAAGATGTGGCAGTCCGTGAATCTTCTTGATGCCCTTGGGACCGAAGCTCAAAGGGCTGGCGAAAAAGCATGCGTCAGTTAACACGGACTGCACATAAGCACACTCAATGGGAGTTTCTTTACCCTTAAGACCTAGGAGCAGAGCGTTAGCGAAACGAGCGGTGGCAAAGGCCATTGACAGAGTAGCAGAGCCTTTGCCCTGTTTGGCCTTAACAACCTCATCGCCGCCCATTTGAATGCGATTAATCAGCGCTGCTTTACACTCATCGTCACCTTGGAAGGCCGGTTTGCACTGTGACATTATGGGTAATATAGTGTTGCCAGCGTGTCCACCAATCACTGGTATTTCCACCTTTCGGGGATCAATGTTCATGTGATCACCTATAAAAGTCTCAGCGCGAACACAATCCAATGTGGTAACACCAAACAATCGATTTGCGTCAAAGACATCCTTCCGCTTTAGATACTGGGCAGCCATCGGAACAATCGCATTGATTGGATTTGTGACGATCGCTATCAGGGCATGCGCCGAATTTTTGGCGATTGCCTTTATTGAACCAAGCACAACATTCGCATTCACTTCAAACAGCTGTTCGCGATCCATGCCTGGTCGACGTGCAACGCCCGCCGTAATAATAACCAAGTCCGAACATTTAACTGCATTGTCCAACTCAGCCGGACCGTTGAAAGCCTTGACTGGAATCGATGTCGAAATATGTGACAAATCTGCAGCGACACCATCAACATTCATCACATCATGCAACGCCAGTTCGGTAACCAATTTGTTGTTCTTTAGCAATAGAGAAAGTGGTTGGCCAATTCCGCCAGAAGCTCCAATAACAGCAACCCTGAAATTCCGCTGCTGATGCGCACGATTATAGAAACAACTCATTTAACGAAATGCATCCCAATTTAGTGATAACACACTTACCAATTTCAACTGCACGACAGAATGAGAAAGTCGCCATTGGTGGCAATGGGATCCTATTTTGGCGCAGATCATAGCTGGCAGCTTTCGAATATTTAGAAAATTACAAAAAAAAAATATTAGAAAATCTAACTAAAAAGTCTAAACAATATTGGAGTACAAATTTTGGCTGTCAAATAGTAAAATTCAGTATTTTTGTGTATGAAAAACCCTAATCTATATTCAAACACTTTAAGGGCGTAGCCAGCTTTTTTTTTAGAATGCATATATTCTTAGCAACTCTCATTTTTCGTGGATTGTACGCAAACTTATACAAGATCGAATTTTTTTTGTTTTTTCCTAAGAAAAATGCATCATATAGTGCAACAATCGTTGCTCTCAAATGTCAAAATAATTAAATTAACTTAAAATTATTTTTATTTTGAATAAAGAAGCATTTTAAATGGATAATTTTTTGTTAATAAGTGAAGTACATTTATGGCTACCAATTTTTGTGCTCCGCAAATATGTACTTCCAAGAATAGTATCACAATTGGAATTAATTCACAATACCGTTCATGCAAAAAAATATATCAAGAGCTTGAAACTCGAATTTGCTATTTAGTGTAGTTTTGATTTAAAAACTAAAAAATGTCTCTTCCTGCCTTCGCATGTGAAAACGATCCATTTAGTTGTTATACATTTAAAATGTATTAGAAAACATTATTAAAAATTAATAATTTTAAAATTGTAATTAATAATTATTAATTAGTTAATTATAGTTAGTTAAAACAAACAAGTGGGAAATGCTATAGTCGAGATCCCGACCATAGGATACCCGTTACTTATTTCAATTTATATAAAAGTTCTTTGAAGAAATTACTACCCAATAAAAACTACTGCATACTTTTAGGTGATTGTATTGAAATAATAACATTGTTAATAACTATGGTTAGATTTTACTCCCGTTGTACTTGTCCTTTCTGTAGCAAATTACCATAAAAGCTGTATTATCTTAAAAACTCTGAGTGTGGTGGCTTTTCGCGATGTGTGGGGGCGGAAAGGGGCGTGGCTTAAATTTAAAACAAACTTGATATGCGTAGGGTATATAGAAATCAGTATACCAAATGTGGTTATTCTACCCTTTTTAGTCTCTAAGATCCGTTTGTTTATACAGACGAACATACGGTTTTTCGCGATTTGCGGGGGCGGAAGGGGGCGAGTTAAAATTTTAAAACAAATCTGTTCCAACGCATATGGAGTCTGTGGGTGAAAGTTTGGTTTTTCTATCTCTTATGGGTCTAAAGAAATCTGTGTGCCAAATTCGGTACATCTCTCTCTTATAGTTCCTGAGATCTAGGCGCTCACACAGACGAACAGACACACATGGCTATATTGACTCGGCTGTTCAAGAATGTATAGACTTTATGGGATCGGAGATGCCTCCTTCTCCCTGTTACATACATTCCAACAAACACAATATACCCTTTTACTTTTTTTTTAAGTAACGGGTACAAAAATAAATAGATTTGTGTCATTGATTTGTAAAAAATAAAAATAAAAATTTCTACCAGATGTATTGAAAGTTTTATACAATCCTTCGTTACTGAATACATTATATGTTATGTAATGGTCTAAATAAGTGTTTTTTGTCTATTGCATACATTTATTCTCCAAGGTTTCTTCGGTTTTTAATGGGCGCAGAGTACAAAAATCACGCTTATAATTAGAAAAAAATTCATTTTGTTTTATTCCATATGTGATATAAAAAAGAATATTAAGCATTCGATTTTTTCAAAAATTCATTTTTTTTAGTTTAAACAAGAACAATGGTAACTTCATAAATACCCTTGATTTTGTAATTTATTTTTTTTTAAGTTTGGGTTCGAAGCAGGTAGACAGCACGATTTTGCACGTTAAATAAAGAAATTATATATTAAAAGGCAGTTCCCATTACATCTGATCTGCTTCGAAATTCCAATCATCAGTCGCTCTCTTCCAAGAATAGTGACTTGTTGGAGCGGCCATTAATCATATCTGGCGAAATAGCGGCCGGAGTGGATTCCTGGCGCGTCTCACGATATTTGCTAAAAAGGCCGCGCATTTTGTTGAGCGGCGTTTGGAATGACTGTGAAACAGTGGCTGCAGCAACTGTTGCTAACAATGGAATTGGTGACGAGGTATCCATTGGCGGGTCAAACAGCGACGTACTTTTCTCTGGTAGGCGTGTCGGCTTTGGAGGCGTCGATGGTGTTGCAGAGTGACGGCGTGCCGCCACTGCATTCAGTTTTGGCGTAGCAAAAAGTCGTTTTGGATGCGCAAGTGTAACGCTATCGGCTACAATACTGCTGGCATTACTGTTTACAGCGCCAACGCTGCTTGGAGTCTTAGAAGTGGTGCCAATGGCGAAATACGATGACGATTTCTGTCCTTTCTGCACACTTTTCGGGGATGGGAAGCTGTGAACGTACATAATAATGCTTTAGATTAGATTTTGCTCAATTAACAAGAAAGAAATGTTATCTTCGGCATGCCGTAGATTTGATACCCATGCAACAACACCAATAATTTATAACTCCAAATTATTGATCATTATTACATGACAATATATTATTATTTCGGAGAAGCATAAATAAAAAATTGTTAAAATGCTTTATCATTGTAGGACTCTGGAAACATTTTGGACATGTTTTACACGTTCGCTCTATTCTCTAGCTTTTAAATTGCTCTAATAATTTGGGTATGAAATTTTCTGTCAATTTTTAGGCGTTAAAGGGGGCGTGGCCAAATTTTGAAACAAACTTGATTTGCTTGCAATATAGAGGAACCTACATACCAAGTTTGGTGTCTCTAGCTCTTATAGTCTCTGAGATTTAGGTGTTCATACAGACAGACAGACAGACCGACAGACAGACAGACGGACATTGCTATATCGACTTGGCTATTGATGCTGATCAAGAATATATATACTTTATAGGGTCTGCCCCGCCTCCTTCTGCCTGTTACGCACATTTTCGTTAAAACAAACCCAATAGACCCCTGTACTTTTTTAAGTACGGGGTCTAAAAATAACAAAAATTAAAAAACCATTATGCTAAATTTAATGTCATTCAGATTCCCGTCCTCATTACATAGCATTTGCATTTAGCCTTTAGTTTTGTTAACAAACCGTTTGACAACCAAAATTAAAATATTTTGATAAAATAAATTGAACAGTTTGGAGCTGATTTCGATGCTTAAAACAGAATTCCTAATGTTCAGCGGATTATCCAACTCTTTCGGATTGAGATCCATTCAGAAAAACTATTGAAAAAAACTGAGAAAATATGATTTAAAAGAGTACGCAATATTCTTTATTAAACCAAGACTGCAACCTAAACTCAAATAAAAGGTTTGATTCGAAAAAAAAATAGTTACATAAATCCTATAGTTTTCTAATATTTCGCAATTATTTGAGACTTTGGATTAAAATAAGTCATATTTAAATCTTCAAATAAATTTAAATTATCATCAAAGTTAGATTCTGTTAAACAAAAATTTAATTAGATCAAAATGTAGAGAAAAATGCTAGACGTCACAACAATAAATTGTTCTAAAAAATTTCCTGCTAGCGTTCTAGTCCCAGACCCTTGACTACGAAAAGTCATGCACATATGCTCATATAAAGATGATAAAAAGCTCGATAAAAAGTCGATTATTTCAATCAATTTAGTATTTTTAAGTTTTGAGAAACCCGTGTTTAGTGACGTCACGACATAATTTATTTGTTTTGTAGGAAAAATAACAATGCAACCGACAATTAATGTTTGCAAATGGAAACAAGAAAAAATAAATGATGTTTTCATATTTTAAAAATAAATAAATCGTAAGAAATGGGTGCATCGAATAAAAATAAATAAAAAATATTGAAAGAGTTTCCAGATTTGAACCGGCAACTTTAGCCGGTAGAACTTCAACTCTAGCATCTAAAATACTAGAAAGCTCAAACATATTTAAACGAAATTTAAAACTGAAATACAAATCCCTGTGCAAATCGACTTCATTAGTGTACATGTGCTCGCTGCAATGCTGCTACTGTCAAGTGAAAGTACTATATATATATATTTTTGTGTAATATAGTGATAATACTTTCTCGATTTCTTAAAAAAATTGAATACATCGAATCATAAACGATGAACATCGCATAGTTTCATTGAAATTCTAGCTCCCATATGAAATATATAGGGAGAAATGTTTCTTTTACCCCAAAATGCTACAATGCTAGAGTGTTGCTTTAGTGACGACAGGGAATTAGTGTTAGAGAAGTCAACACGGAAAACCCCAATCGACTTGGCTTTTGTCACTGATCAGAAAACTAAATACGTGCAGATTGTACAACTGTCAAATCAGATAGCCACTAACCTATAAAATTAAGGGCCGTTTTCTCATCTTAATTTTAAAGCCTACTTTACCCATAGATAACAAACCCTAGCAACACCAAAATAATCGTAGTTGCCGAATTTTAAGCCCTTAAAGTTTGGATCAAGATTTATTAACAAGTAGGTGACTTGCTCAACACTGTTGCTCTATTTTGAGTAAGCTATTTTGACAGTTGGGAAGCAAATTTCATGTTTGCTATCTCGTTCTCGCTCCTATCTCTCTGAGAGTTGAAAGAGCACATCAACATCTTTAAGATTATTAGCTGTCAACAACCAAGTCACCTTATTGTAAATACATCTTGGTTTGAATCAAGGCGAATTTATATATAGGTGGCGTTGTCCAATGTACTGAGGGTTCAAAAACTGTTTTCAGCTCGCTCTTTCAGCACGCTCTAGAAAGAGATAGCGAACGACGTTTTGGACCCTCGAAAGAGCGCAGCTGTGGTGAAAACGCCACCTTTAGTAACTTGACCGTGGTTTGGATGACCTGTCCTGTAACAAGGAGTATTTGTTTAAGGTGACGCCTTCGATACAGTTGCCCTCTTTGAGGTACCTATTTTGACAGTTCAAATTCAAATTTTCGTTCAAGCTCCTCTCTATCTGAGAACCGAGAGGGCACTTCTATCAGTTTAACTACCTCAGCTGACAACGAAGACGTCACCTTATATAAATACGCCTTGCCCTGTAACTTATAGCCTGCCTGCAACTAAATTTTTGACAAGAAAATCAAAGTTCCCTTGACAGCAAATTTGTCTGGAATGTAAGGTTACAAGCATGATGAGAAAACGGCCCTTGCATTTCAGCCGATAACATTTATTGAAGTGCTGTGAAATGTGCAGAGCTAGGTCTTTTATCAATTATTCAGCTAACCGTAGTAAGAACCCGATCCCCTTTTAAAATCTAAATAAAATAAGCTAATGATAAAATAAGCAAACGGCGATATAAAAATCACCATTGGACCATAAGTCACTCATAGTGCTTGCACGAAAAAAGATATGACATGAGAGCTGTCAATAGATTTAAATAGTATTTTTAGCTTCCACAAATATTTAAAGAAAATTTAAACAATAAAGTGTCTACACAAAATATATAAGCACGGTTGAGATCAACTGCATTCAAATTTTTTTTGTTTAGCGGTTGCTTAGCGGTTCTAGTAAGTATACAGGAAAAAGCTACTCACAGATCCATTTCTGCTGTGGAGAAGTTTTCCATAGCTGTTCGCCAGGCATGCACAAAAGGTAATGATTCCTTATCAATTTTCGCATGGAAAATTGCATTCAATACGTCCAAATCGCGCTTTGTAGGCTCCTTTCTGGAATAAAATAAACGATTCATGAAGCAAACACGATCACATTGTTAAATTCTGCTAACAAACCCAAAAATAAAGAGCTCGTAGCGCGGCTCCAAGTCGCAAGACAACCTTGGCGAACGGCTCTCAGGCGGTGTAAGAAATACATCTTCATCCTCGCTGCTGTCACCGCCGCCACATTCATACTGTTCATAAATAAAAGGCAATTAGTGACAAGTGTCAAGAGAATATATATTGAGTAGTGTACTTACAAAGAACATTTCATCGTCGCTATCAATATCATCATCATCACTATGATTATCGCTGCTGCGATATGCGGTAGTTTTAACGGCAGGATAAACGACCGCAACATTTGATGAGACGGCGTTGCGCAAAGTGACTGCGGTCGCAGTCAGCGTAGTGGTCGCGTTGCTAATATCTTGCAGCTGGGCACGCAAAGATTCAGTGCGCTTGCGTCGACTGGTTTTGCGACTTAAATTCGCTTCCCATAGACAGGCGCAGGACTGTTCCATCTGCCAGGCAGCCGAGCACAATTCCTCGGTCTTTAATGCGTCTGGCAACTGGACAGTTGGCGCCTGTTCCAACATTTGAAGCATACTGGCGCACACACAGTGCAAATGTTCTCGACGATCGCCATTCAGCTGTAACAGTTTGCGCAGCATTTGCATTAGTTGGTAACGCAGGGCGGCGCTGACCTCCATCGAGTGGGCAATATAGCTAGCCACAAGATGAGCTATACGCGAGTGCACTTTGCTAAAATCTACAGTAAAAAAGCGTGTATCATCCTTAAAGCTTACAATTAATGATTTCAGTCTTTTCAGCTCGGATAGCAACATATCGTTAATGGATACCATGTTGCCAATGTTGTTGATAAGTGTTTTAGTAATGCGCTTTGCAAATACCTGCAACGACTTCTCCACACAGGTATAGGGTGTCATCACTTGTGTAATGGCGCCATTACCACTTGCAGCATTGCTTGTTTTACTACGATCTGCTATTAGATCGAGATAATGCTGCATTTGTGTCAAACTCCACACTTGATCGGATTTTTCAGACAACAGTGAGGCCTGCGATTGCTCTAATTGAGCCGATAGATAGCCGTCCAGGCGTGCAAGTCCATTGCTCGAAGCTATGTCTATGAAAGTATCAAGAAAATCCCAATATTCACGCCACTCCAATTGTTCTTGACGCGCTAATTGACGACCGACAACCTCGAGACCCTTTTCAATGTCTGAGTTTTTAATATGACGTTCACGGAAACTATCATTCAGATTTGACACGTTAAGGCTAAAATCCAAAGTCCTGTCCGGCGATTCATCCACATGCGGTGACGAATTACTACTGCGGTATTCCAAAAACAAATCCGGCCTCATTTGCCGTATGGGCGTCGAGGGTATGTCAATCATGCGTTTCGGTACACTTGAGCTTTCCTTAAAGGTGCAATGGTTATTATTATTATTCTCAATATTTTCCATATCACCATTTTGAAGAGACATGGCCTGCTGTGACGACTTGTGATTGCCGTTTGGTTCGTTCACTGACTTATTGGGCGTCGTGGGGCTAAAAAGGACGCGTCGACCTGTTGACATTTGGCTCGTGCTTTTATTGAAAATTGACTTGTTGCTAGGCGTTTTCATGGGCGAGATGAATGGCGAGCCAGCGAGCGGAGATATCACATTGCTTCCAATGCGAGGAGGTGTCTTCCATCGTCGAAAGAAATTAAATGCCTGATCACGTGGCATTGGGCCAGCCAAAGCACTGATTGTAAGGTCTACATTGAGACGATCACTCTCGTCGGTCTTGTACTGCATGATCTGTCAAATTTGCATACGATAAGTATTCTAAAGTCTTCAGTCTTCAATGTATATAACTTTACCGGCGGTTCATTAGGCGTGAAAGGTTGTCCAACATGCGGTGGCAGCTCGTTATGTACCGCACGCATAACAGGCACATAGTGTGGCTCTGACAGCAGCAGTTCCAGTTTCTTGAATACATCCGGGCCGGCATTCGGTGCTCGCTGACATATTATCTAGTTGGAAAATTTAAAAACTACATATTACTGTCCTTAATTCAAGCCTGTAAATCAAACCATTGCGACAATCAGTATCGGTTTCTGTTATGCTGGTCTTTGGGTGTTTTGGGGTTACCGGTAACGTAAAAACTTTTTGTATCGGGTTTTAATGGTTACCCTTTTTATTTTAAGTTTTGCTTTTTAAATTCCAAAATGTTTTTGGTTCCACAAAATATGAATAAAAAAAAAATTGGCCAATACATTATATACCGCTATATCGACTCGGATATCCCAACGAACACAATATACTTTTTTTTAAGTAACGGGTATAAAAGTAAGACAAACTGATTCTTAAGTTTTTTCTATTTGTTTAACTTTCAAGTCGTACAAATTTTGCGTTTGAGTTCCTTTATATGCCTATATATGTCAATGGTGTCATAAAAAATATATTATTAGGTGTTGTTCCAAAAGTGTTCTAGTTCTAGTATGGTTGCTCCAGCTCTTTGAGAGTCTGAATTCTAGCCGTTACACGGGCGGACGGACAAGGCTTAGTAGGGTCGGAGCTGCGTTCTCACTTTTAAATACATTACAACGAACATAATATACCCTTTTAAATATAGCTTAAGTAACCGTTATAAAAAAAAGGTTTCGTAAAGAGAAAAAATTGATCCTGACAGTTGTGTCCGCTAGCCGATTTGGTTTGCAGAAGAAAACGGTTACCATTTCATCGAATCGAACAGTTCAACAATTACCTAAACAAGATCAAAATTTAAGCAATTGAAATACAGCTGTTAAGCTTGACTAACGACATGATAAACCCATGTATGCACCTATAGCTAAACCTATACCCATGTATACACCTATAGCTAAACCTATACCCATGTATGCACCTATACCTACTTGTGTGCAGTGGTTTTGGAATAGTTATCGATGGGACTTTAAAATAGTTAATGGGATACTTACATCTTTGGGATACATGCCCTCAGTGTTCTTCAGGGATTTGCATTGCGGATAGGAGGTAAGAACTTGAACTATAGCAATATGACCGTTTTTAACGGCAAAATGCAACGGAGTCTCCCCGCGACCCTTGTCAGGCATGTTGAGATAATAATCGAGCAGATTCTCATTCATGGCAGCGCACATCTCGCCACTACTCTTCTTGCCGGCATACAGCTGAGTAAAGTCACGATCTGAGATTATTTTTAATATAAGCTCGGCGACAAGAGCTTGATTGCCTTGGGCACAAATGTGCATAGCGTTATAGCGATATCCCTCCTTCAGGCTAGTGGGTGTATCACCACTGCTGATAAGGTACCGTGGATTTTCCCAAACAATGCGTTTGACTCGCTCATAATTTCCAGCCTCAATTTGTTTGCGAAACTCAACGAGCTCCTGCTTGGTTGGCGCCCGAAACGGTGGTCGCTCTGCACTTAGAGAGCTACTGGCACTTCCAACTGCGTTACCACTGCCAACAGTGACGACACAGCTGCTAGTGTTGCTGCTGTTTGGCATAGAAATAATCATATTGGATAAAGTTACTGCGGAACAGGGCGAACTACTGTTAGTGGCGCTGTTAGTGGGTGACGAGGAAAACAGACTGTCTGAACCGCCAGAGGAAGTCTTAAATCCGACACCGATTACCGTTGGTAATTGTACAGGCTCTGCAAAACAAAATTTAAAGATATACAGTTGTATAAACAATTTAACATTTATCAGATGTGTTTCAGAAATCTCTAGAGTTTTTGGAGAGAATTGCAAATGTCGGTGTTCCTTAAATGTCAGAGATTCAGTTTTTTCGAACATATTTTCGAAGTCCCTTAAAATGGGTGTACTTCAAGTTTTAATATTTTAATGTTCAGAAATATTTTAAATAATGAGCAAAATTATTAAAAACAATTTATTTTATGCATTTTTATTCAATTTAAAGAATAATTTAATTTAATTCAATAAATATTAAATTTTGTCAAATCTCTCAACAATTTTTTACACATTTCAAAGCATTGGTTGTTTTTGTTTAGGAACACCAACAATTGCTTTTGGGTTGCTTTGGCGCTGTTAGAGATTTGTAGAACACCTCTGAATATAAATATATATTACTTACTACTGACTGGTTTAGCTTTGCCAAAACGCTTCAGCGACTCGATGCTCTCAAAACCAAACTGTACGTAGCTTTCAGCCTGCTCGCGGTTTGGAAATTCGCGCAGACGTGCATCCTTGTAATTGCGCAGCACATCCAGCGCCTTCGACTTTTCGGTAAATATCAACCAGAGTGGCGAATCGGCTGTAAAGATTTCACGACTTTATTATTGAGCAAAGGTAAAGTGAATGAGTGAATGACTGAGAATGAAAACCTGCCAGCAGTTGTCACCCCATCTGGCTGTGTAGTCATCACGCCATCTGTGCGAATGAGGCGATGCCAGAATGCGTAAGAAATGTATAAAGCAAAACAAACGACGAAAAAATTCGGCATTGCACAGTGGTTTGGCTTGTATGGACTCGCGGCCATAAATACTTCTAGATGTGCTATTGCTATGAAACTTTCACCAAAAATCTTGAAAAATATTACAAACAAGGCTGCAAGCCGCCAAAATGTTATTAAAGGTTCGGTTCGGCGGTTCGAACCATAGAGCAAGACATCGGTTCGGTTCGCGAATTGGTTTATATACCCCCTGAACCTATGGTTTGGGTTCGAACCTTGGTTCAATTTCATACAAAACAATATTTTTATTGTTATACATTTATCTCTACATTTTGATCCAATTGAATTTTTTTTTAAGAAATCAGGTTTTGATGATAATTTAAATTTATTTGAAGATTTCAATATGACTTCTTCTCTTATTCCAAAGTCGCAAATAATTGAGTAATATTTGGGAACCATAAGATGTATGTAATTATATTTTTTTTTTGAACCGAACCTTGAATTTTAGAAAGCGGTTCGGGTTCGCAAAGTAAATACTGGCTAGATCGTACCACTATATCCAATAGCTTCCATAGGAACGATAGATCGAAAATGAAGTTTTAGTATGAAAAACTTATTGTTTTTTTTTTTAGATATCTCAACCAATCTCATACAATAAACATCTGGGCTGTTACAATACATCCTGACCAAATTTGGTTCAAATCGGACCACTATATCATATAGCTGCCATAGATACGCTCAGTCGAAATCAAGTGTAGCGTTGACTTTTGCTCATAAGTAATTTTTCTTTGTCCAGTAATAAAAGGATCAGAGCTTAAAAGATTACTTTGCATTTTGTAATGGCACAGTGCATCCGCAGGTTTCCGCAGCTGAATAAAACATTTGTATAATCTTGAAATATTAATAAATAAGAGAATGTACAGTTCGTTGGGGGGAAACCGGGGGAATATACTTAAATACTTTACCTTAACATTGTAATGCACAACATATACGAACTACGCACTTCTTTAACAAAATTTACACAAAACACAGCACAAACTATTTATGTATTTATATGTATAAATAAAGTATATACCATTATGTGCAATTTCCAACTCAATCGTTTTCGATTTAACAGTGTTTTATATTTTGGAAAAAATTCAGTGTGTTGCACTGCACTGTGGACAAATTGCAAATACATAAACACATGCTCGCTCTTTGCATTCTATTTTTGGAAAGTCCCGTTAAGTCGTTAAGTTTGGATCAAAAAACAAGTTTTCGATAGAATAGCTCAAAATCAATTTTTTTATTTTTGGCCTTAGCAAGGACCACTGTGCATTGTGTTTTGTGCGCAACAAACAATCGAATCCAGTGAAAAGAGAGGAGAGAACGTGAATGTACTGGTGACGACCGGGCAGAGTCCGGTTACCCAGCGAACCAAACAGCGAGCCTTAACCCGAATCTTCCCAGCGTTACCATATGGTAACAATAAAGGCATTTACCAACATTTTAGACAACATATTAGCGTTAGACTAACTTTAATATAATATTCTAAGAGTAAAATGTTGTCTCTAACCGATTAAAAGTTTATTGAAATAATCTCTTGAAGTTAGCTGATCGAAAAATGTGCATTAAGTTTGCTAATTATATTCGCGTTTCGGTACTGTTTTGTTCATAAAATATGATTGCTCCTATAGCAGCTATATGATATAGTGGTCCGATTTAAGCCAAATTTGGTCAGGATGTACAACATATTAAATACATATTCTAAGAGTTTGGTTAAAATATCTCAGAAAACACAAAAGTTTTCCATATCAGAGGTGAATTTGACCCCGATTGTTTCTATGACAGCTATGCTATATATACGATATACTGCACCGATTTAACCCAAATTTGGTCAGATGTACTAAGGAGGAGCCCCCTGTTGGAAAAACCATGGTTCATTACACTATTTCTCAAATATTTGTATTTTTTAGTATGTAAAATACATGTACCCTGTACTTCCCAGCGTTATCATATGGTAACATCCGAAAAATTGGTCCTGTCGGTTATCCTGGCAAGGACGAACAAAATAAATGTGTTTTTCGTATTCAGCGACCTCAAATCTATAAGTCCTGAAAGTTTCGTGTAGATACGCGAAAATAAATTTCTCAGGACGATTCGGGTTAACCGCGCATGTCGCCAAATATTCAAAAATGGGTTTCAAAACTGCCAAGTTGCGGACATTGAATGTGCGTTGACCGAAATCGAACCTAAACTCGGATAAAAAAAAAAATCAGATGATAAACGAAACTAAGAAACAGTCGATTCGTTTTCTGCCCATTCTTAAGGAATCTAGCGAATGTTGTGCGCGTGAAGATCCGCAAAAGATATAATTAAAGGCTCGCTAACAAGTCTTTTAATCGAGTGCGAAATATTTGCGCCTACAAGCTGAGCGTTCTTAGATTCGATATCATCGAGCAAGTTTTGGGTACTCTGGATGAAGGAAATGGTTCAATTGCCACTGGAGAATTTATGGATAAATGTTAACAAAGTGAAAAGAAAATATCTGAAAATATCTTATAGCATATATAGGGTCCAAACGTGTCGAAATAAGAGGTTCAGCTCCTTCATATTAAATTTAGGGAACTAAGTTTGCCCGAAGCGAGCAGGGGGCGGAGCCCCTTGTTATTTTATATATACAATCTGTCACACTTTCTTCGGCCTGCGAAACATTGTACTTCTGCACAGAGTTAGTATATTGCCTGGTTCATGGTATAAATAGCAACTGAGATGCGCAACAAATGGAACGAAACGATGCGTTCCCTTTTTGTTGTAGTGTGTTGTAGTTTCTTAAATCGCGCGCTTTTATTACTTTATGGCACGAAATTCGTACGCATGATATGTACATATCTACATATGTATTTGTATATACATATGTATGAATATGTTCAAATATGGAACAAACTTTCACTGTTAAATGGTAAACTTACGGGGATATTCAGGATCCTCATATTTGGTGACATTTGTATCATTCGCTGCACTGACAGGCACAATTTTTATATTATCGGCGGCTATTGAGCCTGCACACTGAGCTGTTGTGCCCTCAAATCCCGCTTTGGATGGTGGTATATAGACGCCAAAGTACGACATTGATGTCTGGTTGCCTCTGCGGAGCCCGGGATTCTGCAGAAATGCTAAAATCTAAACAGAAGCAAGCATACTGATTGTTGAGCATCAGAAGCAAAATAAAAAATGTCGAACGCGCGACATGCGAACATGTCGACGCCAACGGCGTCACAACTTTGGCCCTCGCTCCTTACCGTTTATAAAATAAAAAATCTATCGCACGCTTTTGGTCCAACTGCACATTTAATTTTTATACAATAATTATGTTATACACACGAAATTTGTATACAAGTGCACTAAACTGTTGTTGTTTTTATGTTTTCGTTCGAATGCAATGCAGTGTGATAATAGTAGTGTTGTCTAGAATTGCAAATCTATCGATGGTGCTATCGATATATCGAGCATTTTGTTTTGAGTTGGAGATATCGATGAGTTGTTCATCGTAGTTCAATTGAAGGATTAAGTTCAGTAGTTCAATTTTTGATGAAATAACTTATCTTTCATATAGTTCGTAATGTGATGTGCTTAAAGATAGCATCCGTTCACTAGCAACGAAAAACGGAACTTGGTTCACGAAGTCGAAACCAGTTATGAATTTCCTAATTTTTTAATGTTTTTTGACAATAAATCAATAAAGTAATGATACAGAATTGTAGAAAATTGTTTTCTTTATAGTTTTAAGTAATATTTTGACAATTTTAGGCTTTGGATTGGGTAGAACAAGTCAAAATAGAAAGTGAAAAATTTCACATTTTCACTAATTTTTAAATATCTCAGCCCAGGGGCGACGGCCCCGAAAACCGCTAATGCACGATTGAAGCCTACAATTTCATCTTACTAATGGGACTATTTTAAAAAAAATTTCAAACCGTTTTTGAGATATTTTGGAATGAACGTAGCTACCTCAATAAAATCCCCATACAAAATTACCGCCAAAATTGATGCATGGTTCTCAACCCTTAATATCTTTTCTCAGGAAGAACGACCCAAGAAGTGGCATGTCCCAAATTAAAGCTACAAGCTTGGAGAAGCTTTTTCAATTAAATTTAAAAAAAGTTTTCAGACAGTTTTTGAGAAAATTTAATAATTGTAAATTAACCTCAAAAGGTTCATTAGCAAGTCCAATCGAACTAGTAGCTCCAACGTGAACTGAAGTACTACGCAACAGAAAGCTGGCTGATATGACTCGGTTTATATGCGAATATCTACAGCAGAAAGCTGACTGCTAAATGATGTCGTTGCTATCTTTTAACTTTGTTTTTAATTATTTAAGTCATGGCCCCAGTTGCACGGTATTGGGGAATATAGCCCTTAATTTTTCTAACATTTTTCTGCAACTTTCATCAATTTCTTTCAGACAGTTTTTGAGAAAATCGCATTATAGTATATTTGCCATTTTGGCGAAATACACATGCATAAAACAACGTGGCAGCTCTTGTACATGAATATAAACTACGGCATCGCTTTAGAAATCGTTGCTAGGAGAAAATGAATTTAAACAGAAACTTAAAGCGAATTTCAAGCGATTTTACAAAAGTAATACAGAGTGAACATTAAAGCTTTTTGATTGAATCTTTGCAATATCCAGATATTGTCTCACAATTGGCGGTGGTCCTGCTAGAGTTCTCCTGTCACCAAGTCATCTCTTGGGGGCTTTGAAGGCACGAGGTATCCATTTTCTGTGGAGCTCAAATTGTAACTGCGTACAAGACCACAAAGGTGATCTAGCGATGACTCAGGGAAGTGCGGTTGAACAACCGTCAGGTATTCGTAGTGGGCTGGTCGAAACGAGCGTGAACGTTTCGTCCTACGAATTACCGAAAAACCCAGGTTCAAGTTCTCAAGCTAACAATGGACAGAACGGACCTGGAGATGCCAGCACAAACACAGCAGCGACGACAAGTCTATCACGTGACCGTGGAGCAGAACTTCAGAACGATGGACTCGTCAAACATCCAGTCTCGCGTTCGCCAACGCGATCGACTCAAGAAAGTTATGACTTACGTGGCAGAGGCGGGACGACGAATATCCGTAACGGCGTCCAGGATACGGCAGGCGCTAGCGGATCAGGTAGAGGTAGGAGAGGAGTGGATCGAGATGGAGGAAGTAGTACACTTGGCGGAGGCGGCGGAGGAGATGGAGGCGACCCACCTGGTGGAGACCCTGGTCCTGGTCCGTCAGGGGGAGGCGGACGGGATCCGGAGCCAACTACATCAGGCGGATCTTCTAGTCACAACCATGGCACGTGCGGCGCTGGCAATCCGGCACCATCGCCATCGTCGACGTCTTCGACGATTGATTCACCATTGAAGGTGCTAGCTGTTATCTCCAAAATGTTCCACGACCCAATTCCAAATCCGTTTCCTGTTGGGTCCAACATCATGCCTACCCAAACTGAGACATTGAAGAACAAGCTCGAGGAGGACTTTGTCCAGTACACACCTGTCCTGTGGGCTGACCCAATGTTAACATATGGGATCACCGTTGGTTCAAGGGAGCACACAAGCCCAGGAATGAACGCCATCGGTGTCGATGTCAACCAGTCCAGGGAGGGTATCCCATCTTTAATGGAGCTATCTGGTTACGGACTACAGATAAAAGCCCTGGTTGATGCGGACATATCACAATCTGGAGCGATCAGGGTGATGCCTGTTCCTGGTATCAAGGACCAGATGTCAACCGCTACTATCATGCATCTGACGGACCCGGCAAACAGCGGTCTGTTGGACGAGGCTGCTATCATGCGCTTGTTCATGTTGCAGTCCATAATGGTGAGACCGTGGCACCAAGTGTTCACATCTACAACTCCATACACATATGCCGTAAATATGTACCCGGACAGATCAAAGTGCATAGTAAATTGGACTCCGGCCTTGGATGCATCTGACGAATTGCAAATTGGCAAACAAAAGTCCACGGCTATGTTGTACTACAGAACTCTGGACGAGTATGCCGCTATAGTGGCTGGTAACGCAGGCGATTCAATACGATTCAGGGACAGTCAGAAGAAGTTCACTTCCGACGGAGATGTGGTGTACGTGCCAGTGAAATCGTGTTGGAGGGGACAATCGTGGTTGGTGCCGTACGTTTTGTCATTCACTACGACGGCTTGGTGGAACCACGCTGTGACTATCGAGGTACCAATGAAAAACATGGACACTGAGTTGACAACAGGCACCAGTTTGAAGTTCAAACTTATGCCCAAGGCCGCAACTGTCTACATTCCCGGATCTTTCTCCAAGGTGTGTCTCGTGATAGTGGATTCGTCCGCCAAGACATTCCCGTCATCCCAGAATTACACCCTCTGTCCAGGAATGGAAGCCACAAGAGATGGCAACACAAACTTTGCTGCCCTCGTCTATGCATACCTGGGACGCACAGAGTCAGCGTATATCTCAACATATGAACCGGAGGATGCGACACAGGCAATGAACCACATGTGTGAGTTGTTTGCCACACGACAGGAATTCCGGAGATTACATGTTAGAGCTTCCGTGCTATTAACATCCAAGTTCAATGGTTTTGGGACGTACCCATGCCCAGATAAACCTCCTAAGGCTAGTGGCGACGAGGAGAAGGATCGTTCTCACGTGGAAGGCGTATACTCTTTCAACAACAAGACTCTGTTGACCATCGGCGACAAAGAGAAGTTGGACGACCTGGCATTGCAAAACGACACGACAATCGCTTACATGATTCATAACCGCAATAATTGGCGGACGGATCCATTGGGCTTCTTTGCATACGGTAATGTCAACCTGGGCGAAGAAGAGAGGCACATGCGGCCTCTCATGTATAAATATAACTCCGGTTGTATGCAGTACCAGCTCACAGAGTCGCATCCAAACGCCCGCGTTCTCCGGGCCTGCGGTGTCTATGCCCGGGACCCGGAGTCGGATAGGCACATATTCACCAAGCCTCTTGACGTATTCAACACGTCCCTTGCCTACGGTTCTCTACTCCTAGGGTTGACCAATTGGGCGGCAACAGAGATGGGGATCACAATGTTCGAACACAACCGAATGGGTTTGAGACAGAAGTGTATCGATTCCAGCTACGCCCAACTGTGGCCGGCGTTGACGCAGAATTTTGTGGTTCGTTCACACATCAACAAGAACAGGATCGTGGACGACGTGGGGATGTGCCAGGTGATGGGAACGTCCATGAATTTGGCAACTATGACGAAGAACATAAAACCAGCGTGGTTTGACACACATTACAGCTGGAACACTCCGTGGTGGTACGTCGCTGCCGTTGCTGAGAAATTTGGACACAAATTCCGAGTCAAATCGCCTCCTAACGCTGAATATATCAGTGACATGGATGCAGATTTCCCAAATAACATGATGGGTTACTTGATTGAGTTCAGCACATCAAAGCAGCCGGACCTCTCGATGCTTTCTAGCTCCTGCCAATACGAAAAGAAAGTGAGAAGAAACAAACCGGCGTATTTTGACATACTGACGCCAACTTCCAATGGTCGTTTGGAAACCACCAATATCATCAGCTACGACCTGTACTCATTCTACGATGACACGAAACACCGAATGCGTCACGAATCTGAGATCGGCTTGTTTGACTTCAACGGTGTGTGTGGACTCAACGTCGTTGTCTTCCCCAGCATGAGGACAAGCGCCATGAAGACCTGCCCTCGCGCATTTGTGACTGAGCAAAACAGGGTTCACCCTCGGGACGAGAACACCATGCACGAGATAATAGGTGGTCTCAAGTATCCAGACCTGTGGATAGACTGGCTCATAAAAGGAGGGATGGCTGTCATACCTCCCTTGCTCGCGGATTACTGGATAGGAGCGTTGACAGGAGGATTATCAGTTGTCGTTAATGCGCTGGTTGCCTGGAACGACAAAACGAGCGAAAGGTCTGATTCCTTTCGTAAATAACAGCTTGACAATGAAATTCGTTAACCGTATCTCCTTCCTATCTTGTCTCCTGAGAGGTTCAAAAAGGATGGTTCGGTTAACCAAAAAATATGGGGACGGAAGATTGACGAAGCGCGAGTTGAAGGTCATCAGTTCGTATTTGGAAAATGCAAAGAACCTGGTGGACACGTATGTGGATGCCACGGTAAAGATGAACCAGCAGAGCCCGAAACACATCCTTTCAATATTGAAACGATATTCAACTCGCATCCGGGAAGACCGGCTGAGACAAAACTAATTGGAGGCGACAGTGTCAGTTTGACTATACGTGACCATACCGCCTTGAAATCATACTTAGGCGGCCTCAGAGCGGAGAAAGTTGGCGATGATCAGGTCTTTCCAAACTTTCCGACTAGCCGACTTGTATCACTGCTGCGCTGCCGTGAAATTTTTGATCCAAACAAAACCCGCTCATTCGACAACCCATTCAGCAATTACATCAACGCATGTGAAAAGACGATAGGCGCCAACCATACAACATTCATCATATTGCGCTACATCAAGAGTTGTGTCAACACAATCACAACCCACGCCACCTTGGTTAGCTACTTTTACGTGGATGACATGGTGCGACAATTCCTTTCACACTTTGACAAGGAGTCTTTCTTGTTGTGTCAATCAAGCGAATCACTTAGCCAAGTGCTCACCAATATACATGAGTTGTCATCATTAGGTGGCCCTCGTGGTTCGATTATTCACGCACTGTAAATAGTAGATAGGTGAACGTCCAGCCTGTAAGAAAAGGATAAATAAAAAACAACAAAAAAACACATAAAAAAACATAAAAACAACTTGTTGCAGAGCGGGGCTCACACGTTGTGGGTGGATAAAAATAATAGGCTAAGCGGGAGTGGGGTGGGATGAGTAATCTGAAGGAGCCACTTTTCCACATTTTCCCTTAAATTCTTAAGTGATGCCATATTTTATATTAGAATGTACAAGAGCTGCCACGTTGTTTTATGCATGTGTATTTCGAAAAAATGGCAAATATACTATAATGCGATTTTCTCAAAAGCTGTCTGAAAGAAATTGATGAAAGTTGCAGCAAAATATTAGTTAAATTAAGGGCTATATTCCCCAATACCGTGCAACTGGGGCCATGACTTAAATAATTAAAAACAAAGTTAAAAGATAGCAACGACATCATTTAGCAGTCAGCTTTCTGCTGTAGATATTCGCATATAAACCGAGTCATATCAGCCAGCTTTCTGTTGCGTAGTACTTCAGTTCACGTTGAAACTACTAGTTCGATTGGACTTGCTAATGAACCTTTTGAGGTTAATTTACAATTATTTAATTTTCTCAAAAACTGTCTGAAAACTTTTTTTAAATTTAATTGAAAAAGCTTCTCCAAGCTTGTAGCTTTAATTTGGTACATGCCACTTCTTGGGTCGTTCTTCCTGAGAAAAGATATTAAGGGGGTTTTGGGGATTTTATTGAGGTAGCTACGTTCATTCCAAAATATCTCAAAAACGGTTTGAAAATTTTTTTAAAATAGTCCCATTAGAAAGATGAAATTGTAGGCTTCAATCGTGCATTAGCGGTTTTCGGGGCCGTCGCCCCTGGGCTGAGATATTTAAAAATTAGTGAAAATGTTAAATTTTTCTTTTTCTATTTTGACTTGTTTCACCCAATCCAAAGCCTGAAATTGTCAAAATATTACTTAAAATTATAAAGAAAACAATGTTCTACAATTCTGCATCATTACTTTTTTGATTTATTGTCAAAAAACATTAAAAAATTAGGAAATTCATAACTGGTTCTGACTCCGTGAACAAAGTTCCGTTTTTCGTTGCTAGTGAACCGTTGCTAACTTGACGCACATCGTATGTGCATGTGCGTCAATTAAGCAACATTTTGTTGCAACTTTCATAAATTTCTTTCAGACAGTTTTTAAGGAAATCGCTATTTAGTATATCGATTTTAATTTCATTTCGATAACATTTGAGACCGTGCATTTCGATAACATTATTTGGCCACACTTGGTGTTTGCTTACATTTTGTGGTGATTTTAATTTGGATAATGTCAAAAGCTTTTTGCATTTCAAAAATGAATAATTTAATAACTATATTTTTAATTCAGAATAATTACTAAAAGTGTCCCAGATGCATGACAGCTAAAACAGGCTGTGAGAATTGAAGGTAATGCACTAAAATAGCTTAAAAAACGCAGAAATTAAAGAAGCTGTTATTGTGTAAAATTCCAACTTAAGCATTATAAACAATTTTACTATTATTCTAATTATACTATTCTGTAACCAAACTATTAATAAAAAGTCGAAGAAATATAATTTTCACACTTTCATTTGTCAATTTGTGTTTTCCCGCCATTCTCGAAACTAAAATCAAATCAGTGTGCAAAAAGGGTCGTTTCTGAAACTAATTCAGATTTGCTTAAACGAAATCAAAATCAAATCTGAATCGTTTACAGGTATCCCACTATTAATACAATCAAAAACGGTGCCCAGTAATTTGAAAAAAGCATTACGAAAGAATTTAATTCAAAATTAGGATGTTTCATATAGAAGCCCACTTTTGAATTTGATCACAAAAATAAAATGCCAGACCGTTTTTTGTTTCAAGATGACTGGTAAAACAAGTTGACAGTGACACCTATTAATATTGAAAAATGCAAAAAACTCAATAAAATATAAATAAACTTGATTAAAATTTAAATTACGAAATTAGATTAAATTAAGGTAAACATTTTTTAGAAGGCATAAAATTCGGCAGCCTTTGAAGAGAGAAGTTAAAAAATGTTATCATATTATAAAATATTAAATATCGTTTGTTTTAAATTTTGACCATCGAGCTTTACAATTTTATCAAGAATGACGCTAGCTTTAGAATATTATATACTTATCGATACTAACAGTGCTGCTTAAATTAAAATTTAAATTAATTCATTTTTTATTATTATTTTATTTTATCAGCAAAAATTTAAGCAATTCCATCACAAAACAAAATTCGAAACTAGGTTCAAACATTCAGCAAACGTTTTTTCGGAAATGTACTTATTTATTTAAGTAAGAAAAATCGAGCTAGATTTATAATTTTTACTGGTCTGGCAACCCTCGAATTTTCAGCTAAACAGCTGATAGAAATTTGTAAACACTACGAATTGACAGCTTTTACATTAATTAACAAACCACAAAAAACATGACACCGTCGCCACCACCCGCAAATCAACCGCTGCAACCACCACCACCAATGGGCCAAAATATTGCACCCACAGGCGCCTTTCCAGGTAAACACTAAAACAGACAGCAGCTCTGCGATAAAACACCACGTATCACATTCATATTCTCTTGGACCAATAGGTTCCCTCACGCCCGGCTGGAACGATCCGCCTCCAATTCACACAGACGGTGCCAACAGTGTCAGCAATAGACGACCCCGACTTGACCTGAGAAAGCGCGTTGCGTATCCAATGAACGGCTGTGAAAACAATGTGCAACCTCATCCGCCACAGCCGCCATTCTGATGTGTGACCGGGACAGGGACAGGGGAGGATCAAAAGTAACCAAACATTATTGCAACTGGTTTCTAGACATTTGTTTAAGCACCAACAAATATATACATATATACATAGATTGATACAAATTATTGTGTACATGCATAGTAGCACCCTTTTGTACCCTTACCAGGGTAACTGAGCACCGTCATACTGATAGAATCCGCCGTTGTGCGACTCGTTAAGCTTGCAGATGGTGTCCACGATCTGTGTGGTGGTTGTGGTCACCTCAAGTGGGGCATTGTTGCCACCCATGTCGGTGCGCACCCAACCGGGATGCAGACTGACGCACAGTATCTTCTGGTCCCGCAAATCGATGCTCATCGATTTGGTGGCCGCATTGAGAGCAGCCTTTGAAGTGCGATAAGCATACATGCCGCCATCCGCATTCAATTGAATGGAGCCCAGTATGGAGCTCATGTTAATGATGGCAGCCCGGTTCACACCCATGCCCCGAGCCTCGTTCACCAGCGACGCCTTCTTCAGGAGCGGCAAACACGCCTTGGCCAGCATTATTGGCGCCACAGTGTTCGTCTGGAGCGTATCGAACAGATCCTGCTGCTTTGTGGCGCCAATGCGCACCGACTTGGTTGCAATGCCGGCATTGTTGAAGAGTACATTTAGACCAGACTCTTTTGTTATATCCGCTATTTTGCCAACCAGCTTTTCGTACTCCTCAAAGTTTTTCAAATCTGCAACAAAGGGAATAACTTGACTTAAAGTTAAACAACAGGGAATTGATTTGTTACCAATCTCAAGTACGTGTATATTGGAATGCTTATTGGCCAGGTCTTTCAACTCCTAAAAACAAAATCATTAATATTTTAAACATTAAAAATCAAATTATTTATTTTTAAAATTCAAATTGTGCGCCATGAATATTCTTAGCTGTGAGCTGTCGATAGATTGTGGCGGCGAGCCGATAGTCTGTGCTTTCCATAACTGGAAAACGAGCAGCAAAACCGAACGAAGCGTCAGCCGAAAACATAAAAGCAATTGCAAAAAGTTTACCGCTTATTTCGCATTTGCGTTCGCTGGCGACAGAGTGTAGCACGGAGTAATAATAACTAAATAACTGGTTACAGTCACAGTCATTCGATCATTTGAGTTGTTGTTGCACTGCCGCATTAAATAGTGTGTGTTGTATTGAGTTAACAACAATATTTGGCAATTTCTATTGATCCTGTTGGTTAGTCTAAAACATTTGCACAAACTGCAAAACATGGCGCCCGTAGACACAAAAGGTGAGTTGCAAATCACAATTGTGATGCCACAAGACTAGAATATAGAGTCTATATTATAGACGGACGCAAATTAGTTGCTGTCTCTCTCGCTCTCGCTCGATTGGGATTGTTGTTGCAATTTTTAATTATTCGAGTTCGAGTAGTTTCGATATCTTTGAGAAATGGGCGTGCATGAGTCACCAGATGAGGGAAAGATGAACTTACTGTGGCCAGCTCCAAGTTGCGGCAAGTTGTAAATAGATGCTGCGGCGGATCCGGCAACGCGTTGAATGCCTTGACCAGGCCCAAACCCAAACCACGATTGCATCCCGTTATTAAAATGGAATTCATCCTGTCCCCACTTAATGTTCGTTCTTACACTTGTTATTGTTAACGCTTCTATTTCGTCACGGAATCTAATCGGGTATTTGTATTTGTACTTGAGATTAAGCAACGAAACGAGCACAATAAAGTGTTGTGAAGCTTTACAACTGACACTGGCGGCAACACTTTCGTACTGCTGCTCCTCGAATTAATTTGTGGCAATGAGTAAATGTGTGCTTATCGCAGCCGATTCTCTTTTTTCCGCACACCTTATTTTGTTTTTCGTTTTTTTTTTTTTTATTATTATTAGACAAGCGGCCGGTGATTGACAGAGTTGCCAGAGTTGATTGAAAAAAAAAATAGGAATTCATAATATTTGTATATGTTTGGAATGTGTGGCAACCCTGACAGAGCAACCAACTGTTGCTCTTTC